>QZGG01000022.1:0-437911 GCA_006409495.1 Sedum album
GTCAACAATCCAGGGACTTTTAACCCCCGACACCATTCTGCATAAATTCTCCCACAAAGCAACCCTGCGATCAGCGCTGTTGTGCGCATAGACAAACGCAGCCATGATACTCTTGTCGTGCCATTTCACTTCACACACAATCACCTGCTCATCACTGAACCTCACATCAACACAAAAAAGCCGAGGGTCCCATAACAACAAAATCCTACTCTTCCCATTCTGAGATCCCGCAGAGCAGAAAAAATCCCACTCTCTTTTTCCAGAACACTTTAAACTAACATTACTACTCTCTTCGCTTTTAACCTTAGCTTCAAGCAAAGCTATCATTCCCAGATTGAACCTGTTAATCAACTTATTTACTTCTACTTGCTTAGAGGCAGAGTTGATACCTCTAACATTCCACGCTGCGATATTCATCATTAAACTAGTGTGAGTTTTGCTCCTACTCCTTTTCCCTTAGAGCGACGGGAGTATTTTCTGAACCCTTGACTGGTTCCAACACCTTGAGACGACTTCACATTCTTTTTCTTTTTTTCCTTTCTTCTAACTTCGATAAATGGCTGCTCATCGTAAGGATGCTTCACTTCTGCTTGCTCAACAGCCAGCTGCTCAACATCAAGTTGCTCACCATTCTGAATCATAACAGGTAAGGAGCTCACCTCACCTTGGTCCATATCCATAGCACTGGACATTTGTGTTTCTGGGACCACCGAAAGCTGATCATCATCCCCAGCTTCCATTCTAGCAAATTTGACCAACTCCTCCTCACTATCATCCTTCCCATCATCTCCTAAATTGGTAGCTGGCTCAATCAACAAATGCTTCTCGAATTGGGCCACATCCTCCATGGAGACATACGGAACTTTACAATTCTTCTCAATATGCCCGAATGTCTGACAATGAGTGCATCTTGGTGGCAGCCAGTCATACTCAACTCTTTGAATGAAAGAAGTACCCCTTGGCCCATCAATGGTGATAGTACGCTTAACCTCAACTGACGCAAACACCTCAACCAGAACACGCGCATACATTAGCTTGTTATTACCTGCAGTAAAACCGTCTGTCCGAATGGGCCTACCAACCAGACTAGCAATCTTGCTAAGGATTTCCGGCTGCCTCAGATGGGATTTGAGTCTAGGAAACCTCACCCACACCGGCAACGAAGTCACATTCTCAATCGAATAATTCTCATCCGGAGACCAGATTTGCAAAACCAGCGGCCTGCTGTCAAAGGTCCACTGCCCTAAGTCCAACACCTTGTCTCTCTCAGCCTCCGACTTGAAGTTAAACTGGAAGACACCCTGGTCCATCTGTCCAACTGTCACCACATTCTCATTACCCCATCTGTTCTTAATTGTATTTTGCGTTGTAAAGGGTTTTATTTTTTGAAGAGAAATCTGAGAGCTGGATCGAAACGAGGTGGAGATGAGGAATGCTCATTACATGATTTGCCAGAAGCAATATTTCGATGTGTTCATTTATGATCAGAGTTACGCGTGCATTTGTTAAGAAGAGTTTTGTATATATTTTGCTGAGTATACAAAACAAAGTACTTGCTTGTTACTCGTTGTCTGAGCAATGGGTGGTGGATGGAATACACTTCCATCCATCCGGCCTTTACAATTACTCGTGTTTCTTATATTGACTTCTGAGCAATGCTTGGCGATTCATGACGAAGGTACTTCTTTGTTTTAAATGGTTGTGGTGTGTTAAATGTTTGACGTTTATATGTCTCGGCATACTCACAGCTGCCCTGTTGACGTTTTCCATCGGAGCTAAGTCTGTATTTGGTGAGACCTTCTCTGGTTCCAGAAATAGAAAACTGGGTCATGAGTAAGTATTTGTGTATAAACTCAGTTTAGAATACTTGTTTTTGCAGTAAGTTAAATTTAAACCGAAAAACATTCTCTTTGGCGACTAAGACATCATATTTTCAGGATGAATTTCAGAACTGGCTCACTGCAACCAGGAGAAAATATAAATCGTGATTCAAGTAAGCTAAAATAGTTCTTTTGTGCAATATGCTGAAATTGCCTTTCTCAAAGGGTAAAAAATGATACTAGTGTTTAACTCGCAGGTGTGTTTCAGGCTAATGTTGCAAGTAATGGACGCCGTAAACTAGCTGAAGCACCCAAGAACCTGGCGGCTGCACCTGCCCCAGCCAGACCTCCCCAGGGTCGTTTTGTTGGCACTGGCATTACTTACAGTAGTGGAGCATTTTCGGCATTGGCTGGTGGATTAAATATTCAACCATATGGACCATCAGTGTCTACAACACCGAATGCCTCCGCACCTTTCTTTGTTAACACTTCAATAGAATCCAGAAGCCAAACATTTGCAAGCATATGGAAGTACATCCTTGTTGGCACAGGTTCTTGCGCGTTGCTAATTCTCAGTGTAGTTGTGTTTTGCCTTTGTAGAAACAGAAAAATCAAGGCAGTGAGTCCTTGGAAGACTGGACTAAGTGGACAGCTGCGGAAAGCTTTTTCTACAGGTGAGTTGCGCTGACCGATGAAGTTGCCAAAAACATAAATTATTTATCTGTATCTATGTTGTCCAGGTATTCCAAAGCTGAATCGTGAGGAGCTTGAGATGGCATGCGAGGACTTCAGCAATATCATTAATACTCTTGATGGCTGCATTATGTACAAGGGTACTCTATCAGATGGAGTGGAAATTGCTGTTGTTTCGACTACAATTGCTTCAGCTAAAGAGTGGTCAAAAGATGCTGAAAAGGCTTACCGAAAAAAGGTACTTCTTGGTTATAGTCATTGCAACTTCATCTTGAATTTCATGACTACCTTGGGGTGATTTCTCTTTTTATCTACAGATTGAAACATTCTCCCGCATGAACCACAAAAACTTCATCAATCTTCTTGGCTACTGTGAGGAGGAAGAACCTTTTACCAGGATGATGGTTTTTGAGTATGCTCCAAATGGATCTCTATTTGAGCATCTGCATGGTTTGATCAGATAACTGAAGCCTTTTGTTTCTGTAATATCTTGTACTGCGTATGAGGTCTCTAATATTTGAAATGATATTTGTTCCGCATACCAGTGAAAGAAATGGAGCATCTTGATTGGAATGGAAGGATGAGGATCATCATGGGAATTGCTTATTGCCTTCAAAACATGCATGAGCTGAATCCACCGGTGTCAATCCCTGAGTTGAGTGCATCTGCAATAAATTTGACTGATGATTACGCAGCCAAGGTAGAAATCTATCTCACTCAGCTGTAAGAGCATTTTTCAGAAACGAGTTGCTTTGCTGATACTTGAGTTATACCATTTGATTCAGATTATAGATACCAGTTTCTGGAAATACTTCACACAGAAACCGGGTCAAGACGAATCTGCTAGGCACTCTACATCCTCTAGACACTCTACATCATTGCTTCCTGATCTTGCAACAAATGTGTTCAGCTTCGGTATACTGTTGCTTGAAGTTATATCCGGGAAACTTCCCCACACTGATGAATATGGTTCCATCCTCAACTGGGTAAAGTGTCTTTTATCTAACCTCATATTAACACCTAGCGGAAAGGAAACCATACCATTTTAATGAAACTATCTTTTTCAGGCAAATGAGCACTTACTCGACAGACAAAGTATTAACAATCTGGTTGATCCAACCCTGAAGTCTTTCAAAGACGATGAGCTTAACCAAATATGTGATGTAATCATTGACTGCATCCAACTTGAGCCAAGGAAGAGACCAGTGATGAAAGAGGTTGTCACCAAACTGAGAGAAGTCATAGCCATCTCACCAGAAGCCGCTACTCCAAAACTATCTCCTTTATGGTGGGCTGAACTCGAGATATTATCCGTAGAGGCAAGTTGAGGTTCTTGCTTCATTTTCCTCCCATTCAAATATCCCCAGTGTTCCTGCTTCTGCGCTGGTCAGATATACATCTCAGGCCATGTTCCTCATGTCCAACAATTTACCACAAAAAATCCTTCCATGAACTAAATTACAAGTTTTTAAAAAGTTAATTTGTAGCCAGCCATCCTTCCGCTTATGAGTACAGTTGTTATATCTCTTTTTCGTGCTCGTGTCTGTGCTAACTTACCTCTTACTCTTACCCCTTCAAGTTCCCTGGAAATATTCACAATGTACAAGTCAGTTATCTTGCTAGTACAGTTATAAGGTATTTTGTGAAGCTCATCTTCCATAAAGTTTATACTTTGACCTTTTTATAATTAGTCAGTACTAATTATTGTATTTAATTATAGCTAAACGAGGTAATTATTTTTTGCACAACCTGAGAAACAAAGTTACAGCTAAACAAGTTAAATTTTGTATGACAGTGAGCTATTACTAGATTGAAGTGGAGTATTTGCATTGTTACAAAAATTGGTTCTGCAGAAAAAACTGTTTGAGAGGATTCTATATATTTCAAATAATCTTTAGTTGAAACGAGAAGAAAAGGATAATTCAAATTACAGTAACATAGATAGCGTGAGCTTCAGAATGGACCTGAAGAGTGGTAGTCTAGAGTTGCAAAATTTTCTCAGCTGAAATCTGCCGAATGAAGAAGCATGATGCAGGAAGGCAAATCATATCGTCAACAGTGAGGTTCATGGACTTGGTACAGAGGGTTCCACTTCCTCAGTCATGTTAGGTGAAGGTGTGGAAGCAGGGGATATTTCAACCATCAGCATATCCAGCCCAGGTTTCAGCTCTTTGGTGAAAAATTCCTCATATTCGCCTTTGTCTCCACCTTTCTTTCGTATTTCAACAACCACAAGAGATGGAGTCAGTTCGAATATCTCTGCAGCTATGGTTAATGGTCCTTTAACACCTTCCATAGACCCTTCTAAACAAACTCTACAATCCTTCTTTCTTACCGTAAAGCTCACAAGCTGAGCAATCTCTTCAAGTTTAGTTATTATTTTAGGAACCGGCGCACTTGTCACAAACCTTGACCCTTGACTTCCCTCTTCAAACAGCCCCGACAGATCAAAACCCGGTGAAAATGATATTAAATCAAAAGCATTCAGACTCACAGGTCTGTGCGATACCGAAAGCCTCCTCCTTGAACCCTCCCCCGATTCTGACTCAGACTCAGACATAGACTGATCTGAAAAGGACTCAATATCATCTACCATAAGTTCTTGTTCCCCATCTACCACGCTGCAAACCTGATCATCCTCCACATAAAACTTCACCTTCTTGAACCCTTTCTTAAACCACCTATGCTCCATAATATCCGGTATCTTCATCCTCGTCTCAGGATTAGTATCCAACAGCCGATTCAACAAATGTGTTAGCTGCGGCGAAAACCATTTAGGACACCTAAACTCCCCTTTATAAATCCTCTTATACATAGCCATAACATTATGATCATGGAAAGGTAAATAACCAGCCATCAACACAAAAAGTATAACACCACAAGCCCAAACATCAACCTTGGCCGCATCATATCCCCTCCTGGCCAACACCTCAGGTGCGACATAAGCCGGCGTACCACAAAATGTATGAAACAATCCATCTTGCCTAATCTGATCAGAAACCGCGGACAATCCAAAATCTGAAACCTTCAAATCACCATTCTCATCTAACAACAAATTCTCAGGCTTCAAATCTCTATGAAACACACCTCTAGCGTGACAAAATCCAACTGCCGAAATCAATTGCTGGAAATACTTTCTGGCAACCTCTTCTTTCAATCTCCCTTTTGCAACTTTGTTAAACAACTCACCGCCTTTTACGTGCTCCATTACAAAATAGATTTTCGATTTCGTCGCCATTACCTCGAACAGCTGGACGATGTTAGGGTGCCGGACGCGTCGGAGGATGGAGATCTCGCGTTTGATGTGTGCGATCAATCCGCCTTTCAAAATCTTCTCCTTGTCGATCACTTTTATAGCTACGTGTTGATCGTTCTTCACGTTTCGTGCACTGTACACCTTCGCAAACGATCCATGGCCTAGAAGCTTCCCGATCTCGTATCTCCCGAGCAGCATCACCGGCTTCACGCCGTTGCCGTTGTTTTTTTCCGCCTGCGCCATCGTCGTGCGTCTGTACGGTTTTCGTCAGATGCTCAGCCCATTCACGGTGGCGCGCGGCGGAGGGATTTGAAAGGTTTGGCCGGCGAGATATTTTTGGAGAAAGGATTGAAGCATGAAGATATTTATACGGGACGGAGATAGGTGTGACGGCGTTAGATTTGACGGTTTCCGTTACGGAGTGTGGTTGGTCGAAGAGTGATGTTATGCTGTTTGAATGAGAATATGCTGTTTTCCCTCCAAGTTCCAAAATTGAATGTTAGCCTGGATGGAGAAATCTTTGGAGTAATTCGTATCAAAACGACGTAGTTTTGATAATATTTTGTCGAAATGTCGAATAATAGTTACATTTACTTATTTTGAAATTGTTATTTATAGCTATTCTCAAATTTTGATGAATAATAAGAATTGAAGAAATGGATGCATTCAATATTAAAAATTAACAATTATCAGTACAGGAAATTGAAGCTGAGGCTGATCAGAAATGGATAGGTAAGTAGACAGCTATACAAACCACATGAGAAGGCCTGCCAGTTGATATATACAAACAGAAATTCCTAAAACTAACTCTTTCATACTGACAGCCAACTTGCATTCATTCAGCTAAGGAAAAAATACATTATGAATTGCGCAGGAAAGAAAAACAGGAAGCCTAACGACCCAGGAAATACCCCTGAAAATATGATTAGCACATTGTCAGTTGTTTCCGTTTTGAACCTACCAAATAATGTAAGAGAGAATAATAAGAAACAGAACATTGTTGCTTACCAGAGTGCTTCCAAGTTCCTGATGTTGGTCGGGCCGGTAAAGACATTTCTACAAAAGTGTTTACACTTTAAACTTAGTTTCTACATGAACAATTTCAGTCAGTTCTGGAAGTATATCACAGCTTCATTTACCTGAGGCACAGAATGAAAAGGATGTAAATGACGACAAAGGCCACGGCGCTTCAACATTGTCACTTGAGTCGCATGTAAAGCCGAAACCAGTTAAGTTATCGTAGACCACATCTGTAGGCAGGCTTGGAAGCAAACACCCTAAATGACAAACAAGACCATCATAAGTTTTAAACCATATATATTTCTTACAAGTTTTAAACCATATGTATTTATACTGCAGGAAATGCAGCAAGTAAAAGGGAAACATTATATCTTGTATGTAATAAGTATAAAAAGCAGTGTAACTGACCTGGCTGACCATCATTTACAGCAGCTTCATTTCCATCACAAAAGGACATTAAAAATTAGATGACATTCATGACAGGAGGATGAAAGGTGCAGATTGTGTAAAAGTTGTCAGCAGAAAACACGCACCTTGCAGACTAAAATCCTTAAGATCAACATTACATTGACGGTACACATTGGTCAGGACGCCACCCTTTCTTAGCAGAGAACCAAACTTTGTTGAGCACAGGATTGCTTGTCTATTTGTAATTAGCATTTGATTCTGCATTCCCTCAATGTATGTATTCAGCGAGCTACAGCACGTGGGCTTGGTACAGCTTCATTTTTGCATGCTTCGATCACCTCAAATGGCTGCTCAAACTTTAATGGGCAAACTGCACATAACATATTGTTAACTACTTATATGTATAATGAAAACAAAGAAGTGGCAGATGGCTAACCATACCAAGAGCTGATAAAAGGTGTCTAATGTGTACGAAACATATAGTTCTAACTGGCTAAAAATACAAGAAAATATCTACTTATCGTAGAAACATAAATGCACTCATCTACTTGTTCTTTTAATTTACAAAATCTGTAAAAAGAAATAAAATAAGAAAGGCAATCATGAGCATAATTAATAAAATAACTCACCTTTGTTAACTTTGCAAGCAGTCAATATCCGAAATGCTTTGTTGGCAGCATCTGGAGACAATTTCCTAGAAAGCCACGCAAAAATTACTCCTTTGCAATCATTGATGACATCAATATGACTTGGCTTTTCAGCAATAATATTGGCTTCATTTACGGTCAAATCTCCAGTGAAAAGGCGAAGGGAAGCTTCTGCAATTTCTGGCTTGCATGTTGGCCGGCAACTCTCTTTGAGCGGATCCACAGAGCTGCAAGCATTCAATAATTTGCTCCCGTTTACTACCTTCTCAAATTCAGTCACATCCTTGACAGGACACAACCCACCTGTAATATTTTTAAATTCTACAGAACACAAGGTACTAATGTTGTTGCTCGCCCCTTTGCTACTTAGTATACTAAAGATATCCGACAAGCAATTCTTTGCAGTTTCTTTCTCCAAGGCTAGTTTGTCAGAACCTCTACTATAATACCCCTGTGCAATACGTAGTAAGCTGCTAACTTGAGGACAGCAAATGACATTAGCAACCAATGGAGCAAAAGGCTGATAACAATCAAACGCTGTCTTTTCCATGATGCTTGAGATATCATCGAAATTAAACGGGCACTTTCCAGACAAGATAGGTTCATATGCGGGTGGAAGAGCTGGGTAGACAGGATCCGATGGTTCCCCATGTGAGGTATAATTAGGAATGACTGAGGGTGTTATTTCAATAGGATCAAATACTCCACTATGGGGCAGTTCAGTGTGGTCAAAGGTGGGAGAAAAGCGCTGAGAATCCTCTTTCGTCAAGGCCTTCACAACATCAGGAATACAGGAAATCCACGCAATATAAAGCAATAACTGATAAATATATGAACCTGCATAAAATTTGAAGTCAAGAATCTTTATTTCATGTATTATTAAGAGACACTACCTAAAATTAGCGGGTAAATGATCACTTGACATATCTCAAGTGTTTCTGATAAAATATATTACCTTTACAGCTAGAAGATGAATATGCCTGATTCATAGCACCATCAACCTTTAACTGACATTTATAAAAATATATAAATAATAAGATCAACAAATGCTAAATCTGCATATGATAAGAAAAGAAGGACACAAAATGAATATCTAAACTTTGGTTAATTAATTTACTCACTTACATGGATTAATCTGAGATGGCAAACAGCGCAAGCTCAAAGCCCTAATTTTGCGAGACTACGAATAAAAGCTGAAAATGAAAATAAGTAACAGCGTTGAATAGATCCAAGTTGGAGTCTGCGCGTGCACAACTGGTGTCGATCTGAGATAAAGATTGAGCTTTGGAGCAGGAGAGAGTGGAGAAGTGAAAGTGAAATGGAATTGGGAAAGGTGAGCAGCAGCTGGAAATTGGTTTATTCAATCAACGCGGTTCGACCGAGGATTCTTTGGGTTATCGAATGATTGATAATCTGACGGCTATATTTGGTTTAATCCGACGGTTCAGGATTCTTTATAAGCATAAACTGAGTACTGCTAGTAGATCCAGATGATTAAATTGTGAACAATTTGGAGATTCATGATGAAATAAATATGTTTTCAAGAGCAAATTATGAGTTTTTTGCTTACCTGAATTGGCAAGGACTGATGAAATGCACTTGAAGCTCCGGCATCTCTTTGATGTTTTCCGTCATCTCTCGTGCATACAATTTCTTTCACAAGATGCTTAAAGGAGAAACTCGACAAACTCAAATACCAAATACACATTATAATACAAGAAAGAAAAAGATTATAAAGGGAGCTTACTCAAAATATTATTAATCTGCCAAACATCCATAGAATGACAGCTGAGTTCTTTGCTAACTAGGGAGAGACCAATAATGTCGCAATAGACGTGACGTAAATCATACATATGCAGTAGAAGCAGAGAAATAAAAATTCTGATAATTTAGCAAGTTCATTATATAAAGGAAGAAAGACAAACAGGCCGGTTTTGTTTCAAAAAATGTTCAAATATCCAAGAAAAGCACGATTTTTATATTCAAGAATCAAACTGAGCTCAGTTACAAAAGACATTCACCAAATCAACATTTCACAACATAGCTGAAGAGACTATCAATCGCAGCAAGATTTTTACTTACACTAACATCAGGAAGAGTATTACAGTACTAACATCAGGAGTAAATGTTTACCACAAAGTTTCAGAAAGATTCCAACCGCTTCAACACTGGACAACTTGATAACAAAGTCATCCGCAGTGAGTCCTCCAACCTCGGCCCAATGCAGATATATTCAATGCTAACATTCTTTTTCCGTGGTGGAGTTACACGAATATCACTTCCACATTTTCCTTTATCACCGCTTATAACAATACTTTCCAGCTTACGGCAGTTTTCAATTAGCGAGAACAAAGTTTCATGAAACCAGTTAAGCGTGTGTATCTCAATGCTTTTCAACTGAGGAAGCAGCTTCAAGAGTTTACTCATTATTCGATCCTGGTTACCCAAATCCAGATCCGGAAGCCTAACTTTAAGGTGCGTAAGGCTTCTTGATGCATTTAGCAAAGCACCCAATCCTTTCATAGTGTACAGCCCACGAGTCCCAACCTTGTCAACTTCCAATCTCGTCAACGGCAGACGACACCTCCCAATGACTTTAAGAACATTATCATTAACCAAATTATCACTAATAGCTAAATGAGTAATATACTTGAGATTTCCAATAGCATTCCCTAGTTGAAGCAATCCCGCCTGCGTAAAAGCTTTAGAAAATGCCGGCAATCGCAGTGTACGCAAGTTTGGAAATTTACATATAAATCTGAAAATACCCACCGGACTCGCCCCTGAGCATCCATCAAGAGAAAAATGCTGCAAATCCTTACAAAAACCTGCTAAAAAATCAAGACTCTGATCAGTCAAAAGCTCATTTTGTCCAAGCTTAATCCCTCGCAAATTCCGCACATTCTGAGCAAGTAATTGAATCCCAGCATCTTCCCAACGTCCACCAGAACTCAAATCCAACCCATCAATTCCACTAAAAATCTTGATAAACTCAACCATTCTCCTAAACCCTATCTCCTTCTTACCATCACCAAACCACCTCACCTTCAAGTTCTTTACATCCTTCAATTTCCCAGGCGACGATCGCAACTTCACAATTGCACTCCTGTTAGGATATCTAGGGTTTCCATATATCCTCAAAGTTTCAATGTTCAACGACGAGTTTGAAATCGCGGTTAGGGCACGGGAGATACTCGTCGATTTGAGGTTGATTTCTTTAACGGAAGGAAATCTGCGGAAGATTTTTTGAATCTTGGATTCGGAAAGAAGATGATGACGGAGAGTCAGTTCGGTGATGAAAATGTTGGCTAAAGGGACGAAACAAGGTGATACGAGTATGATCGATTGTAGGCTTTTTTGATCCAATCGTTTGACGATCAGGTTCAAAAGATCGGCGGGTAGATCGAGGATTGTCGTGTTGGTTGTCGGTGCGGTCTCGCGCCGTATTCGCTTTTCCGCCATTGTTGAGTTTTTGAAAGCTGACTGGTCTTTGTGGATTTCTTGTAGCACGAAACCCTAGACGACTTGTCGAAGAAGGAGATTGAACTGACTGGTTTTATGACGTCATTAATATGAAATAATATTCAAAATACACTTAACGTTTTATATATGACGTCATTTATGTATATTTTGTCGGTGTACTTAGTTTTCGGTAAAGTTATCATCTTACCGACTGTAAAGCGAACTCCTTTTCAAATTTCGAGGGTTTCGTATTCCACGTCATCAATCTCCGCCATGCCGATCGCCGATGAACTCACCACCTACACCATCGCCAACTCCGGAAAAGTCGTTAAAGGTACGTCACATAACCCATCCAAAACCCTACGATTCCAATTTCATCAATTTACTCAAATATCTCGATTTTCGCAATTCCAGTTGGCGACTGCGTATTCATCGGTCCGCCGTGCTTCAACGGCCGTCTTAGAGTGGGTAGAGTGGTGAGGTTTAGACAAGGAACGAGTCCTGTGAGGAAGCGAGTTCAAGTTCAGTGGTATTTCCGGCCGGAAGAAACCATAGCAGGAAGGAAGGTGTTTCATGGAATGAAGGAACTGTTTTTGAGTGATTGTTATGATACTCTGCGAGCTGATCTCATTGTGGATGTGTGTTCGGTTCATTCCGTTAAAAGTTACTCAATGCTCGAAGTTGTTAGAGATAATGACTATTTCTCACGTTATGGGTACATTGCGTCTGTCGGGGGTTTCACGCCTGATCAAGTCCAAGTGTGAGTGTGTTTTGAGTTTTTACATTTGTAATTATGTGAACTTGATCTTTGGTTTTTTGATTAGATTATAAAAGTTTAATATGGTTGTCATCCGAGTAGAGAATGCCTTTGTCAAAAGTGGGAAGGAGATTGCATGATAAATTTCCTCTTGCCAAAAGGCTATCTTTTACTTGGCTGACACATTTGGTGCTGACTGGGGTTTGTGCTGATATTTATTGTGGGAAACCGCCTTTGCAAAGTCCCTTTCCTAAAAGAAAGCTTTAATCATATGAAATATAAAACTAAAAGTTACTGTTGTGGCATATAAAGATTCTTTCTTTTGTTAATGTGTTTGTTAAATATTTGATGTTAATATGTTATATTCCTTACATTTTATTATAGGTATTGTAAGTGTGAATTGCCGTGGAATCCTGACCAGTTCATGATTCAGTGTTACGAGTGCAAAGAAAGGTTAGTTCGTAAGAAATTTGTTGTTTATTTGTTGTTCTTACTGTAAAATTGAAGTATGCAATGCAAGTGAAGTGTAGAAAATTTATTTACACAAGGGTGATAGTGTTTTTCTCTCTTGTTCCTAGGTATCATCCGGACTGTCTTGGCCTGACTAGTGAAGAACTAAACCGGTTACAGAGTGATTTCACTTGTTCCGATTGTTTAACATCAGATGTTACTGAAGAGTGACCTCAGTTGTCAGTTGTCAGTTGTCATCTCATAGATGGAATCTAGATGACACTAAATTTGCATTTTTTTTCTGGTATATAACTTAACTAGAATCTCATGCCCTTCAATTTGTTGAGTTAGAGTTGGGTCTTCCGTCTTCCTAGCTTCATATCTTCGCTTTGATTTTTGACCTTTAAGGGTAATTTATTCATTTGAAATTTCTCATTCATTCGATTCTTATAAGTGTGTCTATATATTTAATGGCAAACCAATGGACTGCCAACTCCCCTCTCTATAAGTGCTCACAGTAATACTATACAGGTTTAGGTATGTTAATTGGCACCAGTCTATTGAAGTCACGGAACTTAGTCACTCACAACAAGAATAAATACAAGGTGAACTTGTTGGGTGACAAAAACAAAGACAGTCATGAGAGTGACATCTGACTGTATATACCAACAACAGTGCCACTTCTTGTAAGTCCTATTTAGGATTTCACATATATATTTGTCTCTAATCTCTATATTTATTAGTTTTGCTGGCTTACTGTAAAAAAAATTACATATAATTTAACATGAAGACTTGAACAACCTAAAGTTTTGTTAGTTATAAATTTGCTGATCAATATGACTGATACAATTTGATGATCTAAGTGAAGCAAACACTTCAACTAACCTGCAAATAGCTTAAGAATCATTCTCTGAAGAGGTCACACTTACCCACCCAACAAGAAAATATTATACAAGAATAAATAACATAAAGCCTTAAGGATTCCACATGGTCCTCCTCTTTACTGTCTTTTTTGGTTCTTCTTATCCCCCTTTCAACCACTTTTGGCCACTTCTGATTCTCCATCATCAACTCATTCACATCCCACATTCCATATTTCAATTCCCCCTCCCAGGTATCATTCATCATTTCAGATCTTTCATTGTAATTTTGAGCTGATTTCAATGTGTTTTTACATGTTTTATTGTGTTTGTGTGATCAGAGATCTGAGTAGTTGAAGATGGGGAGTGATGCACCAAGCTGGGCTGATCAGTGGGGTTCAGGAGGGATTGGAGCCATGGGAGGAGAAGATGATAACAACAAGACCCACAAATTAGAAGAAAAAAAGAAAGGCTCAGGTGGTTTATCCAAAGCCAAAGCAGCTGCAGTTGCTGGTGCTAACAAGGTCAAGACTGGTACAACTTCAGGATTTAAATGGAGTCAAAGTCCTCGTCCGCCAAATAAAGTTCTTCTAAGTGATTGATATGATCGCTCCTTAACTACTGTTTTTGTATAGATGGTAACATCATGATTTGATTCTCTAGCACCATTTTGTGTGAAAAATCATTGCAAATAAACACTCATGTCTCTTTGTTCCTTTTGAAGTTTTGAATCTATGTCTGTTCTAAGAATTCAGTCTTCAATGCCGAAAAATTCATTTTGCTGATATGCTGTGTCCCAGACTTTTTGACGCGGTTATAGTGGATTCTAAGGTGGCCTTGAGTTTAGGCAATACATAGCACGCTCCTCGTCGAGGGGGTCCAAAAAAACAAACAGAATTACAGACCAAACCAAATGATTTCATAGTTTGAACAATGTCTGAAAGTGGCATACACAAGCTCTTTACTCTGTCAACCTCAACTTTTCAACCATTTCTAACTCAGATTCTTGCTTCCAACACCAAACCATCGCACGAAAAAAACATTTACCTAATACTATCCACTAATGATCACAAGTTTACGACTAAATACACATTTTTCCGCTCCAATTGTATTGAAATTCCCTCATAGATACTTGATTCATTGTATCGATAGACTGTTGACATGACATCTTCCCTTAAGTTCTGATAAGGCTTCGAGTGGTAACCTCATTATCTCAAAATCTACGATATATCCAACGACAAATCTTGATGGTATTACTGGTGGAACTGCATAGAAAAGAAGAATTAAAACTCAACAAGAAATGATTTTGCTGAAGAATGGAGATATATAAGGTGACCTACCATATGACTTTTCGAGTTTCCTGAAACTTCAAAATACCTTACCTCAACAGACAAACCCAACTGACTCCATGAACTTATCAATAACTCGTCGAATACCCGAAATTATAATGTTCCCATTCAAAATCAATCATTTTGTTTTCCAAAGATATATAAAATGTTGCGCTTTTTCCGCATATATATGCACCTGCCTCTTCTTTATATTGTTATGGTAGTTGACCTATATTCACTGCTTTTCTTAGAAATCTCCATAGTTTAAGTACTCTGACATTTCCATATCTCATTTCTACTATCCAATAAGAAACTGATAGTTTCATTGATTCCACTCATTCATTTGCCGAATGCGTCCTATCTGCTTATTCCTAGCTACTAGTGCTACCAAAGCTCTGCTGCTTCAAAACCCACAAGCTGATGAAACTGAAATGCGATATTGACGCGGTTCAATCAGAAAAACAGTCCCTCTGAGCTGAAAGAGTTCTGTTTTTTGATTGAGCCGTGCCAATATCACGTATGAGTACTTTCTCAAAAATATTCCGGTAAGAATTTTTGCTATAAGAATCAGGTATAATGCATCAGAGCTACCTTCTGATCTCAAGCAGCCTTGCTCATCTTTGAGCTAAGTATATTTTAGCTAAAGATTTTTCATCATAAAGTTCCTAAGGAAATAATTTCAGACAGAAATAATCACAAGTGAATGTTAAGTTGGTGAAAAATCTCTGAAGAAAATAGTTCTGAGTTATGATTCTCAGTTTCTTTCATGTGCTGTGGTTTGTTTTCTATGTAAAGTCAAAACACTTTTTTGAGACAAAGTGACTTTAGTAGGTCAAGGACATTTTGAGTACAAAAAAGACATCATCAGTATGTGTCCATTACTCTGTTGGCAAATTGATACAAAGGCTAAGTCACTACCATGTCGCTTTAGTATACAAATTTGATCCCATCTGCTAAATATCTTTCTTCAGTTCCATAATGACCATTACATATTATAGTAGAAGTGTGCCTTCCATAATTATTATTGTCAAGTACTTCTCCTCCGAATTTATATTACCCATAAGAGAGTCTGTGATGACACACAAGTTCCTATTCCTTTAGTTATCACTTTGGGGTTACTAGCTCTGCCATTTGTTAACTACACTCTCTTTGGCTGAGACAGACTTGAACTTTGTTTTCGAAACTTGGTCAAAATCAGCTTGTCGGCTGGGAGATATTCTTCCCAAGACATTTGACGTTATAAAGTTGAGTCCATTTCTTGTTTCTCTTAGCACCGCCAATAAGGGGTTGAGAATGAGGGCGAACAAAACATTGCCTTTTGTCAGTAGGAGGTACTATACATATGAGAAAAAACAAAAGTGGTAAGAATGGGGAAGTTTAATGTGAATTGAGGAGGATTTGTTGAATGCTTACCACGGCAATGATACCCAACACAGCTAGACTTGCTTGTTGAGCTTCTCGCCAAAAGCGATCACCATTGGATCCACCAAACCACCCAAACCAACCTCCACCGCCATTATTCCCTCCTCCACCAGACTGTTGTCTCTTCTGTATTTCTTTGTCCCATTTTTCAAACTCATTTTTCTTTCCTTCTAGTGCGCCTTCTAATGCTTTCCTCGCTTGTTCCTATTAGAACAAGCCAAAATCTATCCATGATATTATTCCAGCAACACCAAATTTTAAACCCGATTACGCAACTTCTACGCAAATTTTACTCGATCAAAATGGAAGAAATTTAACACATTTAGTATCTGAGGTCCCAAAGAGCAAAATATCACAAAAAATCATGAAATCAGCATCACGCTAGTATACTAGTGGTCATCAAACAACAATAGAAGCACAGAAATTGGTATAATTTTATCAACATGCAACGAACATGATCAACTCAGGACACAACTAAAATCACCAAATTTAAAGAAATTCACGCTTACCTAACAGAAAGAAATGGCTTAAATCCTACTAAAAGGACAATTTTTACAATCCCAATTCCCAAACCAACATTTCACTCACACAGGCTTGGCTTGAAAACAGTCTCATGTAAGTCGATCCGTTAAACAATGAATTACTCTAAAAAATGCTTAATGATTTTTCATAAAACTGACAAAATTACATAAATTATCGAAACCCTAATTCGCAGATCAAAATCAAGCTTTCAGTTTATACAGGAATTTACCTGTTTGCGGCCGCCGTCGGAGAAAAGACAACTATATCTCGGCTTGCAGTTGATTTTGAGGTGCAGAGCCGCCCAATTTCGAGACTCGGGATTATGGCGAGTTGATGTGTAGATCGGCGGCGAGGGACGCAAGGTGAGTATCTCCGCCATGGTTTTAGGTTTCCAAAACCTTATCACAATCTACGACCCTATTTCCCAAGTCTGCGACTGTTACGGCGTCGTATTGATATGCAAGTGCTTCCATCTCAACGTATTATGCCACCTTCATTAATTTATAATTTCTTAAATACTTATAAAATGGATATTATCTCTATTATTGATTTTAATTAATTCAACAATTATTATTGATAATCGTTAATTTTGTATTTTCTTAATTCATTTTAATTTTAATTAAAATGTAATTTAATCTTAACTGATGTATTAATTTAAATCAACGGTTAAGATTAAAATCTAGAAATCAACTCTTTATACTAAGTTCATATATTTAATTGAAAATGTTTAAAATGAGTGAATAATGATTTACTAAATGTACAAAAAACAAGGTTAGGTTAGGTATGAACTACTCGAATTATGTGAGAATGAAAATTAAATTTGAGATATTCTTTCAATCGTTGATTTAATTGATACCTCATTTGAAAAATAGTTGCTTCCTAATTGTAGTGTATATTTTAACAATGGATTAAATGTGTCGATTTTACTGAAATTCGAAAGATTACAATTGTAATCATAAGATACATAAATTTCTTATTGGAAACTTCAAATATACTCCAGTTGATCCAGAGGGGTCACTCAACCCTAAATTCATAGACAAAAAATATATTAGGATTAATAGAAAAATGGAGCTATGATTATAACTGAACAAACTGATTAACTTACTTGGAGCAATCAGCCTCAGCGTAAAGCGGGATATCGTATTTAAGGTTGCATTTTTCACGCAGGTCCTTAGCCTTATCAGCTGCAGTGCCAATATCTACAGCAATATTCTTGAAAAGTTCGCAAATCTGCCTTCTGTCCTCGACATGTATAGCTTCATGGTACAACTGATGCAAATTCTGACAACATTCACATGAAGGGGTGTCATCCATAGGGCGTTGAGCAGTAGGTAATAGAAAATACAGGCATGGCGCCAATGCACTTAAACACTGGGAGTCAGTGATAGCATGTGTCGATATAAAAGCCATTATCATCACTGTGATGATCACAATCAGTACATTGGTAAGGACGCGCATTTTGGGTGTCTACTAGCAATTTTCAGGACTGATTATTGATGTAAGATGTAAATTTGTTTAGGTGGTGCGGCACGTTATATACATCAATACAAGTAGAAAACATAACTATGGAAAATGTGTTTTCCCTTTTTCATCTTTCTCATTTTTCTATTCCCAGATATTTTTCTGATCTACAATAATGTAATGTTTATTTAATAAAGTAATTACTATTTTCAGTATCTGTGTCATGAATAATGTATGATAACTAGAAAAATTAACATTTTAATTAATGTTATCAATCGTGTATCATATTTTAATGTTTGAAATTTGGTATAATGTGTCTTATTTCACTAAAAATACTATTCGATAACATCTATCTTATTCAGTTAAGACATGAAATGATAATATTTTTACTTATTATAAGGACATACCATTTAATTCCTCATCCACCAGAATGTTGTCTCTTCTGTATTTCTGTCCCATTTCTCAAACTCATTTTTCTTTTCTTCAAGAGATCCTTCTAATGCTCTTCTCGATTGTTCCTAACATCCATGAAATTCTGCAAGTAAAGACAATATCACGAAACAAATGATGCAGAGATCATAACAATATCATCATAACATTATCAACTCTCATTATCTGTGTTCCTAGAGAACAAATGAGATTAGTTAATCTGCAGTCTACTAGTAATCAAACAACAATGGAACCACACAAATTGGTCCTTCATACCAATCTATAACAATAATGATCAACTAAGGATGGCCGTATAATCACGAAATGTAAGAAAATTCGTGCAAACCTAACATAAAGAAATGGCTTATATTCAACTAAAAGGATAATCTTACAATCTACATACTGGAAAACCAAATATGCTAATGTATGCATTTGGAAATATAACTATTGCACCTTGATAAATTCACATGCTGAATGGCGAAAAATAGATGTGTTGTAATCATGGTGCATTAGTTTAACAAAGGACTAAATGAATCGTTTTATTGAATTTTAAAATATTACAATACATAGTCTTTATTATACAATTGCAATCAACACATGTAGTATACATAAATTTCTTATTGCAAACTTCAAATATTTTAGTCGATCTAGAGGGATCAGTCAACCCTAAAATCAGAAACAAAAATAAATTAGTGATCGATATATAAATGGAGCTATACTGATAACTGAACAAACTTAATAACTTACTTGGAGCAATCTGCCTCAGGGTAAAGCGGAATATCGTAGCTAAGGTCGCATTTTTTACGCAGATCCTCAGCCTTCTCTGCTTTAATGCCATTAGATGCAGCCATCTTCTTGAAATGTTCGCAAATATCCTTTCGGTCCTCGACAAATACTGCTGTATTGTACAAGTGATGCATCTTATGACAACAGTCGCATGAAGGGTTGTCGGTTGTAGGGTGTTCAAAAGTAGCGGTTAGAAAATGGAGGCATGGCTCCAATGCACTAAAACACTGGAAGTCGGTGATAGCATGTGAAGAAATAGAAGCCATTATCATAACTGCGATGACAACCAGTAAATTGGTAAGGAAGCGCATTTTGAATGTTAATTGGCAATGAATAAATTTCAGGACTGAATTATTGATATAAGATGTATATTTGTTTTGGAGGTGCAACAATTATATAAGTGTAGAAAACATGTATATGAAACATGTGTTTTTCCTTTTTCATATTTTCTAATTATTTCATCTTTTCCCAGTTATTTGATCTAGAATAGTGTAAGATTTATTTAACAAATAATTAGTATCATGTGCCATGAATAATGTATGGTAAATTGAAATATTCTACGTTTTAATTAATGCTATCAATCGTGCATTATATTTTAATGTTTGATATTTGGTATAATGTGTCTTATTTCAATAAAAGTACGATTCAATAACATCAAGCTTATTCAATAAAGACATGAAATGATAATATTTTTACTTACCAGAAAGAGAGTACGTGATGACGCCTAAGTTTATATTACTTGACGTGTCACTTCTGAGGCGTTAGCTCTGCCATCTGTTAACTACACTCTCTTTGGGCGGACACACGCTTGAACTTTGCCTTTAAAATGTTGTCCAAATCAGCTTAACGGCCGGGAGATATTCTTCCCAGGACCTTTGATGTTATAAAGTTGACTCCATTTCTTGTTCCCCACTTGTTCCTGCCATCCATTAAATTTTCCAAGTAAAGACCAAAATTTAAACCCAATACCACACTAACATAGCTTCCATGTCGTTATCAAATGATGGAGAGCGCAGAAAAATATCAGCACTCACATCATGGTCCTAAAGAACAAAAACATATTTGTAGTTAATCCGCAGCATACTAGTTATCAAACAACAATGTAATTGCACAAATTGGACCTTCCTATCCACTTTCAACAATAATGATCAGCTCAATATTGCCACATAATCCCGAATGTAAGAAAATTCACAATAACCTAACATAAAGAAATAGCTTAAAACAACTAAAAGGAAATCTTTTACAATGCATACACTGGAAAACTAACATTTCACTCTCTTAAATTTTGCAAGACACGCTAAATACACTCATGTAAATCAATCATTCGAACAAAATCACAATGAATAAATCTAAAAATATGTCTTTTACCCTTTATTAACAGCTAGGGCTTTAATCATACAAGCTGTTGATTCAAATTACATAACTTTTAAACACAATAAACAGATTCAAAACCCTAATTCCCACAAAAAACGATTTTTACAAGTTCAGGGTTCAAAACGAGGTGTCAGAGCTAAATCTACCTGTTTGCGGCCGCCATCTGAGAAAAGACAACTGATTCTGGGCTAACAGTTGATTTTGATTTGCAGAGCCGCCCAATTTCGAGACTCTCGGATCGTGGCGAGTTGATGTGTAGATCGGCTCCGCCATGGTGTTACTAGGTTTCTAGAAGCTTACCATCCATCTATGCACCAGTTACGCGAGTCTGCGATCATTACGACGTCGTATCGTTGTGCAAGTGCTTTCGCCTTTCATTCCAAGTATGGTTTTCTTGAACAATTTTTTTAAAAATTATAATTAATAATAAAATCAACCTCAGTTTAAAAACAAATATTTATTTTTGTAGCCATGAAAACAAGAATCAAATGTCTGATTTGGAATGGAAACTGATTCAAAATTTCTTTTTTACTGCAAAGTTTGATTCAACATAATATTTCAGTCATCTCGACTACTCGCGAAATAATATCATTACATTACAAAAGTTTTAAAACTATGATCTCATCTAACAGTTGTTGTACCACCAGTATTTCATCTCAAAAAACTAAGTCTATAACTGATCAGGCCAGACGAAGGTGCCAATGACATAAGCGCGAAGCTCATCCAACCCGCCTTCGAACCTCAATCCATACTCAGCCAACAGAAGCTTCAGTCTCTCCTCATCCATCTTCTGATAATCCGACTTCTTAAAACGTGGGTAATTCAATGGCATCTGAAACCCCGACGCATCACCAACATTAGAAATCTTTAACACATTCTCCTTTTTTCCGGACATTGCATCACTGTTGCACCACAAGTGCATAAACCAATTCACAGCTCCCATCTTCGCGTAAAAATAGTAAATGAACAGAACAAAGTGTCAAAAGATTTATGAACTGTGACTCAGGAAATTCTATGGCTTGAAGAAAACAAGTTGTGAACAGAAGACATGTTTATATAGAGAAGTGTTTCTTGCTTTACAAGGTTATACAATGAGCGCTAGCTGTCTGTTTCCAAACAATGTTTCTTAATTGTTCTAGAAAAATAGGTTGTTTTAATGCAGTTGAAGTCTTTTAGAAAATATCTAGAAAAAGACAGCTGATTTCTTGAATTATATGGTTGCTGATAGGTACACGTCACACTTTATTTAGGAAATTAATTTAATGACTTCCCATTAATTTCCTATGTCGGTTTTTGGTATAAGTTGGAAAAATAGATTTATTTTATATTGACAAAAATTTATAGTAAAAAAACTATTGATTTTATGTGCTTAATTAATTTCAATCTTTTACATTTTATAAAAAAAAACAAATCCTTCATTCTCAATATCTTTACTGCAATTAAGAAAACGAAATGGGCCTTAACATGGAGCCTGGCATTAGCTTGGCCCGGCCCAATCGTAGCCTGATTGATTGGTTTCGCGTTTCAGGCTTTATCGTAAAACTCACTTCCGAGCCTCTCCTCCGGTGGCATCCAGCAACGTTCCTCCGCCGCAGCTTCTGCCGCTCTCCTTGCATCCGATAAAGTTTGGTACACGACAGGAATATGTTTCAATTTAATGTTTCGTTGATTGAAAACACGATTTGTTCACATGAGTTTGAAAGAGTGAATCATTTAATTTGTTACAGGGAGTGGAAGTAGAATTAGGGTTGCAGAATTAAAATGCTCCAGCACCAACCAGGATTGTTAATTGGTACTTCAAATGTACCAAAGTCAGGTGATGATTTGATGACTAAACAACATCATATTGTTAATTCCCAGAGTCTGATTTTTGATGTTTTTCTTTTTTTAGGTATCTGCCTTGGTGTTCTGGTGTTCAGGAGGCAACAACTTCAACTATCTGCTTCAAGTGCTTATAGTTCGCGCCTTAAGGTTCCGCATAATATACTCATTCAGTATATATATATACATAGACGGAGGTACGACACATTTGTGATGTGATTGACAAATGGAAGATATGGGATTGATTTCAGGTGCCGTTAAGACGTATGAAAATGTATGTTGCTGAGGAATCAGTGTCTAGTGTCAAGATTTTGGCTCGTCAAGAGATGGAGCATTCGAAAAATTTACAGATACACCAACTTCCTCCTCAAAATGTGGATCTTCCTACTCCTCCGCCTAAGAAGAAGAAAAAACCATTTCCTATTCCAATAAAGAAGATTCAACAAGCTGCAAGAGCGGACAAGAAGTTGGCTCAAATGGGAATTGAAAAGCCACTTGAACCACCAAAGAATGGGTTACTTGTTCCCAGTTTGATTCCTGTAGCTGAAAACACTTTGGATGCATGGAGACGTTTGATTAAAGGAGTTGCTCAACTTCTACACGTGGTTCCCGTATATGCTTGCAGGTGACTGTTCTTGAATAAATATCCACTAATATCAGTTTTCAGTGTCTAATTGTTACTTTGTTCTACTATTTTCAGTGAGTGCCCTGAGATTCATGTGGCTGGAACTGGTCATGACATTCAGGAATGTGAAGGTGTGGGCAGCAGGAAGCGTCGAAGCTTCCACTCATGGGTCAAGGCTTCTATCAATGACATCCTCGTCCCAATTGACTCATACCATATGTTTGACCCTTTTGGCGGTCGCATAATGCACGAAACACGATTTGAATATGAAAGAATTCCTGCTGTTGTTGAGCTGTGCATTCAAGCTGGTGTTGATATACCTGAATTTCCTTCGCGTCGCAGGGTTAATCCCATCCGAATGCTGGGAAAGAAAGTGATTGACAAAGGTGGGAATTTAGAAGCACCCAAAAAAGCAAGCCCCGGAAGCATTTCATCTGCCTTGGTTAATCTTGATACCCATGGGGCTCATATGCGAATTCCTTCCCCAGCACCTCATGAGCTTCGCCAGATTGCACATGAGACAGCTCATGCATATGAAATAGTTAGAAAGGGTGTCAGAAAGCTGATGAAGAGTTACACTGTAAAAGCATGTGGATACTGCTCTGAGGTTCATGTAGGGCCTTGGGGTCATAATGCAAAGCTTTGTGGAGAATTTAAGCATCAGTGGAGGGATGGAAAACATGGTTGGCAGGATGCGACACCCGAGGAAGTCTTTCCTCCAAATTATGTTTGGCACGTACATGATCCTCAAGGTCCTCCGTTGACAGGTGAACTAAAACGCTTTTATGGTAAGGCTCCAGCCGTGATTGAAATGTGTTGGCAGGCCGGTGGACAAGTTCCCAACAAGTATAGGCCTATGATGAGGCTTGATATCATGGTTCCTGAAAGCGAAGAGGCGGACTTAGTTGCCTAGTGGAATTTCTAGCTGCTTTTATCAAGTATATACAGGTATGTTACTGGTTTTGGTTTCTTATGTTTGGGCATTAGATTCTGGATGATGAATTTGAATCAAATTATACATATCATATAAGCAGGACATGACATGAAATGGATGATAGGTTACATACTTCTGATTCAGTTGTCTATTTTTTAAATTTTTGTATTGCAAAGCTACATACTTCTATGATCGTAGACTCAAGTTACCAAATTACCTACAAACAGAACGTGAACTCAACTCATCCGGGAACCCTCTAACTCGCATCTTTAAAGGTTCCAGAATTTGTTAAGGATCAGGTATTAGGCTTTTGGTTCCAGTATCACTTAAAAAATTTCAGTTATTACCATAATATGGTTCATAATTTGTTTCTTTCTGACATTGCGACACAGGAGTGTCCAGGTCGAGAAAAAAACAGTCAGTTTGCCAACAGTCACTCCTGCTTACCGATTCCTTTAGGAATGAGATCAGCTTAGCTTCGCACATTGCACAGGGTATATCGGAAATAGAACGCAATGTTCCGGTTAATGTCGGTTTTGTCGTGTAATATTGTACTGACTGAATATACGGGTTGTCATCTTGTTAATCATGTGCAAAAGGTGCTCGTAAATAATTGGTTTAACTATAATTTTTTGTATATACATTACTCCTCGTCCCTCCGACCCTATTTGTTTCTTTAAAAGTACAAATCGTACAGTTATTAAGATAGAAAGAGAGTATAAAATATGTGGTGGAGATTAAATGATTCATAAATATATTAATTAAAAAGTAGAATATGTGATTGATATGGAATGAAAGTGGACAAACTTAAAGAGACATTTAAAGATAGAGGAAGTATGATAATATGAAGTCATAAAAATGGAATATTTATGTTAAATGATAATTAATTTTCTGATTATACTGATAAAATCCGAAGCCCCGATGTGTCAGGCGGGCGAAATCGAACGGAAGTCATTTCGGCAACTCTAAAACCCTACGAAGCAAACCACATGGCGCTTCATCGGCTCCGACGCCGTCGCCGCCCATCCACTGCGGTGACATCTATTCACTTGGACATTGACCACTCATGTCAGCAGCATCGAGAGGTCTTTTCCAAACCGTACGCCGGCTCGTTACAACCGAAAATGTGTCCATCGTCCGGCGATTCAGTTCAGAGGCTGGTTTAGTTGAGGATTACCAGCCTCGGATAATCGAAGCTAAGCAGCGGATAATGACGCCTAATTCGAAAAGGACGGGATGTAACGCTATTAAATGTGGAATGACTGCTCTATGGGATAAATGGGGTGCTAGGGTTCCGATCAGTATTCTTTGGATGGATGATAATGTTGTTTCTCAAGTCAAGACGATTGAGAAGGAAGGGATCACAGCCTTGCAGGTAAGCTCCGGTCAGATTAGGTTATAGCGTATTGACTGTTGATGTGTAGAAGTTGATTGTGAACTGGAGTTATTTTGTTAATGTTGTGGTGATAATTTGATATTGATCAGCTTGGTTGTTCGCAAAAGAAGGAAAAGCATTTAACGAAAGCAGAAGTTGGACATTTTAGAGCACAAGGTGTGCCGATGAAGAGGAAACTGAGGGAGTTCCCTGTGACAGAAGACGCTTTACTTCCAGTTGGTACTTCAATTGGTGTGCGCCATTTTGTACCGGGCCAGTATGTGGATGTTACAGGAATCACTAGGGGGCATGGTTTTCAGGTGAGTTATTGAGTTGAACATGTTTATAAATATGTGTGCTTTTGAGGTATATTTTCTTTTTTGTCATCGCATCTTGATGTACCTTCACTTGTTCTGTACATTTCTTTAATATGAAATTGAAGACTAGATTTTTCCTCGTTCTGTATTGCATCTAGAAGGCTTGTGTTCCGCCATATTAATTCAAGGTCTCTCGGAAAAACTCACGCAAATAAAATTTCTGTGAAGGGTGTTATGAAAAGACATGGCTTCAGTGGAGGACCTGCTTCACATGGTGCATCTCTGTCTCATAGATCTGGTGGCTCGACTGGTCAGAGGGACACTCCTGGCAGGGTATGAATAATTGCTGTCAGTAGTGTTCTTGAATGGGAACATGATGATTAAATATGCTTTACTCTGATGCCTTAGGTCTTCAAAGGTAGAAAGATGGCTGGCCGTATGGGTGGGAAACAACGAACAGTTAAAAATGTGTGGGTCTACAAGATCGATCCAGCAAGGAATCTGATGTGGGTTAGAGGCCAGGTATGATATCCCTTTTGTGTATTCCCTTGTTTTGTTAAAGATCAGTTTGCAGTTAATCTCATTTCCAGTCTCGGAAGAATTGTCGGTTGCCCTTGGTGTCAATACATGTTACCCACTGTTCCCTTGGTTACTTATTTTATTCAAGCAATAACGGCGAAGTTAATTTCTCTTCCTCCTCGCATGATCAGATATTGACATAAGAAAAAACTAAATGCAGTCATTCCATGAGAAGGCAAATATAAATATTTATGATGCCCATATCTAAATCATTTTACCGCAGGTTCCTGGTGCAGAAGGAAATTTCGTGTTCATTAGAGATGCATTCTACAAGAAACCTGACGTCTCAACTCTTCCATTTCCTACTTACCTGCCTTTTGAAGATGAGTATACATCACAGTTAGAGCCGCTGGTGGCTGATCTTGGTGATGCAGATCCATTTTTGGCAACTGACTAGTTTTAGTCTTCTAACTTTTAGATGTTTTGCAGCTGAATACTCATGTAGATTATATTGAAGTTAGTCTCTGGTGGGACTATTTGAGCTCAGTTAGTTCAGAATGTGTTATGAATTATGTTTAACAAAAAGTTTTAGTGACCTCAGGCTCAATCACTCACGAAAGCAAGCCTTAAAGACTTGATTCTGATGTACTTGGTGACTGCTACTTGGTACGCCTGATCTGTTTTTTCAACTCTTTTTCCAATACTTGTCGCTGGATAATGCCTTCGAATTTCAAGCATAATTAAATCCCAATGTAAACTCGGAACTTCAGTACACTTCTTATCCGTCCGACGCTGTCATAGTCTCTCTCCCCCGTTCGCCGCTCTAATGGCTCCGTCGCTCTCCCTCTCATTCTCTCCTCTTTCCTCACCTTTCCAATCGCCCAACCCCACACTAAATCCGACCACTACCACTCCAAATTCACTCCTTTCCGATGCGCATTCGCTCCTCCGGCAACCTCCAGTCCTAGAAAGAAGCACTGGAAGCAAGGTGAATTCCCCGGCGTCTCCGAATCCTCCATCCCTGGACTCAACCGCAGACCCCCCTCAAAAACATCAAGAAAAGGCTCGACCGGAAAGATCAAGCCGCCGGTTGGGTCCCCACCGTCACCGAAGCCCTTGCCGATCGGATTCAGAAAAAACAGTGGCTTGAAGCCTTGCAGGTTTCTCAAACGTAATTAAAGTTGATTCCTTTATGTATAATCTGATTGTGATTCTGACTTTGTGGCTTCGTAGGTGTTTGAAATGCTCAGGGAGCAGTCTTATTATCAGCCGAAGGAAGGGACTTACATGAAGCTGTTGGTCTTGCTTGGGAGATCAGGGCAGCCAAAGCGTGCACGCCAACTGTTTGATTTAATGCTTGAAGAGGGACTGGAACCAACATCTGAGCTTTACACTGCTTTACTTGCTGCTTACTGTCGTAGTGAACTCGTGGATGAAGGGTTCGCTATACTGAACCAGATGAAGGGACTTCCGAGATGCCAGCCGGATGTTTATACTTATAGTACTTTGATTAAGGTGTGTGTGGATACTTGTAGGTTTGAGCTGGTGGAGTCGTTGTATGATGAGATGAAGGAGAGGGACATTGTGCCAAATACAGTAACACAGAATATTGTGTTGAGTGGGTATGGGAAGGCCGGGAAATATGATATGATGGAAAGAGTGCTTTCCGGGATGCTTGAGAGTACTGTGTGTAGACCTGATGTGTGGACGATGAATACGATTTTAAGTTTGTTTGGTAGTATCGGGGATATTGAAATGATGGAAAAGTGGTATGAGAAGTTCCGTAATTTCGGGATTGAGCCAGAAACAAGAACTTTCAACATACTGATCGGTGCGTACGGGAAGAAAAGATTGTATGATAAAATGTCTTCAGTCATGGAATACATGCGGAAGCTCGCATTTCCATGGACCACCTCAACCTATAATAATGTAATAGAGGCATTTGCTGATGTAGGGGATGCAAAGAATATGGAATACACATTTGATCAAATGCGTGCTGAAGGTATGCGAGCAGATACTAAAACCTTCTGCTGTCTCATAAGAGGGTATGCCAATGCTGGACTTTTTCACAAAGTTGTTGAGAGCGTTCAGCTGGCCGGACAACTCGAGATTCCAGAGAACACTTTATTTTACAATTCAGTCATCTTAGCTTGCGCCAAAGCAGATGATCTGTTGGAGATGGAGCGAGTGTATAATCGGATGAAAGATAAGCTCATTCTCGCTAATTCTGCAACATTCTCGATCATGGTGGAGGCTTACAGGAAGGTAGGAATGACTGACAAGATCTTTGATTTGGAACAAGAGCAGCAAAACACAGCTGCAGATGATTCAAATAGTGATTGACTTGTAAGGCTGTAGTTCAATTTTTCAATATCTCAAAATGGAATGGATCAATTTAACAAGTAATTTATTGACCAATGGAGAAAGTCAGACGTAAGTCTTGACAATGTACACAAAGACGGCGCCGTTTTACGCAATTACACCTTCTATATACTCAGAATGAACCAGAAGAAGTCATTCCAGCGAAGCGCCACGTCAGACACGCCATCTCATCTCGGTCCTCGCACCAAGCCCTAAGCCTATGCTTTTGTTCGAGTTTGACGCATTCATCGCTCTTCTCCGACTACTCAGCCCCTGACGTCGACGACACGTCACATTCACTTCGTTGCGTCTTTTACGTTCTAATCAATCCATCCACCTTTAACTCAACATACTTCTTGATCTTGCTGAAACTCATCATCGGTTACGATCGACTCCGCCGCCGCTGAAGTATGTGTGTATTTCTTATGCTTTTGAACATGCGGTACTTTACTACTATTTGTTGATTTTAGCTATTTGAAGTGTCTACTTGTTCGTCTGCAGTAAGCTAGGGTTGCGGAACGGAGGGATTTGTCATGGACCAAAATGGTGGTATGAAATCCCGATTAGGTTGGTGTCTGGTGTACTGAATTACTTTACCTACTGATGATTTTGATGATTGTCAACTATTATGTGCTTTTTATGTTAGCAGACGATTTTGAGTCTTTTGACTGAGTGTTGCCGTTGGTTCTGATTGTGGAGGTGGTAGTTAAGTTATGTGATTGGCCTTTTTGTTAAGTGATTTTATTTTTCCTTTCTTTGTGGTATTCGTACAGATATTCAGCATTTAATCCAAGAAGCAAACCATAGGTGGCTCCGACCGGTAGAAGTGTGTGAATTAATACTTAATCATCAACAGTTAAAGTTGACTACAGAAGCTCCCACTAGGCCTCAAGGTAACATCTAAGGTCATTGCTGTTCTCTCTTCTTTCCTCCTAAGGCAATGGCGGGATTAATTTTTACATTGATATATCCTGATCATTTAAGTGAACTGATGGATTGTATGATGCACTGCAGTGCACTGCTTGTCTAATGATTAAATTGATCCCTGTTCTTATATTACGTTGACCTGTTTTTCTTTGGAGTAAATCATCTCTGGATTGGTTACATGTTCAAGTTCAACACTACAATGCAGATTTTTCGGTTGCAAACACAACACTATATCATCTTTGTAGCTCTCATTGCAGTTTGTGTTTATGATTGGGCTCCTTTCCTGCCTTTCCACTTTCGACTGTGTTTTTAATGCAATCAACAACCTCTTTGGCAAACTTTTTAGTGTGAATACTGAGTATTTGTCTCTTTTCAGCTGGTTCCCTATATTTATTTGACCGGAAAGCTCTACGTTTCTTTCGTAAAGATGGTCATCGCTGGAGGAAGAAGAAAGATGGAAAGACAGTGAGGGAGGCTCATGAAAAGTTGAAGGTGCAGTTTGATGTTATAAATTTTTATGGTCCAGTTGCAGTTGTCATTAGTGCCCGCCATGATACAACACAAAATGACTATGCAATTGTTTGTTCACAAATTGTTTATTTTAAAGTAACAGTATCATCATTAAATGACATTTAATCCCTAACTCTAACAAGCCTCTGGCACAATGTTGTCTCATGGATCATTCTAACATGTAATAATCAAAATTATATAGGCTGGTAGTGTGGATGTTCTGCATTGTTATTATGCCCATGGAGAGGATAATGAAAACTTCCAGAGGCGAAGCTATTGGATGCTTGAGGCGTAAGTTTCAATGATACTTCTTAATGATCTTGGCTGGCTATCGATTTTCGTTCGTTTACTTTTGCAGATGCTTAATGCTTTCGTGTTACTTTTGAAAATCTGAGTATTGTATCCTCTTGTTGATATTTGATAAGTAGATGCTCTTATAACAAAGCAAAGGCAGTGGTCAACCTGGCATAGTAGGATTGTGGTCATGCAAGTATGTTATATATGGTGTTTAGGATACTACTTGCTAATTCCTTTCCTGTATCTCCAACTTGTTGCTAATGCACTGCAGTGTATAAACTTATATAAGTGGTTTTATAGGTATGGTAATAGTACGTCCATGTTGTATACTTGTATGCCGTTATCTGAATACTAAAAGTGTTAGGTCCACAATAGCTGTTGATTTTCGCTTCTCATGATTATATATGTGGCTCTCACTTCATGCTTTTCTCGCTGCAGGCCTCTGGATCGTATTGTCCTCGTGCATTATAGGGATGTGAAGCAGGTATATACTAGTCATCTCTTATGAAATTTCCAAAGTAACTTCATCTTTGGTTTTTTCTAACTCTGATGAGTGTATTGAAAAAGTCGCAACCTTGATTACCCGTTCGAAATACGAACTGATGGATAGAAAAGACACTACTGCCCAGAAAATCATTCTTGGTCTGATAAATATTGATTTCATTTTCAGTTCAAATTTAATTTGTTTGTGCCGCATGTTGGACAATAAAGTGAAAACTTGAACCCTTGCTGAATACAGTACACATCATGCGTAGTTACCAAACTCGATCGACGAACTTACAAGTTTGGTTTTTACCCTCAGAACCTTAAGACTGGTTAAGCTAAAATGTAATTCCTAATTAATTCTGTCAGGGGACCTAACTTTATCACTGGTATAACAGATTATTTGTTATATTGATTATTGCTGCCCAATATGTTATATGCCGAAGAAATATCCACGTAAACCTTCTCACTGCTAACTGTTTATTATATGTAGGCTTACAAGGGTAGCATTTCAAGTTTAGAAAACGGAGAACTAGGAACTCAGGGTGGGATTCCTCTGGCGAATTCTTTCAATTTTATGCCCCATGATAATTCACTAGTTGCTGCCTCTGATGTACAGTCTGCTTTCCCCTTGACCCAAATGAATGTCAGATGGAATGGTCAAACACCACCTTCAATGTTTGCTACAGAAAACATAGTAAACTGCCCAGCTATGTCCTCTTTCCCTCCTCTTGGGTATACATCCACCTCTCTTGACTATTCTTCTGGGCAGAACAAATTCTCAGGTATGTCGAAATATATTTTAATTTTCACTAAGGTTATAAATAAGGTTTGGTAGTTCTGAGGTGATGAATTTGATGTGATATTTATCTTCTCAAAATCGATGCAAACTATTATGATGCTCCAAAATGTTGTGTTTGCTAAATAACGCTCGATTAATCTTGTTTTAGGCAATGAAACTAAACATAAGGATAAGGCTGATAACCCTCACCATGCATTTTATTATTGATTTTCAAATAATGTCACTGTCATTTTTGTAAGAGGAATGGATGCTTCTCATCAGTCCACAAGCATGTTGGACACTCTATATTTACTCAACCAATTTATAAAGTTGTATTGCAAATTTCCTAACTTTGTGCATTGTGTAATTTCCTAACTTTGTGCATTGTGTATTTTGTGTAATTTCCTATATTATTTGATGGTTTGTTGTCTTGATTGCTTTACGTTTCGCTTATTTTTCTAGGCTCCATGGAGAGATTGCAAAACCATCATGTGTCAGATGTTGATGATTCTCAAGCCATAAGTTCTAATGTTTCATCTCGTGCGAGTTTTCTTAACCAAGCTGATGATATAGCCGGTGATGACCAATTGTGTAGTTTTAAGCAGCCTAGTTGGGGTGAGAGGGATTTCATTCCCAGGGCTTCACACATCAAGTTAGATACTGACTCAACATTTCGAGACACTACTTTGGGATTTGAATTGGAATCTGTTGTAGACCCCCATTTACCCAAGGTCTGCATAATCATCTGTATTTAGATTATAGAGAATTTGTTTATAAATTTCTCAGCTTTAATTGCTAAATTTGTATTCCGGTGTTCCCTGGGTTAAAAACCTGGCTGTCGGACGTATATAAGTCATGCTTGTGTTGGGGTTATTGTTAGTATTTATCCGACCGGGTGCCAATAGAGTATAGACAAGGGAGAATCGTTGGAACTGTTGAACAATTTTTTTCCTCTACCAGCCTACCTCTAGAGGAATTATTGTCTGTTTGTGTTTTCATAATGTCTTTTATGGTTTGACCGTCTCTTCCCTGAAGTCTTTTTTTCGGCAAGCCTAGCTGTTTGTACTTTTACGGTTTTACCTTGCTCCTCTCCATTTAGGCTGAGCTCAGATTCTATCTGCAGTGTTTTCTGGTATTTGTGAATATATCGTGATGTATTATGCCATTCATGAGATACCTTACTGACTATTCATCCATAATTTACATCGTCTAACTTTGTTAACTTTCAGGCATATCAAGAGAAAAACTTCCAGTCATATCAAGAGAAAAGTAACAAGTCAAACGAGAACCAAGTTCCGAATTTGGTGAATACACCAGTGGTATCATGTACAAGCCAAGCTGACAATAGTCCTTGTAAGGAAGCTTCTGAAAACTGCACTCTAGCAGCTTTTCAAAAGCTAGACAGCTTCGGAAGGTGGATGAACAATGAACTTGTCAAAGACTGTGATGATTCCTTAATGACTTCTGATTCTGTAAAATACTGGAGCAGTCTTGATAATGAAAATGATGGTGTTGAAGTTTCCAGTTTATCACATCATATGCATTTAGATGTTAACCCTTTTGGACCGTCTCTGTCTCAAGAACAACTATTCACCATCCGTGACTTTTCACCAGATTGGGCATACTCTGGGACGGATACTAAGGTTAGAGTCATCAAATGAAACCCATCTGCTTGTTAATACAAAAGTTTGGTTGAATGGATGATAATGCATGATTTCATGTCATTTTTGTGTCAGGTTTTGATAACAGGAACATTTTTGGTTAGCTCAGGGCGCACATCTGGTATTAAGTGGTCTTGCATGTTTGGTGAAACTGAGGTTTGTGCTGAACAGCTAACCGAGCACGTCCTTAGGTGTCAAGCCCCTACACGTGCTCCTGGACATGTCCCCTTTTACATTACATGTAGCAACAGACTTGCCTGCAGTGAGATTCGTGAATTTCATTACCGAGAAAAACCAAACATTCCTTTGCCAGCAATTGAGTTTAATGTTGAAGATGAAGTATATTTTCAAGTACGGTTGGCTAAAATATTGTGCTCAGTAAATGTAAGCAGGCAACGTGATTGCTCTGTTGAGGAGTGTGATAAATGTCAGATTAAGCAGGCATTGTTCTCCATGTGGAGTGACAGGCAAGGTGAGTGGAGAAAGATTGAAGAGAATATAGCTTTGAGAGGAACAAGCATTGCTAATTTGGTGATGCAAAGATTGCTAGAGGACAAACTATACGAGTGGTTGATCTTTAAGCTTCATGAAGGGGGTACGGGAGTCCATTTTTTGGACAAACTTGGTCAGGGAGTCATTCATTTAGCTGCTGCTCTTGGTTATGAGTGGGCGATGAGACCCATAATAGCTGCTGGCGTTAGTCCTAACTTTAGAGATTCTAGAGGAAGGACTGCTCTGCATTGGGCATCATATTATGGAAGGTCAGCTAATTTTTATTATATGATTAATCTTTATAAACCCTTGATTTTCACCTATTTTATAAGCTTGAAAATATAGACGGATACTTGCTATTTGGTATAACTAGCACAATCACATGTAATCATTAGAAAGTAGAAACAGATATTGGATAGGAATTATATTTGGAAAGGACAATATGTCATATTTGGTTCATTGTGTGACATCTCGTGTATATTGTTGATAAATTGTAGAAAAGTGAATGTTTGATATTATGACTATTAATATGAAAGTTCAGCCTAGCTCTTCACCTTGAAGATCCTACTTATAAATGTTATCTAAAGAATTGAGCTTGCCATTAAAATGCCCAGTAAGTAGCTACACTATAGTTTATAGCGGACAAACATAGTCTTCGTATATATGTACATCTATTCATATTATCGAAATATTGTTGTTTTTATTTTCAGAGAGGAGTCGGTTATTGCTTTAGTTAAGTTAGGAGCTTCTGCAGGGGCTGTTGAGGACCCAACTCCTGCATTTCCTGGTGGATCAAAAGCAGCTGACTTAGCTTCTAATAGAGGGTATAAAGGAATTGCTGGGTATTTGGCAGAAGCAGATTTGATTAGCCACCTATCCTCTATGACCATTAGCAGCCTTGCGCAAATCAATGGCCCTACAACTACTCCGGCACAGAATGTTTCACACACTGCTGACCAAATGATTCTGTCGTCCATTGGATTTTTGGAGGAACTTCCATTAAGAAAATCTCTTGACGCTGTTAGGAAATCAGCTCATGCAGTCGCATCAATTCATTCTATGTTTCGATCACTGTCATTAAAGCAAAGACAGTCGGTTAGTGGAAATAATGATATATCTAAAGCTCCTCATGACCTTGTTCTGGATCACTTCAAAATGTTCAGAAAATGAAACACTTTGAAGATTATTTACATGTTGCTGCAGAGAAGCTTCAAAATAAATATCGATCTTGGAAACAAAGGCAAGAGTTCTTGAAGATGCGCAGTCGTATTGTCAAAATTCAGGTACTTACACCAAAAATTTCAAGACTTGAGCTACCCTCTGGCCTCTGCATCCTTTAATTAGCTCACATATTGGTTCGTCATTTTTCACTGTTATTGGAATTTGGGAGTATGCGGCAGTGCAACATTCTTAAAACCTAAATCTTCATTATTGCCTAAATCTTCATTTACAGTAAATGAGCGTTGTCATAATTTTTACTCTTCTCTGACATGCAATACTATAGTCATCAATTTTATGTGCAATGCAATTTTGTTGTGCCTTCTATCAGTATCGGAAATGCTTACGTTTCGGGGGGAAATGGGTTAGTGTATATTGTCCTACCTTTGTGGTATAAATATGTTGCTTAGCGCTACCATGAATGCATATTTAACTTGCCTGGCTTATATGCTAGTAGCATCATTTTACACATTCACCTGTTAATTGACTTGAGTTTTTCTAATGCTCTGTTGCTAAAGTAATTTCGTATTCCGATGATTACCAGGCTCATTATAGAGGACATCATGTTCGTAAGCATTATAAAAAGGTTATTTGGTCTGTTGGAATTGTTGAGAAGGCAATACTGCGGTGGCGGAGGAAGGGATCTGGATTGAGAGGTTTTAGGGTAGCCGAGGGAATTGAGAGTATATCGCCAGATAAAATCGATGAGTATGATTTCTTACGAGTAGGCCGAGCTCAAAAGTTTGCAGGGGTAGAATTGGCACTGTCTAGAGTCAAATCCATGTCTCGCAATCCTGAGGCTCGTGGTCAATACATGAGAATGCTGTCAACATTTGAAAATTTCAAGGTTTGTTCAATCTTTACCTTGCTCCTGCCTTATTTTCCTGTTGTAGAGGTGTAGAACGTGTTGGTAGAGTTTAACCTGAAATAGGTGCCCTTAAAACAAATGCTCCATATGAACAATTAGAACAATACATATGTCATATTCTCATCTTTTAAGTAGTTGCAGAACCAAACTCATACTCAATACTCATTCGATTTTAATAAGCAGGTTGACATATTCTCACCTTCTGATTAGTTGCATAACTAAACTCATACTCAGTAGTCATTTGTTCTTAATAAGCAGGTTAACTCTGGTTCGTAGTCGTGTCTAGTTTATTGATTAGAGATTATGAAAACCAACCTGCGTAGCGTGCTCTCTTGCGGAACAAAGCTAACATATATTTTGTAACTACAGATAGATGCGGAAGATAAAGGAAATGACATCCATCGCTAACAAGATCACAACACAGACACAGCAATCTTGTTAACAGTTATGTATCTCTCGAGGCATTGAAAAATACCTGGCCAACCTGTTTGATCACTGAGGTTTGTACATCCTGCCAGGTGACGGGGCAAGAGTTTCTTCTGCTTTAATTTGTCGGAGTACATGTGAATATTGGTATCTGATACTGTTCTACAGGATGACTGCTGAAATAGGCATTGACAATAGATAATTTCTGCAAAAAAATGTATAAATAAAAATGCTCCACGTACAGATTCCAACGAATATATGCATGGAATATTCTTCTTATCATAGAGAATTTTTTAAACATTTCGAGCAGGCATGCCGCTCACGTGACCTCATGAACGGAGGACAACATCGTCATTTCCAGTTTCGATACCAACACATCCCCTTTCTATCTTTCTAAGCGAATTTCACTATTCGTCATTATTATCGTGTACACAAAGCACAACTCAGGACCGTCAGATCACCTGACACGTCATCTATCCGTGCCATATAACAAATTGAACGGCTTAGATCATTCCTGCAGAACACTGGTAGAACAATCTCTGCTCTTGTGTGTGCTTCTTCTCCCCCACTCCTCTCCTGAAATTTTCCGGTTACTGAATCTTTTCCGTCGAGACTTGTCGTTAACGAGTCGTCATGATGAATCTTGTGGTCGATCTGGAAGATGAAGAGGTCGAGGTTTTGAAAGGTATCAAAACCGTCGACGATGAAGACGTTGAAGTTGAGCAAAAGGACGGCGAGGATGAAGGTGATGATGAGGAAGACGAGGATGATGATGTTCAGGAGGTCTTGCCTTCTTCTGGCGGTCCTCCCGTTCACAACATAGACGATGATGATGAAGATGATGAAGAGGAAAACGAAGAAGCTGGCGGAGACGACGATGATGATGACGACGACGACGATGATGATGAAGACGACAGTGAGGACGAAGTAGATGAGGAAGCTGAAGCTCAGGTATTGCTTTAAGTTAATTTAATTTTAGATATTTGTTCGTATCCAGATCTGCTGCAGAATGTTACTGTAGATCTTGCTTCAGTCACATTTATTCAAAAAAACTCAGATCTGGTTTCTTCAGTATTCTCTGATACATTTGTTTTTACAATTTAGCAGGGCTTTTCAGATCTATCAATAATTTACCTTATGTGAAACTCGACATTCCATTTGTATTTTTGATATTAACAGTGTTAAATCATTGTGGCTGTTAACATGCTTGAATCTTGATTAGTAGTTTTAATGATAAATTTATCCAAAAAATTTATGCTGATTTTCTTTGTTGATATTTTGCTCTAAAAAGGTTACGAATTGCAGTTTGGTGTGTGGTAGTTTATTATACTCATACATGAATACTGCGGATAAGCATGCTTACCTTTCCAAGAAAAAACCTTGATGTTGTTAAACTGGTGAAAAGTGCTACCAAACCTTGATCTAAGAGTATAGATCTGTGTCATGTGTTTTTGATGCTTGGTGTGTTTAGGTGCAATGGTATTCGTATTGTGCACCTCTACTAGAAATACTAAGAATTCTCTTGTATTGTATAATTATACTGATAAGTGTGCTGTTTGACAACTAAGACATGTTTACTGCTTTAATTTAATTTGAAGCCTGTTGGATGCTACCCGTCAGTTAACTTTTATTTATTTGCAGGATATGGGTACCGAGTACCTTGTTAGGCCTATTGGACAGGCTGAGGAAGAGGAAGATGCTAGTGATTTTGAACCAGAAGAAAATGGTGAGGATGAAGATGAAGAGCCAGAAGACGAGGATGAAGACACTCCCTCAGCAAAGGTTGATGCCCCTGCCAAGCGCAAGAGATCTGATGAAGGTGGTTCTGATGATGATGACGATGGTGGAGAGGATGATGATAGACGATCAAAGCGGTAACCTCGGTTCTTTCAGAGTGGAACAGAACAAAACTAACAGTTGACAATGTGTAGGTCATATTCTCATGAATTATCATCCCTTCTTTCATGTAGAATTCTATGTAGGCTTTTTTATGTTCAGTAATTGCCTTGTTGAAACTTTAATTGTCATAGTGGCATAGATTTTTATCATGGAAATGAGTAGTAGCTTGTATGTGTTTTCCTTTCAACCTGCCTGTAGCCTGCAGGGATGTGTTACTCTTTTTAGCCACCAGAAACCTGTGTCTTCTGACCAGGCAACAAATCATTTATCAATGACCCAATTTCCTAATCTACTAGCAATCCTGTGATAGGTGGCTATGTGCATTTAGGCCTTTGTTTAATGATATGACGTGCGTTTCATCAGCATGTAGCAGAGGCGGAATGTGAATATGTGCGTTGATATTTTCAACTCCATGAATATAAGATTTGCTACCGAACCTGGTGTGGAACATGATGCATGTTATATGTTTGATTAAGCACCAGAACTCTATGTTAAGAACGGTTCTAACTAAAAGATGCTCCCAATGCCAGCGCAAAAAAAGGATCATCGAGTCCTCAACGTTGGAAATAATTTACCCCGGCCAAAAAATTGGACGTGGCTTCTTGCAAAACAAGTGTTTCTGCAAATCTGTTCTTATTGCCAAAACAAGATTGGATGCTGACATTTCAGCCTCACTGAATATGAGCGTAATGGTTAACATGAAACCTTTCATGAGATGTTATTCCATGTGACTGGAACACAAATAACCTGCAAAACATAATTGTCTTTCACGCGCCTACATGTGGATGGGCTTGTCGTATGTAGCCATGGCAGCTTCTTTCAAGGCTTCACTCATTGTAGGATGTGCATGGCAAGTACGTGCAATGTCTTCACTTGAAGCTCCATACTGCAATGCCAGCACTGCCTCATGAATAAGTTCACCCGCGTTGGGAGCCATGATATGAACCCCTAGGATCCTGTCAGTCTCCTTCTCTGCCACTATCTTTACTAAGCCATCAGCATCATCAATAGCCTTTGCTCTGCTGTTGGCCAAGAAAGGGAACTTGCCTACGCGATACTCAATGCCAAGCGCCTTCACTTGTTCCTCTGTTTTCCCAACTGATGCAACTTCGGGGTGGGTATAGACAACTCCAGGAACCAGATCATAGTCCACATGACCATGCTTTCCAGCTATAAATTCTACACAAGCCACACCATCCTCTTCAGCCTTATGCGCAAGCATGGGCCCTGGAATTACATCGCCAATGGCATGAACACCAGGTACATTAGTTGCAAATTTCTCATTTACTGGAATTCTTCCCATCTTGTCAGTTTCAACACCTATCTTGTCCAGATCAAGGCCAGAAGTAAACGGAACCCTACCAGCAGAGACAAGGACGACATCGGTTTCAAAGTGTGGTCTGCTCCCCACCATCTGCTGGTTCAAGAGTTAACTTCACACCACTACCAGAAGTGTCAACTCCAACAACTTTAGTTTTCAACATAAACTTCATCTTCTGCTTCTCAAGTACACGATGAAACTGCTTCCGGATTTCACCATCCATAGCTGGGACAATATCAGGCCCAAACTCAACAACTGTAACCTCAGAACCAAGACGGCCCCATACTGAGCCCATCTCAAGACCAATATATCCAGCTCCAATGACCACAAGCCTCTTGGGGATCTCCTTTAAAGACAAAGCTCCTGTTGAGGAGACGATTTTCTCCTCATCAATGGTAATGCCAGGAAGGTTTTTAACATCGGAGCCTGTAGCAATTATTATGTTCTTTCCCTTAACAACAAGGTTTTCACCTTCTGTAGTATCCACCGAAATCTCAGTTGGAGAAATGAACTTCCCATATCCTTTGACATAATTTACTTTGTTTTTCTTAAACAGACCCTCAATTCCTTTAGTTAGATTAGCAACAGCTTTGTCCTTCTGGCCCAGCATTGCCGGTAAATCAACCTCAACAGATGAGACTTTCACACCATGGCTGGCAAACGAATGCTTTGCTTCATGGTACATATGTGACGAATGCAAAAGTGCCTGGGGAATAAAAAGATCAACATCTTAGTGACATGAGCTGTTGTTAGTTGTTACTACAACCAAAAAATAGAGACATCAAAATGCATACACTATCTAAATAGTGGACTTAATTTCTGTTGCTAACTGCCAACAGAAAATAAGTCCAAAGCTGTCACAACATTACCCGTTTGTGATTCTTTCATATTGAGGAAATAATGGCCAATAAAAGTTAGGCGGATGACTATAAACAATAGAACAATCAAAGCTTTAGTCTCCAAAATTCAGATCAAACGTGATATGTCAACTTCAAAAACTTAACAGTTCCAATTTAAGCCAATCCATCAGATCAAAGCTCAGACCACACAATCAAATACCTACAATTCCAATCACAATCCATAGACCGACGTATCGTACGGATCAGATATATGAAATAAACAAACCCTAAAACGTACATACACACCTTAGAAGGAATACATCCAACGTTAAGACAAGTACCACCAAGAGTTCCGCGCTTTTCAATACACGTAGTCTTGAGTCCTAACTGAGCAGCTTTAATGCAGCAACGTATCCGCCAGGACCACCGCCGATTACGACGACATCATTTTCGTCAGATCCGGAAGCAGCGAATCCACGTGAGAAAGAAGTTGTTAATGAAATTGAGTATCTCGCTGCTAGAAGATTAACCTTCCGACGAGCTAAACACGCCATCGCCATTTCGGACGTCTGCGACTTTTCTGATCGATCGGATTGTGAGAAGAGGAGAATGATGCGTTGACGGTCAGCGGCCCGATGGTTGAGTCGGTTTATATATAAACCCAGAACGGTGTCGTATTGGTACCGTCACACAGGAGTAGTTGAAGTTTACATTCTACTCCGTATAAGGTATACACTTTTGGATATTACTGTAACAAAACTGCAAACGATCAACATGAACTACTAGTGAAATGAAAGAACAGCAAGTTTATAAATGAACTTGAGATCCTTTACAGTTATTAACATAATCGAATCGGGGCCAATGTACGTCATCGACGCGCCAAAATAATACATCGTCTTCGCTAACAAATATGCGTCGTATTAGCCCTCTACATTCTACAAAACTGAATGGTTAGGAAGTTTCTTTTTCACTTCAACCAAATCAAAAGCTAGCGAACAATTGCCAAAAATAGTCCTGCTTGGTATAAACATACATGAGCTAGCCTTTGGTAATCAATGGTTAATATTCAGTTTCCTTCGAACAGCATCTTCAACTGTCCCTGGACTCATCTGATAGAACAAAACGCTTCCTCCTTTGTGAGGATTGTTGAGGTTCGGAGGTATGGATTTGAGAGCTGAAGCATATTACAATGACTGTGAGGTTGTCACATGTGTTGAGACGTAGAGCTTCAGCAACTAGGTCTTCAGCACATTGTTGGGGGTTGTTGTGGATTCTTAAGCCTCTCCGTACGAAACTGACTGCTTGTTGACTTGACATCACATCCCAAACCCCATCACATGCAATGATGAGGAACTCATCGTCTTCGGTGAGTGAGACTTCTTGAAAATCAGGCTCTGCGATGAGTGCTGATAATGTACCAGAGGGTAGTTTCATGTCCCAATCTCCAAGCGCTCGAGTGACTGAAATAACGCCATTTAAATACTCATCTTCAATGTAAGCACCTAGTTCCTCGACTCTTTTTCTCTCCGGAGGATATGATGTTTTATGGTCATGAGACATCTCAACTGCAATTCCTTTTTTAGACAAAACCGCCCGACAGTCACCAGCATTAGCAACAGTAGACATCTTCCTAGTACCAAAGCAGTCAAAGCCGTTGTCCCGCATTCAGGACTAACACAACACTCATTAGCCAAAGCTAAGTCTGCAGACAAAAATGCATTCCTATAAAAATCCTTCAGTTCGTCAAGTGCAAAACTTTCAATATCTTCAATTCGAGGCACACACAAATCTTCAACAAAAAGCCTCATTGCATTCTTCTTAATGAACTCAGCTGCCTCAGCACCTCTATGTCCATCAAATACTCCATAAAACGAGCCAGGAAGCGGGCATTTAAACGAACCCCCTAAGTAAGCTGATAGATCATCAATACAAATATGCTCATCCTCCATCGTTGCACGACATCCAATATCACAACTACTTCCTGAACGAATCTGCGGCTCAAACAAAGCTACAGACGTAGATTGAACCATCGTTTCGTCAACCATCCCCGAGCAACTCACAACCTATCAAAATAATCAAAGCCTCAAGTCAGCCTCTCCACACATATAACCCAGAAAAAATTCCCAAAAACTAAAACTAACAAATACGCAAAAACAAGTTTAAGAAATATTCAAACACCGCAAATTTCCAAATTCTAATGAAACAAAAAACACTAACTCGCACAATTCTCTACGAATCAATCCATAAAAAACCCTATATAATAAAAAGCTTAGAAAAGCAGGTGAAAATCGAATCAAATCAGGAAAAAGTACATACCGAGTCCAGAGCATCTGGGAAGATCGGGATGGTGGCGGCTTTAACGGCGGCGGATGGAGGAGAATAGGAAAGAGCAGGAGCGACGCCGTCCAGCAAAACATCATTAATGGGAATAGTCGGCAAGGACGAAACACGTAAGTAGTTGTTGGCGGCTGTCGGTTGGCGTATGATCTGAGCTTCAGCTAACATCTTCGACGATCGTTATTAACACTGATAATGATTGCAGAGAAAAATCGATTTTCAGACTGATCGGGTGATGATGGGGAGAGAGAATTGGGTGTCGGAATCGGCGAGACGGAGTTGCGATCGGAATGTGCGGTGGTTAGGGATTTTTAGGGTTTCGAGACAATTGGGGAAATTGGGTTGGGATTTAATTTGTATATAAATTGAGGATTGAGTTAAAATTTAGAAATTTGAGACGGGCGTTTCTGGGATTTCTTACTTTTTTGGTTCGATGATTCAATTGCGTTTCTTTCTTCCGTTTTTATATTAATTGTTTTATGAACCGCGTGACGAGTTTGAACACAACGTGAACCGACAATGTCAAATGACGTAAATACCCTTGTTCGAGAAAACTACATGAGATGAGAATAAACACAAATTGGAAATAGGTAGCTTAATGTATGAAAAAGTCTAGCTTTCACACTGTGTGAGTCATATTGATTCCAAAAGGCAGATTGAGATTGGGACTTTGTCTATTAGCTTGCACACCAAGTTATCTTTTCATGGTTATGACTTTGCATTTGTGTCATCTTTGTGATCACCAAGAATGATTGAAGTTGAAGTCAATTTTGTTATCTTGCTAGAATGCACTAGAAGTTTCTTTCTTTCTTGTGAAGAGTCTTGTTTTAATATTTAAAAATGTAAGTGATATATTTCGTCTTTCTAAAATGTATCTGGAGCGACTCGAATTTAAATAATGATCTTATGTTCTTGAACATAAGATCATTAGGTCACTTACACTTTCACGAATTTAATGTATTCCCTAACCACATTTACACCACCTACCTAGCAATTCAATATCCACTAGTAAAATGCACATGATCAAAATCAAAGGATCAGCAAGCATCTATTGCTTAACATTTATATACCTAATCTCTGTGAAAATATCTGCAGCAAACAGCTACAAATTTGGCAGACTTGCCTGTCTTTCGTTTTCTTGTACAGTACTTGATCATAAAGGTCACAAGAAAGAGAGTTAACTTAAACCAAACAACTGGAGAACACCCCTGTTCCATTGATGATTTTTATGCTGCAAAATTCCAATCCCAAGACTGTACAAGATAACTACTAATCCTAGTTATGAAATGGATATTGACAGATTCTAATGTCTCTTGTCAAACATGTTTCTAACACGTTGAAGGACAGGGCGACACGCACAACTTTATAAAAAAGCGAGAAGTGAAATGTTTCTAACACCTTCAGCTGAGATTCTTATACCTTTTGATGAGTTTTTGCATGGATTTTGGTACCTTTTGATGCGCTTGTGCATTGATTCTTATAGCTTTTCAATACTTTCTTCTTCACCAACTCCCCTATCTGACTCTCCTATCTGATATGTGTCGTTCCACCTCTTTTAAAGAATATTTCGTTTGGTGGTATGTTTCCACTGAGACATCCAGTTCCACTAAATGCAGACAACACTACTACTCGACTCGATCGGGGAGCAAATAATAATTCATCACTCACGAATGATTCATCAATGACGCATGAATCATCACAAAAAAATGATATAAATGCAAATATCTGGTCACAAAGGTCGGCAGTTTAAGCTCTCACGATAAAACTCTAGACTTTTTTTTTAAAAAAAGGATCAGAGGGATTTCACTCTTACCCCATTACTCGAATCCAAGACCTGATAGCTCAGATAGTGAGTGCCTAACCATTAGGCCAACCCCACTTCGTCGAAAAAACTCTAGACTTTACTCTCGGTCTTACTAAATTCTTCATCAACGTAAGAGTAATTTTTTTGGATAGATTTTTAAGTATCTTATTGTTACTTAGTGGAAGCAAGTGACTCGAAAAAAATAAAAAAAATGATGAGCCACCCGTTGAGAAACTCGTGAATCAATTTCAAAAAAACAAGCGCCGAACTCAACAAATTCAAATCTCCAACTACCAATTCATTCACCGCATCTTCCTCTCCCCAAATCCATTCATCACATCTCCAGATTCACTCACTCACATCTCCAATGTCGTCGTCGGAGACCTCGACTACACGTAGCCGGACGCATGTCGAGAATCGATTCGAAATCGAAAACGAAATTGAAAAAGAAAACCACTCGAATCCGCCGCTCTACGTTTCCAGCTCGAGGCCGCCGCTTAACTCAATACCAGATCCATCTCAGATACGGCTTGATGTTACTGGTGATTTTAACAAGGCTGATGGAAATAGTGTTCACGGTACTCCTAGGGTTTCGAAGACGGTCAGTGCTACCACTCCGTCTAGGAGTGTATCTAAGTCGTTGAATTCGAGAGCTTCGTTTTATAATGGAGATGGTAGAGGAGGAGGGAATTGTTCTAGGGCTTTGAAAGGGCATTTAGAGTCGATGCATGAAATGGTTGCTGAAGTTCCGCATTTTGAGATGGAGGAAGATCCCAGTTTTTGGACCGACCACAATGTTCAGGTCTGCAGCTGTTAATACATGCCAGTATATATTTAGAAAGTTTTTAATGATGTTAATTATGTAATATGTAACTGAACTGATAGTCTGATATGTTGGGTGTTTAGGTGTTGATAAGAATTCGGCCCATCAGTTCGATGGAGAGTGGTTCTATAGGTCATGGCAGATGCTTGAAACAGGAAAGTGCTCAGAGTTTGCTATGGCTTGGTCATCCAGAAACTAGATTTACCTTTGATCATGTGGCATGCGAGACCATTTCGCAGGTGCGAAAGAATAAATGTTGCTTTGGATTTTCTGTACAATATACACATGGAATGAAACAGAAACTCTTGAATTTTTGGCTGCTAAACACGCAGGAGAAGCTATTCAAGGTTGCAGGATTGCCCATGGTTGAGAACTGCATGTCTGGCTACAACAGCTGCATGTTTGCATATGGTCAGGTATATATGTTGAATATGATTGTACTCACCATTGATGTTTATTCATCTTTGGCTGTAAATATTAAAATCATTTGCATTTTGGTGCAGACCGGAAGTGGAAAGACATACACCATGATGGGTGACATTCAAGAAGGATGGAAAGCTAAATGAGACTGTGGGATTACTCCCCGTATATTTGAATATTTGTTCTCGAGAATATGCATGGTCAGGTTCATTCCTTCCTGGAAAGGTAACTCAAAGACTTAAATAGAACTAGCTTATGTTTTTCCTATTAAATTCAGGAAGAGACAAATAGAAAGGATGAAAAGCTAAAGTATAGCTGCAAGTGCTCCTTCCTCGAGATATATAATGAACAAATAACAGATCTATTGGAACCTTCTTCTATCAACCTTCAGGTAGTCCGTTCTCCGATAACTTTGTAACATTATATCTTTGTATGATTCCCTTTCAAGAGTTTATTAATTCTTATGTAGCTCAGGGAAGACCTTAAGAAAGGTGTGTATGTCGAGAACCTTACGGAACAAAGCGTGAAAACAGTAACTGATGTCAGTGAGCTTCTCGTTAAGGTTGGCCTTATCACATGATTAACTGTTTTCTTTTATTACTCCAGTTTCAATGCATGCTGAAACATGGAGATTTTTGTCTGTACTGGCTTCAGGGCTCCACAAACAGAAGAGTTGCGTCGACAAATATGAACAGTGAGAGTAGTCGTTCTCATAGTGTTTTTACATGCACCATTGAGAGTCGTTGGGAGAAAGACTCTATGACTCACCTAAGGTTTGGGAGGCTAAATTTAGTTGACCTAGCTGGTTCTGAAAGGTAATAGTGTTATTAACTTACTCCACCATTATAGAGAACTATATCTATGTCACGTATATGAACATGTGTTTATGATATTGAATTGCTCTTCAGGCAGAAGACCTCAGGCGCAGAAGGTGATCGCCTCAAAGAGGCAGCAAATATTAATAAATCTCTATCAACTCTTGGGTAATGATATGTTTTTTCCAGTATTCCAGACGCCAAACTTACCTACTCATTTTCATTAAATAATTTTCTGTTCACGAATTGGAAGCTTTTAAAAGTGTGCCAACTTAACCCTCTGATGTTAAATTCATAATTTCTTTGCAAAATTGACGTTGGTTTTACAATCCCTCTAGTATGGTGATTATGTCTTTAGTAGACATGGCCCAGGGAAAGCAAAGACATGTTCCTTATAGAGATTCTAGGCTTACATTCCTTCTTCAGGTTAGATCATTTTCAATAACTATAACTGAGTGATTGTTATCACAATGTTAGTTTATGTTTTTATTTGTTATCTGAGTGGATAGTGTATTTCTTGAATGTAGGACTCGCTTGGTGGAAATTCAAAAACAATGATCATTGCAAATGTCAGCCCTTCAATATGGTACACTTCTAAATTTTTTGCCATTGTAAATGAAAGTCCGTTATATTCTCTTCTAAGTTTTTGATACCAAAAATGAACCGCTTTGCTTGCAGCTCTGCGAATGAGACTTTCAGCACTTTGAAATTTGCCCAACGTGCGAAACTGATACAGAACAATGTATTCTTCTTAACTACTAGCAAACTCATTCCGCTATTCTATGTTTTGATCAGAACATACAAGGCTGGGAAATTGAATGTGAATGCTTTTCTTAACCTCCTTATCTTGGATTCATAGGCTAAGGTGAACGAAGATGCTTCAGGTGATGTGCTAGCTCTGCAGAGGCAAGTTCACATGTTGAAGGTATTGTCCATTTAATACTCGAGTAGTGTTTTGAGTGTAGATCAGTGACATGTCTGTTGTGATTGAATCTTTCTGAAAAAATGTATCAGGACCAGCTGTCTCTATTGATCAAGCATCATGACCTGCCTAAATCTTTGTCATGTCCTGTGGCCTTCTTGGAACAACCTCATCAGGAATTGAATTTATCTGATGATACAAACGCCATTGATTGTCACCGTAACATAATAAATGTTCAACATAAAAAGGTAAGTCTGTTGCTTTATTTTAACATACAAGTGTTGTAATATTAATACTGTAAGTTTATCATCTGCAATCTGCAGATAGCATGCCTAGAAGCTTCATTAATTGGTGCACTGAGAAGGGAAAAACAAGCAGAAACAGCAGCTCACAAACTGGAAGCTGAAATTGAACATTTAAACCGCCAGGTACAACAATACTCATTATGAGCTTTATGTCGACTTCCTGATCATATATCTATAATTAAAATATCTCAGTCCCTAAATTTCAAGTTTTCCACAAAGTTGATATTGCAGGCTCAAGAAAAGGATGAGGATGCTCAGCGTAGTAAAATGATGATGAGATTTAGAGAAGAAAAAATCAGAAGACTGGAAATGTTGACAAATGGATCACTTTCCGATGAAAAGTATCTAATGGAAGAGAATGAAGCCTTACTGAAAGAGATTCAGACTCTCCAAGCAAAGATAGACAGAAATCCAGAAGTAACTAGATTAGCATTAGAGAACATCAGACTTTTGGATCAATTACAACAGTAAGTTACACTAAATTATGTCTTTTAACATACGTGCATCTGTGTTACTAATGCTATTTCTCTAGGTACCAAAACTTTTATGAGAAAGGCGAAAGAGAAAACTTGCTGGCTGAAATATCAGTTCTACGTGATCAGGTTTGAATGAATACAACGTCTTTGTATTTCAGTGACGACATTGTGATGAAGTTCTGATGGGTGTCTATGTTTTCTGATCTATTGATATGTATTACTTTATTATGACCAATATGAATTATGCTTTGCAGCTTTTCGATACCCTTGACTTTATTAAATCCTCCGAAACCAAGATCAAAGGTGATGCTGATGAAAAGCAGTTCACTAAATTGAACCCAGAGCTTCAACTTCAAGATGCGAAATTGTTGATTAATAAGATGGAATCTCAACAGTTGCATTGGGTGGAAGAGTTGGAAATCACTCAAGATAATAATCAGAGATTTATTGATTCATTTAATAATGATAGGGCACCAACAACACCAGATATTCATGCAGATGACTACTCAGGTTTAAATGTTGAATGGAAATGCAACATAGAACCAGTCCATTCAAGTAACCAAGCCACTGTTATAACTGCTTTGGAAAACAAGCTAAATACGATGTCGACAGAGCTGGAGATGACCGTTCATCAAATGAATAATCAATATCACGAAAACCATGAATCAGAGTTGTTTCGAAAGAACCAAGTGGACCAAGACGGTGTTGGAGCAGGTTGAAATTGAGACTGCTAAAACTATCATTCAGTTACAGGAAGAAGTTGCAAGGCTCCAGTCAGAATTACAGGTCAGGTTAAGTTGCATGGCTCAAGAAAATATAGATCTGAGAAACGAATTAGCAGCTAAGGATGTTGAATTGAAGGAATCAACTATGAAATGGGAGAGGGCAACCTTGGAGCTAACTAGCTTCCTTATTGATGGTTGTCAGTCACTTACTGATGTTTCTACTCAGATAGAAGAAATAGCTTATTCATTTCCCAGAATTGATGGTTGGATAAACGCTCAGGTTATGAAGGCAGCCAAAGTGTGTATTGAAAAGGAAGAAACAATTTTATCATTACAAAGGAGTCTTGAAGATGCAAAAAACTTGGTGCAGGAAATTGAGACGAAAGATAAGGTCTTTAAGGGGAGCCGGTCTTGCTCTGAATGCATGTGATAAAAATGAAGCCCGTGAAAGTGACAATGAATTGATGCTTCAAGTAAAGATTGAGCTGCTGGAAACCAATGAAAAGCTAAGCGTCATTGGAAGCAGTTTGAAGTCACTATCAAATATGTTTAGTACCAAGTTAATAGTGAAGCTTCAGAGCTCGCGGAATGCAGTACTGACTGCTCATCCTCAAGTTCTGAGTTCTCAAATGCTTACACTGCATCAAATGATGAAGAAACATGTACACCAGAATCCGTCAAAAAGGATTCTGATCAAAATTTCACTGGAGGTTCAGGTATTCCATCACATATGCATGACTCTTTGAAGAGTGCTTGCGAAAAGTCAGTTCCCTATGAAATGATAACTATTGAGCTGGAGAAAGAATTGGGGCAGATAAAAGATGCATTTAGGAAATTATATTCTATGCTAGTAGAGAGGTTTGCTGAGAAATTTGAAGCTTCTTCAGAAGTGGAAGGTGTGTCCTAAATATAGACAATTCCATTTGAACTCTTCTGTATAAAAATATTTATTATGTTATTAAGAATTCTTGACATTCGACAGGGGACATTAATGTATTCCCATGCACTGGCACCAGAAAGAAGAGAGCACGTACCTGCCCTGATATCAACGAGGTAAGGAATTACAATGACACGGAAAAACCTAGTCTTCTTGAGTTCCTGGGCTTGAAAATCCGGCTTCCTGAAATTTGGTTCGACTTACTACTAAAGAAAATTAGACTAATTAGGCTGCCCTGCTAAAGGATATTCTAAACGTTTTACCATTATTCGCCTTTTTATTCATTGAATTGGGGTAAGAATTTTGTGTATATTTTGCTTGTGATGGTGCTTGACAAAATCATCAATTTTCCTCAGTGTTCTTCTCTGAGTTCAGTGCCGTTACATGATGAGAGAGAAAGAGATTCTACCATTATCTTTTTGACCAAGTTTGAAGAAGCGCAGTCAACAATTAGAGAAGCCGACATGATGTTAAATGCTCTGGTCAATGCAAACGAAAAGTCAAAGCATCTTACTAGTTTGTGGAGGCAAGCAGGAAAAGATCTAATGCTTGAGAAAGCTCACTTGCTAGATGAAGTTACACAACTTAAGCATTCGGCAGCATTGCAGGAAAAGGAAAATCTACTACTCCAAGAAGAGTTTCAGCAGTGCTACACTGAAATAGGATGTTTAATGACTCTGTTAGAAACATCATTCAAGGAGATGCATTTACATATGGAGGAACAGCTAAAAATAAAGTATTCTGAAGTGTCATCCATTGTACAAGACCTTCTGAGCTGCATTAAGGGTTTAAGGCCTGTGTGTGGAAAATATATGACGGACGAAAAGTTGGCGTTGTCAGTGTCGCAGACACAGAGTGATCATAATGATGACTACCATGCGTGCATGGCTAGTGAGTATGATATGATGAACAGAGTGGCTCACATTCAGCTGTGCACAAAAGGACATTTGATAAATATTTGGCAAAAGGAGACCACGATGATCTGGTCCAGAAAATGACTTACTGAAAGAGGAGATAGGTCGAAAGGATGGTGTTTTAAATGGTTTGCTCTTTGACTTTAGCTTGTTACAGGAATCAGCCTCAAACGCAAAAGATATGAAGGATGAAAATGAAATGTTAGAATGAATCTCAACAGTATCCAGAGAGCTAGAGTTCAAAACAAAGCAGCTTGGTGATTTACAAGCTGAGCACGAGAGATATAAAATGCAGTTGGCTGAGAATGAAAAAGCTCTTTCTATAATGAGTTCTGATCTTGAAAAAGCTACTGAAATGATAGAAATACTGTCAGCCCAGAATCAAGAACTGGGTACACTTGTTGAAGATTTGTATACCAAGAAGTTTGAAACTGAAGAGCAACTTGGAGAACAAAAGGAGATAGTTGGAAATTTGGAAGATGAAGTGCTACGTTTATCAGATTCAACAGATAGAAATTTGCTTTCATCTATTGGAAGAGTAGAGGATGCCTTAGGAGAAGCTGTTGATGAAAAAAACAGACTGATAAAGAAATTGAACATCTGAAGGAAGAAATTGCAATGGCTTATGCCTTAGCTGATGAAAATGAAGCCCTTGTTATTGAAGCCCGACAGGTAAGCTATTCTCTTTTCATAAATGGTACAGGGAAATTACCTGCGAAAAAAGTGTCTTCAACTTATCTAGTCAATTGAATTAGCAGGAATCTGAGGCAAGCAGATCATATGCGGAAGAAAAAGAAGAGGAGGCTAATTTTGGAACGCTCCGTTGAGGAGTTAGAGAGCACTGTCAATGTATTAGAGAAAAAGGTTTGGTTTATGGATGCTGCTTGGAGTGCAAGAATTATCAACTTGAGTCCTTTCGATTCTTTCATCTTAAGCATTTATTCTTTTAAATTTGATGTATTTGTAGGTGTTTGAAATGGATGATGAAGTGAGAAATCATAAATTGGTCAGAGATTCTTTAGAACAGGAAGTTCAAGCTCTTAGACAAAGGATGTTGACTGTTGAAACATTAACCGGAAGTATCGATCTGGATGATAAATCTGTGGAGTTTCAAGAGGCTCGAAATAGGATCATGTTTCTTGATGGGGAGAGATCGCGCCAGGAAGTTGAGGTGATATATGCCTAAATATAATCTTCAAACCATTGTCTCTCTCACTTTCCCTTTATTTTATTTTAACTCACAACATTTCATTTTAAAAAATGTCAAGATTAAACAACTAAAAGAGTACATATCCGAGATTGTATTGCATGCGGAAGCCCAGGCATCACAGTATCAGCAGAAGGTATGCAAGCTATTAAATTAACATTATTTTGCATAGAAGTGTGCTTGACATAAATTGTTTGTATTTCCTTTGTATGCATGTCTACGTAATGACTATTCTCGATTTACAAATTTTGAACCAGTATAAATCTTTGGAGGCAATGATATGCAAAGGTGAAAAGGATACATCCAACTATGTGTCCACAATGTCAACAGTAGACCGGACTGAGAAACTTTCAACAAGACCGAGAGGTTCTAACTCACCATTTAGATGTATATCTAGCCTGGTTCAGCAAATGAACACGGAGAAGGATCAGGAACTGTCAGTTGCTAGGCATCGAATTGAGGAGCTTGAAGCTTTGTATTCAAAGCAAAAGAAAGAGGTATATGTTTCTTGCTAAATGTTCCATAAAAGCGTCTGATGTCCACTGTGAGTTGCAATTTTCCTAGTGTTCATGACAGTATCTCTGATGTGTATTGCTTAGTATCCCTTTCTGCCTGTCTCTCTCTCTTGTCCTGTTAAGACCTCGACAATGCTTCAGAAAATGACTAAATCTGTTTTTGTGTCAGATTTGCATACTAAACAGTAGACTGGCTGCTGCCGAAAGTATGACACATGATGTTATTCGAGATTTACTTGGTGTAAAGTTGGACATAACTAACTATGCAGTAAGTTATCGCAAAGCTTGTTGACTTGGATGCAAAGTGATAACAAAAAATATAATGAGATTTTTTGTATTTCTTGACAAATTGTATTCTGACCGTTTTGCTTGTTTCTGTGTAAATTCTAGAATATAATAGATCAGCACCAGGTTCAACAGTTGTTGGAAGTGGCACATCAACAAACAGACGAAGCTGTAGGAAAGGTACGTTTGGCAAGAATTGAAACTGACTTTTTTATTGCAAGGTTATAATTTCCTTGTACGTAGCTTAATGCAACATGTATTGTTAGGAACAAGAAATTCTCATATTGAGGAAGCAGATAGAAGATTTGACAGAGGAAAGGGAAAGGTTGGGTTTCTTCATTAAAATGCGTTACATCAAAGAACAATTTCAAAGCTAATAACTTACTCAGTGTAAATACAATTTGCAAAATTATGAACTGTCTGTTATTTATGCAGCTTGATATCAGAATCAAAACAGAGGAGAGCACAAATGCTGACCCTAGAAATGACTCTTGAGCAACTCCAAAACCACGAGCAGTGGCTCTCTGCGCAGAACAAAATGCTGAAGGTAGACCAAGATCTTTTGAGTCTTGGGTTACGTCTTTTTATCTTAAAATATTCTCTTATTATGTTTTGCTTTGTAGATGGACAAGATGAACTTGAAAAGGAAGGCAGCCGAGCTGGATGAAATTGTCAAAAAGCTTTTGTCAGAACAGAATTCTCAGCGAAGAGTTCAGCAACCAACGAGAGTTAAGGCATGTTTTCTTAGTAATTTATGATAAATTAGGATCCTGTAATATTCTCTTATAATCTGAGTATTACAGGAAAGCACCTCTTCAAAGTTTCAAGACACGAATTTAGCCAAGAGCTTAACACAGTCGGAAAATACTCTTTCAAGAGTTAATGATGAACTTGCTCAATATCGCAGAATGGCAGCAAACCATTCACGGGAACATGACCAAAATGATAGATACAGCACAGACACTAAGTACAGGTACACATTTTTCTGACTGTGGATTGTATTGCAGCTAAAAAGGCTGTCTTCCACGATTCCCGTAGCATGTTCCTAACTAATGTATTTTGTTCTACTAATATCAGGAATTAAGCTCATATGCTGGATGGAGCATGTATATAGATGAAGTTTATCATTCTTGCTATTGTTTTCTTCGACATCTTTATGTCACACCGCCTCCGAATTGTTAAAGTTGCAGAAACTATCGCTCATCGTCATAGGGGTCATCATATTATGATGGCTAAAGATGATGTATTCTCCTGTTCGTTATACTCAGAGTCTTTCTGGGCTGCATTCTTTGAGGCCGTGCAAGACCAAAGCATAACTCCCAGTGACCCAGTGTATGAAAACTTAATTTAGTACTGATTATTATCGATTTTTTACAAGGTTGTGAATTGTAATACAGGCTGGAGAATTAGATGAACATAAAGTACAAAAAGTTCCAAAGAAGACATTCATAATGCATTTTTTGATTGGTTATTCATCTGTTCATTGTGATAAAACTGCGTCACCATTCACACAGTGTGTCACATTTATTTTGAAAGACATTTAAATTTAGAATATGATGTAACTAATTTTCAACAGCAATTCCAAATCAAAACCACCCATTTTACACAGTCAAAGTTACGCATTCAAACACAAGCCAACATTAGAAAGATGGACATAACTTGTCCTAAAACTGAACTCAAGTTTGTTTACAACGACTGTATTCCTGTTTTGCGGATGGCCAGTCCTAATAAGTAGCCTATCTGTGGCTACAAAATTCCCTATGTTTCCGATAAATAGACATCTGAGCTCATACACTCTCTACAAAAAATTACATTTTCCGAAAACCCGCAAGATGGAAAATGATAAGCAAGTTTCAAGGCTCTTACTCATTTTCTTGGTTGTGCTTTTCGCTATTTCCCATCTCGCTCGAGTTGAATCGAAATGCGTGAAGCGGAACTTTAAGTACCCGACTCCTGCTAATAAGCCGGGCACATCAGGAAGTTCCAATGCGGAACAAACCTCACCATCATCATCATCTTCTTCTTCCTCTTCAAAAAAAGAAAAGGAAGAAGAGAAAAAAGAGCAAAAGGAAAAGGAGTCATCATCTTCGTCAGAACAAAAATCAACTACCGCATCCGGTTCCGTCTCAGGCTCTTCATCGTCAGGGGCCGTAGAATCTCCTGACGGGGATGCAGAAACAAACAAGTACAAATTCGGAGACATGCTTAAGCAAGTTGTAGGTCATATAGACCCCCACTCTCCGATTCTAAACATTCCCAAAGCCACAGTAGACGATCCAGACATTGTAAAGTTCTGCAAAACAACAGATTACCCTGACATTTGTGAATCCACGGTTGCCCATTTCGTCGACGGAAGGCATGATGCTGAAGCCATGCTCGAGATGGTGATCAAGGCTTGCGTGCAGTACACGCATTAGCGCGAGCCACAGCAAAGAAACTGGCCTTATCTCCCATTTTCGCAAAGATAAAAGCAAGGTTTGCAGATATTGATGAGTATTATGTGGATGCATTGGATAACCTGCAGGATGCTGAGAATGCGATCAAGGTGAAGGACATGGGGACGGTGAATATTAACCTTAGCGCGGCATTGGACGACTACAGCGCTTATGAGGATGATTGGGGACAGACGTCGCCAATGGCGGACTTCGATGCAAAGCTGACTCATATGGCTAGTAACTGTCTAGCCATTGCTACGTTGGTGAAGTTTAAATGAAAGTTGGGCATGACATGCTTGGTTCTCTGAAGAAGATCAGATGAGTGCCACTGCTTTTTTATGTAATGAACTTTTTCTGTAAAATTTAAGGAATGTGTTATTTGCATTTCGCAATCACTCCATTCCCAAGCGCATAAAACCACACTAGTACAGTACTTACAGTACTTGCAGTATCCGCACATGAATGTATCTATGCCCAAATGTCTAAAATTATCAAAGCATAACCAATCAAAACACTACGTACATTTTCACAGCAACTTGTAAACACGGAATCAAAAAGCGATAACTTAATAGCAGAATAACAGAAATCAAGGATTAACCGAAACGAATAACAATGCACTTGTTAATAAAAATTCAAAGTGATAACATTTCGACTAGCAAAAGGTTTTCGATAAGACAAATATAAAGTAGGATTCGATCAACAATAATACTGTAATTGTCGCTCTATTCCTCGGCAACGGATCCTTCGGCACTCTGGTTGTTATGCTTCCTTGCATACCTCTGGTTCCTCAAGAACTTAGGGTCCATCTACAACAAAAATTATCTCAATTCAGAAATTCATTCAACAGTAAAATAGAGAAAATTCACAAGTGTGGCGGAGACTGGAGTTATTACTCCTTTGGTGGAGGCGTTGCGGTGTCTCCTTGGCTTCTTGATGCCGTTACGGTGAGCCTTGTGAGACTGGTTGTGAGCGGTGTGATTCTTCGACTTGGCCATTTTTCAATCTAAAACAAATATCAACACAATCAGGTAAAAACGAAATAGAGTAATCGAATGTGAATCGACGAGTCGGTGATAAGCTACGGCGTCTTACCTGAGATCAGAAAGTGGAGACAAGCGGCGGATCAATCAGTTCGGAAGGATTGATTGGATACTAATGGAAGAAGCAAACCCTAGAGACGACGAATTGGGCTTCCACGGCCCGGAGCTCAGGAAGCCCAGTTCAATTATCCAAGCCCCAAATGGGGTCCACATCTCATGTTGGTTCTTAAACATTTAATTAAAAGCTCAGCATAAAACAGAATCTCTGGCCTTAAAGCAATCTTTGGCACAAGCAATGCTTTGCTGATATACTTCGTCTATGCATCCATTTGCTCAAAACTTGTCTTGTTTCATGTTTGCACTCTGTTGGTAGAGCAAAGAAATGGCAGTCACCCATGCTGACCTCGTCCCGCGACGTAAAATTTCCGACCTTGGTAGCAAGACCAGCGTCTTTTTCATGGTGTTTGCAATTATCTGTGGCCTCCTATGCTTCATTTTTTGTTTGTTCGCAGAAGCTAGCCGATCTGAGGTAATTTTAAAACGTGTCAGCACATACTACTAAAATCAGTTTCCATCATATTTACAAAAATGTAATATGCATATTTTTTGAATACTTGCAGGTAATATGGGAGAGCAGCAGCACACCAGGGAAGGAACAAACTAACCAGTGTATTTATAGTGGTAGCGGGAAAAGGCCGCTCTTTTTTGCAGCCAGTGCTTTTATAACATTAGCTGCGGCAATGGCAGTGGATCATGGCTATTTGTTGATTGTGGTCAGCAAGACACCGGACTCCGTTTTATTGGCCTGGGATCCTGACTCTCCTTCCTCCAAATCCCTCACATGGCAAGCTGCATTTTTCTTCATATCCTCTTGGTATTACTCTTTACGTTCCCCTTTCGCAAACTTTTTCTGGAATTTCATGCAATCATCAAACCAAAAACAAAAAAATTAATTGCATAAGGATTTGGTGATCCACACAATGACACAAACATTGTCAGTTAAAAGACTAACCTGTTGAAGATTGTTATACAGGGTTTGTTTCGCAGTGGTCCAAATCCTTCTCCTAATGGGAATCACAGTAGAATCAAGTCATCTAACAAAATGGACAGTTCCAAACACCAACTGTCTAATGATACGCGAAGGGCTGTTCACTTCAGCTGGTCTAATGGGACTGACCACAGTGATCCTAGCCACAGGATTATACTTAACAGCTCTGAGGATCCAGAATGCGTGCAAGCATCAGGAGAATGTGCGAAGGCGGGTGATGGAAGCTGCTTTGTTGTATGCTTCTCCTCCTAGAGGGAGCAGTGGAGATGTGGTAGTGGTGATGCCGATGGAGAGGTCTGAGATCGGTGGTCGAAGTAACCATCAACTGTCACTGGCGGAGTATTCTTCTGAATTTAAATAAGGAATACTCTAATCAGTGTTCAATATACGGGTAACGTTTTATTATAACAAGAGGAAATTCATGGCGAGGACAACACATTATGAGTTACCATCTGTGAAAGTGAATAGCTAGGAAGTAAGACGGCTGATTATAAAGTTAGAGACCAGTCACATTCCTTTTATCAGAAATGAATTTCAAGGCACATCATGTCAGGACAGCTGCTGTAATTAGCCACCATATCGCTCCTTGAGAGATTCTGGAGGTTCTTCTTCCATGATTCCTGATCCAGTGGTCACTAAATACTCTCGGATAGATGTCTGACGGTCCGCGAGAAAGGTGTGGTCCAAGAAGTTATTGTATGCTTCCTCACTAAGGTTCTTTGCAGCCAACACACTGCACAGAAAGCCCCATAATAGAATTATTTTATAGGTATATGAGTATATCAACTAATATTCAACGCATTAGAAAGTTAAAAAGTACGAGAAGTTAAGTTCTCAATTAGATCACCAGCTCGAAATTACTCCTCTTACACTGAAGATTTAAATAGAATTTACGAGCGATATTAACAGAAGTGCCGGTACTGAAGTAGAAAAGACTCAAAAAGCTATGGAATGAATTACAACTCAAATTAAATAAGTACACCAACCAGTGACGAAGATAAATACGACAGGGAAGAACATCATCTCGCCAAATCTTTTGGATATTATATCGCCCATAGTGCTTGTCATAAACTTCCTTGCTTCCTGAAAATTTAGATATGATCCAACATCTAAGACCATACATATGTTTAAAAATATACCCATCTGATTTTCGAGACACTAGAGAACAGAATGCAATTCAAAGATACACCTATCATTTAAGCTCTATGCATGCATACAGAATACGAAAATATAAATATAAACATTCAGTAACAGAATGTATGCATAATGGTTTTATATTGTACTTCTCATTTGTTTTATTTGAGAGTTGCTCGATGCCCTTTTAATCTCTGAAAAGTACCTCTACATCTGATGTTAAAAAACTCCTCATCACTGTAACGGGCACATATAACCTGCTTACAATAATGAACAATGAGTCTTGACATGTATGAATACAGATTATACAAAAATATACATCTTTTAGCTATTGTACTGCTGGATGCTCATAAGGCTTCCCATCCAACGTTGCAAGAAACACCTGTCAATAATGAAACCATAAAAGTTGGCGAGATATACCCTGGCTAATAAAGAAACAACAGCTATTTAATACCGACAACTTACAGCCAAAAACCGAAACTCAAGCTCCCTCTGAATGAAAAATGGTACCTGGTTACAGTAAGAGAAGTGACCATTTGATAGCGCAGCGCTAACTGAAGATGTGAAAAACAAAGATAAAGTGTTACCTCTGATTTCTGAATCTCGAATACAGTGACTACGAGGCTTTCACCTTCACAAGGCTCGACACTCAGACTAGAAATTTCCTATAAAGCCAAAAGAATGTAAAACAAAGCAAAAACATTCTACCTAAACACTAACCAACACTCAAATACCACTCATTACAGCCGCAAACCTTAGTTTCTGGTTTAGCTATGCCGCGTTCGAAGAAAATAGGGGCAACATGAGCATAAACTCGTCTGAAACCATTTAGTCTAGCAACTCTGAAATTGATCAAATCCGGAAATGTGCTTCTGGCACTTTTTTCTGCTCCAAAAAAAATGGTACAAGTAAAATCGAGATGTTAAAAACTACAAATAAGGAAGAGAAGTATATACCGGAGAGAAGAGAGCCGAAGCCGCAAATGGAGACGAGGCCGTCGGCGGAAACGATTTTGTCGAAATCGGATTCGTCTTGGAGCTCAGTGATAGGGAATTGATTAGGAGGCGGCGGCGGGAGGGATTGTGAGGCTGAGTGCGGCATGAGCATGCGAGAAGAGGAGTGTAGTGGATGATTTGTGAAGCTGATGGAGGATTGTCGGCGATTGGAGAGAAGTGGATCGAGTGAGGGGAGGAGGCGCACGGGAAGGATCGGAGGCTGCGGGAGTTGCAGCAGCTGAATAAGCATTGGTATTTTGTACGATTGGAAAAATCGATTGGATACTGACCAAAGCTATTTGACTGATGATAATTACTAAATGATACAATTATGCAGCATTTGCATTTTGCATGATGTATTTCTTCTTTTAGGATAAATTCAACACAAAGGAATTAAGTTTGGGAGCTATTTGGATGCCTACAGCAGAGGATTTCATGATCGATTCTGTTGAGAACTATCTGCTACTCCGCCAATGCTAGGATTTGGGTTACTGTTATTAGTTGGCTCTGGTTGAGATTGAGGTGGTGGTCTCCTTACAGGCATTGCATTTTGGCGTCTGTCATAGCGCGGGCGAGGTCTGTTTCTAGTCGGTGATCTTTCTGTGAACCAATATTGTGGCCTGTGGATAACCTTTCCATCCACAAATAGATCACCTGAGGATAAGTGAGGAAACTCGGTTAAGATATTGAGCTGAGTTGACGGCATGGAAATATTTCAAGTTTGCAGAATGGAATTAGATGGTGTTATCAAACCTCCATAATCCTTGTTGGGTACATCAAGATAAGAATCAGGCAGCACCCAAAGAACACCAGGCAATCCTGTAAATACAAGAAAAATAGCTTCATGTTAGAGCACTTGATTACATATCAAATTGACTACATGAGCATTAACTTACATGCTACTCAAAAATCATACAAAATAGCAGAAAAACACCAGGAACATCCTATTTCTTAAATTGGTTGAACTTAATCGAAATGAATAGCTAGCAACTAATGACTTTTATTTAGCAGGCAAACAAATCATAAAAATATAAATACCATCTTCATCCTTCCCATATGAAATACCTTATTAGAATTTCCATGTTACTTAAACTATAGGAATATAACTATTTGAGGTCAGAAAAAGATTAGCCCTTTCATTTCTCAACAGTTTTCCCTTCCAACATTTTCTTTGACATTAAACAACACACAAGTCCACACAATTAAACAGCTCAAATGTGTAAGAATAGAGCAATATGGTAAACTAATTGTGGGTTGTGACAAACTAAATTAGCCTACATCTAAAGTTGCATACCAAAAATTGTACTTTTCCAATAGTTTTAAAGCTATTATTCATTAGTCATTATTTTCTCAGATGGAATCCAAGGAAGCGAAGAACCTCATAAGATACAACAAATACCTAAGTTTTTGCAAGATATCTGATGCTAACTGAAAGCAGTTCTACTTCACCCAAGGCTTCAATTTCAAGGGTACATTACGGAAAAGGTCTATTGACATCTATTTTGAGTTGATATCATTACAGGCAAAATACAAAAAAAGGTAGATCTAAGATAATAATAGTTAAAGTTAACAAATGAAACATGACTCACGCAACAATAAAAAATATATAGCTACACATCAGACACAGTTTTCGGACATGATAAAGACATATCACTCACACAACATTTCAGTGAAGTAAGGATGCTAAACTGATGAATCACTCCACAAAGCACAAAACTTTAGTGGCTACAACATAGCAGAAGAATGACCTAAGACTTGAACTAATAAATCACAACAAAACAAACAAATCACCAGGATCACACCATCATAGGATTCAATTTAAAACTCTCCTATGCAAGAAATCACAAAAGATGAAAACAAAAAACAACCTTTAACTTTGTACGAAAGCTCTTCCGAAATAAGTGCCCCAAAGCCAGTATAAGTCGTAGTACACACCGAGTAAATCTTCTTCTTCGCTTCCTCCTCGCTAAAAAAAATTACAAACTCCAGATATCAACAAAAACATAAAAAGATTAAATTTAAGAAGCGGAAATCCGTCCAATACCTGCCAAGAACAGCAGCTAGGGTTTTAACATAAGAACTAATCATTTCATCTTCAGACGGTTTCGGATCAGTAGCGAACTCCATAACAATCAACCAGTGCTCATAGTCACATCCATCCAAAAGAATCGTTTCCTTCGGCGGCCTGTTGCTCCAATTAGGAGAAGGATCGTTCAACGGAGAGTATCCAGAGCCAGAGGTTTTGTATCGAGTCGGAACCAAAAGAGATGACTGGTAGTCATAATGGAAGTGATTCAGAACCGCAACCGCGGAGCGGGGGCGGTTGAGAGAGCGGACGAGTGCCGTCGCGACGGCGCGTCTCATCGGTGCGATTAACGCCATTTTGACTTTCTTTAGCAGTAAGGGTTTTGACCAGAGATATTTAGAGGCTTTCATTTGCTATTTTTGTTTTATATAACTTAAAATAAAAAATATCGAAATTTCAACTCGCTGTAAATAATTGTAAGCTGCATCGAATACAATCATTTTCGATACTAAATTTTCCGCATTTGTTTCTTTCGCGCGTTCGAGTTACTCGAATGGCCAATTCGATAATATAGACAGTTCACAAGAGAATGAGATATGTAACCAGTGCAAACAGCATTCATTGATAAGTACTGCAACTGCAAGACATGTACAAATGTAGCTAGTCTCACAATGCAGAAATGTATTTCAAGCTCGACGACACGCGACTGTTAAATTGTTTGATTGATTCGTTTAGTTGCATCGCGGAGGGGATTGAATGCCGCTGTACACCGGCTTAGCGTTAACACAGGAAGAGGTGAACCCGGCTGACTTTGTTCCTGTGTATTTCAAGTTTATGTTGATCAAGTTAAGGTTGTCACATGGGAAGGTTTTGCTGCATACCACCTTGACTCCAATGGGTGAAATTGTTGTTCCTCGAACATTGCTTATCTGAATATCTTTCAGCTTCACATGAGATGATGTGTCTGCTCCTGGAGTATGGTATTCCTGATCGATGATGATGGGATTCTTAACGTTTGTCATGACAATGTCATCAAAAACAACATTTGTGACGTGGTTTTTGTTGGGTTTTGGGAATGTTTTAATTCTGACACCGTTGTCTGTACCGATTAGTCTGCTTCTTCGGAAGAAAACGTTCGAGACTGGAAATTCACTTGGCCTTTCACCAAGACTGCCAATGCTGCAAAAAATTTGAAGAATTTTTATGAAGAATTTAGTGAAAGAATTATTTAAATCGGAAAAAGTTGCTAAGAGGATGGTATGAGGTACCTGAATCCATGTCCTGGACCACAAGTAACATCAGTAACAAAGACATTACTCGAGCCATGGCCTAGCGAAATGCAATCATCTCCGGTGGTTATTAACGATTGGGAGACCTTAACGTACGAAGAGTTGCTTGTATGTAAGCCATCAGTGTTTGGACTGTCATCCGGAGCAATCAGATGAACCTTCTGAAATCGAATGTTTCTGCAGTTGTTCACATGGAAATGGAATGCTTTCGGGTTGATGGACTTAACATTCCTTACAATGACATTGTTCACATAGTGAAACTTCAAAGACTGCGCACAAAAAATTATTTTTAGCACATGATCCGAAGCAAATGGATAGACTTTTAAGGATTTCTTGCGCTTACCGCAGGAGGGAAGACGCAGTTATCGTTAGTTTTGCAGTCATTGGCTTGCCAGATGGACCTTCCTTCATCTTCCATAGGCACACCACCTTGGCCATCAATCAATCCACGAGTACCAGTTATAACTAGTCCCTTAATCCGCTCGAACATAATCCAAAAGCCTTCACCCATGTTACTGAGATCAGTTGTGGCCAAGAGGTCTCCAGATATCTGAAATATTAAAAGGGAGGAATTGCATGGACCAGCAAACAACAAAGAATCAACAATGTATTTTCCTGGTGGGATTACAACTCTTGTCCTTCCTGGGGTTCGGCACGCATCTAGAAATGCCCTTCGAATTTCCTGAAAAACATGTAAACCCCAGCTTTAAAATCAAAGTGTCAGAAATGTAGAGAATGCAGAGGGAGTTCATAAAGAAAATACCATTTGGTACACTCTCTTTGTGTTTGGAACAACACCATAGTTCAATATGTTAAAGATCTTCTCACCAGGAGCAGGGATATCATAATTCACAGGAGCACGGCGACCACCACGACTAGGCTTAGCTTGACAATAACTCAAAGTCGCCACGAAAAAAATGCAAACAAATAATTGCAGCAAAAGAGAATATCTACTGCTATATAAGGTGGCCATGTCGTAAAGGCCAGCCGGGTTCACCTCTCAAAAGAAAAAAGAAAAAAATTGTCAGAAAGATCTCCCTGGAACTTCACAGGGAGAATTTCCTGACAGAATGGAAAAATGAAGTTACAAAATGTGAAAATGAGGTTACATTTAAACAAAGATTCTGTTTTTATTTTTAGTAATGTGTATTGACTGGTTACAGTTGTTTTCGAAGATCTAAGGCTAGAAAGCGCGGAGGATGCGAAGACTATGGTCATTTCTATCACTTTTCGTCGATGGCGGGTAATTTGTTATCTGATTCGAAACAGCCTTGGATGGAGGTATGTTATTTTTAGCATTCTTAGAGTTGTGAAATATGCACTCACAGTACTAATGTCTGAAATTTTGAAGACCAAAATTTGAGGAAGTCCTGAATTCAATCTGTGACACTGGAAAAAATCCGAATCCTAGTCCAACATATTTATAGTTTCTCGGAAATTCGAGAAATCTTTTTGTTAAGAAAATGCAATGCATCCATCCATGGCTTCCCAAGTATTCCAGCCAAACAACAACCTTACTCGAAAAATCAAGAACTCATCAGCAACAGAAATTATCTCAAATGCAGCCTCGAAACCGAATCAAATAAATAAAAAAGGCAAAGCCAAGAGAGCTCTTGTCTCCCTAGCCATTCCCACATTAATACCTTTCTGCCTCACCTTGGTAGTAATTCTCTTTTGGGCTCCATCGAGTTACAAATATCGCGAACTAGCCAAACTATTATGGTTTCCTCCGCTCTGGCTCGTGCATATAGCTTCTTTAAGCATGTCTTTCTTGATGGGTACGGCGTCATGGTTCATATGGGTAGACGGCGGATTCCATGCTCAGCCGGATACTCTGCCGTTGTACGTTGCAGAAGTATTTTTGAACATTGCGTGGGAAATCATTGCTGTGAAATTTGGAGCATTGTCTATGGGACTTTTTGTATTGTTCTTGAATTTTGGTGTGCTTATTACATGTTATAGAGATTTCAAGAAAGTCAATCCTCTTGCTGGTGATCTGGTTAAGATGTCTCTTGCTTGGTGGGCAATTCTTGCATTCAGTAATTTGAAGATCATTTATGTATGACTCATATAAAGTTTGATTTAGATTTCTTAGTAGTATTTATATTCAAATTCAACAGTTTGAATCAGAATTTTTTCAGTAATATTGAGAGACACAATTTCGATCGTTTATTTTAAAACTCAAAAATAAACGCCAACTCTAATTAACTAGTTTTCGAACTTTGTATTTATTTATATAATGATGTCATGTTGTATTCAGTGCTGATTTTTTTTTAATTTAATGTAACCAAACAAATTTAATATTGGAAAACATGTCTATTGGTCATTTATGGCTTATAAGAGTGCCATGGAGCCTGTTTATTTTAACTAAGTTATACAATTGAATTTGTAAAATTTAAAGTTTGTTATGATAGATGATTATCAATATTAATCGTTTAATAATATTCGTTATTTACAGTATAATGTAGTGAGCCAAAATGTTCGTTACATTAATTCATACTTCTAGGCACTTCGATTAAATTATTTTCTGTTTTGACAATTTAACATCATTTTAGAAATTCATTTTTCTCAAAATATATTTTTCTGAGAAGATATTTTTTAAAATGTCAAATTATAGATTTCAGTGAAAATATTGTATTTTCAATGTGGCAACTCATGTTGGAATCTTGTAAATGTTATTATTATGATTTATTGCATGTATTAATTATTGATATATTTGCTTTTACTTTTTCAATTTTATATTCATGGAGTCTTTAAGATTTATAATCTAATTCATCAAGAACCCTCTATATATATGTATAAAATATTTAGTATTTTATTATATATTCAAATAAAAGATGAATTTTTTTGAGATTCTAAGATTTATTTACCCTCAGATATTCATATTTAGTATTTTTTGTAGCCATTTCAACAAAGTCACTTGCAGAACTTCATTAAAAAAGTATCCAGGAACTGTGAAAACCTATGAGGTTACTTCATATACATTTTCTAGCGTTAATTAAGCATTCTTCATCACTATTTATTATTTAAAATGATTTTGAAATTTATTTTATAGAATGAATATGGTGATATTTTCGCCTGTGTTAATATATATCAACAACCATCATTCAGTGATTCGCGTTTATTAAACCATACAATTCGGGTATGAAAATCTTGCAATTCATTTCAAGTCCAAGAGTTCGAATTTTCAAAATGAAAAAATGATACTAATTACTAAACGTGGCCCTAAAGGTACAATACCCATTATAAGATCTCACGAACCTGACACTGAGATAGAAGTGACAAATCTAAGAATAAATAAAGCTCATTGAGATGTGCGCATACAATATGATTTACTTATGTTACAAATAATCATTATAAATTTATGGTGAAACTGAAGCAAAATTCATGAAGTTAGTGAATTTTATTGAATTTTCAGTATGCATTTCTTGAAACAAATCGAGGAGAACATCGTGTTTTTGGTATCAAGGCTGTGTTTGATATTTACAACCCTTTTGTACATGCTAAAAACGAATACAGTCTTGCTGTTGTTTCGATTGTAGTTGATAATGACAGTCCGACACAAACATCAATCGAAGCGGGTTGGATAGTAAGTATATATTATATTTTATGACCACCAAAAGAATTTTACGATAATTGAATTTCTAATTCATTTAATTTTTTTAACAGACAACATTTGAATCTCATAAACCAGCATTCTATATTAGATTGACCGTAAGTAAATTTAATTATTTTGTAAAAATCAATAGTAGATTTTATGTATTGTGACCAAAATTATCTTATTATATTCTATTCGAATATTGATGAATTTATACTTTAGACTGATGGATATGCAACCCAAAAATGCATCAACATGGATTGTTACGGATTTGTACATACAAACCCTGATGTTGAAATTGGTGGAGCTTTGGATGTGGGCAGTTCTATGTCAATCATCTTTCATCAAGTAAATAACAATATATTACAAAATTATTTAATTCCTCTCTATTTCGTCGTTCATATCGTATATTTCATCAAATTTATTAGGATGAGATGGGAAATTGGCATTTAATTAAAGACTGTGAAGACGTGGGATATTGGCATTTTGTTTTAATTCCATCTTTATTACATGGCGGCGAACAAATAATTTTGGGAGGAGAAGTAGCGAACAAGAACATAAATAAGCGTCACACTCGAACTTTTATGGGTAATGGTAACTATGGAGATGAAGGAGAAGGAAATGATGCAGCAATATACAAATATACAATATACGACAAACGCATCATTTTAAATTTGGTCCGTTATATAATTTAGGAGACTGACATTACCGTATGAATTCTCCGAATTGTTATAATGCTATGGCAGAAAACACCGATCCTTTAATTTTATACTATGGAGGTATAGGATACAATCATTCTCGTGGTTGCAAATAATGTTCGAAAAATTATTTAATTTTAATTATATTTAAATATGAATTATTTTTATAATTTAATGAAAATAAATACATTTTTAAGAGGGAATTTCGGCTTTACATTTTACTTTATAAACAATTCATTTGACGTACAATTATATTTTAATTGGCTCAGCAAGGGTCAGTCTAGTGTTAGTGGAGGTTGTATTATAAGCCGCATGTATTATATTTGAATTGACGAAATTAACCCCAGAGCTTCAAACTTAGGCGAGCCTCCAAAACAAACCCTAAACAGCAAAGATGGGTCACGGAAAGCGCACCGCTGCCGACCGCAATCCGACGAGTCGTCGGTTAAAGCCTCTCTCCGCCGTCACCAAGCCTAAATCCGTTACTCTCAAAAACCAAATTCGTTCCGCGGAGCGCATATTGCGCAAGGTATAAATCCTTTTTTCAATGCTTCTTTATGAACACTACCTCCGTTGAACCTCGATGATGTTTCTTAAACGAATTGGATGTGTCTAGGATTTTGTTAATTGTTAGTTGTTTCGTTTTGTGTAGGATCTTCCACAGGAAGTTCGAGAAGCCCAAGGGAAGAAATTAGAGGACCTAAAGAAGCAACAGGAGCTGCATAATCGACTTGCTTTCGAACGGAAGATATTTATGCGATATAGGAAGATTAGGTTTTTCGGTAAGATTATGTTAACTTAGGGAACTATGTGTTGCTGTTGGTATGAGTCATTGTAGGCTGCTTTACTTAGATTGATTGTGTTTTAGTTCGGCTTTGGAAATTCCATTGACATTTGATAGCATTAGCTCAACTGTCTTTGAAAAATAAAGAATAAATCGCAGTTTTGGTACTGATATTTGATTATTGTAAACTGTAGTTATTTACATCTGTTGAGGGAAAAAAGGTTTATTGACTGACTTTTTGTGTAAGTAATATTAAAGTAGAAAAATTTAATATGAGGGACTGGGTTGGCTAATACAGAACCTCATACGGATAATCAAGTTGAAGGTTTACATTAGAGATGTGATGTGAGGATACTTCTTAGTTACTGAGGATTGTGCGTCAGAGTCCTACCATTCCTTCAATAATATTTAATCAGAAAATTTTCTGAATTTGGTATTGTTTATGATGTATGGCTGTGGTTCTCAGAGAGGAGAAAGATAGAGCGGAGAATAAGACGTTTGGAGAAAAAGCTACGCACTTCATCTGGCCAAGAGACAGATGATTCTGAACAGCTTGCTAAATTGAAAGATGACCTTGAGTATATTAGGGTGAGCTCTATGCTCAGTATGGTATTCCAGTTATCCGGTATCCATCATTTTCAAAGCTTATTAGTGCTTGTCACCTTTCATTGGTTTTCATTTCTACGGGTGGTGTTTGGGGAAATGTATATGGCCCCTTATTACGTTCCGTATAGATTGAACCTACTTTCTTTAACTTTTTGATTGGCGGTGTACACATTTTTAAATGGGCGTAATGAAGATTTTTGTATGTATTTTAGTACTTCCCAAAAGGTGAGAAGTATGTTTCGCTATTCATGGGAGGCGATGATTCAAGCGTGGTTGATAAAAGGAATCAACTACGCAAAAAAATAAAAGCTAATATAGTTGCTGCTGCTGCAAGCGGGAAGGATTTGGAAGGTATCCTATGTCTGCAAATTTTGGAAATTATTAACATTGTCTTGTGTTTCACATGTGGAACACAGTTTGCACAGCTCAATATTTATTATATTACCATTGATTAAAAGATGTTGAAGTTCTTTTGTTAGTTCCATGTTGCCATGCATACAACACCACTTGTGTCTGATGGCCATATACTTTTTCATTTGAGATGTTTCGTTTTGTGTTTAGTTGGTTAATATTTTTCTTTTGTTTACAGAAACTGGGAGTGAAGACGATGGTTTGATTTACCCTAGTGATGATTTTTTCTCACATGGAAGCTCGAGTGACGAAGCAAATGCTGATGATGAGTGGACTGATAAGAGCAATAGGTATTTTCCTAACACATAAAAGCTTTATTGGTCAACTGATGTGATAGCGCAAGAAGTAAATGCTTGTTCTCATCTGATCTGAGATATAGTTCTCGTTGATGTTGATGCTTGATTATTGCTAGAACATGGTGATATGCAAGAAAATTAAATGAGTTGATTTTGCAGGGAACAAGTATCTAGTGCTTCAAATAAAGCCACAACATCTGGAATGTCAAGTGATGACAAACATCAGGTCTTTCCCAAGGACTGTAAATGAGCTGTTTTAGCGCCTTCCCTCAATTTAACATGTATACTCACTATTTGTTTCACTGACCAGGCACCTGCTCATGCCCTGATGCGCCCCCCTCGTCCGTTAATAAATTCTCTTAAAAACTCCAATTATACACACACTGGACTAGGAGCTTCGTCAAGCAGGCATACATCATTGGGAAGGACTAAAATATCCACGTCAAGCAAGAATAAATCATTTGGAAAGGCTGAAATATCAACGTCAAGTGAAAACACATCATTTGGAAGGGCTGAATTATCAACATCAAGGAACACTTCTACCAGCAGGGGTGACTCATCATTCGGAAGAGCTGATATACCAACATCAAGGAACACTTCAACCAGCAGGGATGATTCTCAATTTCCGACCAGGGCATCATCAAACTCTGTGATAGGGCCTAGCAGTAGTAATTTGAGTTCAAACTCAGATGCTCATAAGCCACGCCGAAAGAGGAGACCCAAGAAGAAAAAGCATCAGGTACACTCAGACTGCTAGATACTATAATCCAGAAATGAGTAACATAGTATTTTATCTTTTTTCTAAAATCCTTCCTCTTTTGCGTGCAGGCATGACACACATAACTCAGTGATAGATGCGGCTAGAAGTTTAGCCATGTTATAACAGCGCACATCTGTCTATCAAGTTTAGTCTGCTCAATGTCAAGTTATCCTTGTTTTAAAGCTGTCATTGTGCACAAGCATTCTGTAGAGCTGACATGATACCATAGTGGCAAACTGTTGTTATATTTATCTTGCTTGAAAATCTGTACTGGGCCTTCAAAAACTATATTTCCAAACATTATAATTGAAGTATCATCCATAGGCAACATCTCATGACTCCATGCTTGTTTTATTTTTTACTAGGAACACTCTTTCCTCCAAGTCTTACAATTAGATACATGCATTAAGTTGGCAGCAACAACCTATATGTGCATGAAAATTTGCTTTCTATGTTCTCAAACTTCCTTCAATATTTTCACCGTACCCTGCAAACAATACATAAATATTTCTTCTTCAACCTTGCGATTTGAGTTCATCACCAGCTAATTCTATCTCTGATCCATCCACGGACAAGTTCTTTTCCTTTGACTTTGTCGACTCAGTTTCAGACGAAACTCTTCTCCTACGAACTTTTTTAGTTACTCCTGATTGAGTTGAATCTGTGCCATTTGCTGCACCTTTGTTTCGTCTAGAAGACCTGTGAACCCCGCTATCTCGTCCGGTTGGAGAGTAAGTAGAGGAATTTGAAGTCTGGCGTCTGTTCCTGATTTTCTTGGTACCATTCTGACTTGGGGATGCTGCTGGTGAAGGAGCACCATCTTTTGGTGGAATGGCTACACTTATTTTGCTTTTGTTTCTTTTTCCTGAAATACAAAACAAATTAACATGTTGCAACCAACATGTTTTGATGGTGTTTTTTTCTATAAGATTGATAGAGTTATATACCTTCTTTGATTCCCTTATCCTCATCTGGTTTCGGACACGATTCATCGTCCGGGTTTTGTTTGAAGTCATTCATCTGATACACATCGTAGATTGGTCAGATATCGAAAAATCATAAATTTCTAGAAGAAAAAAATGAAAATGGGGATGTAGGCATACCCATGATGGTCCACTGCTGTTATCAGGACCATCACTTCCAATGTGAGCAACATGTTTAACATCTGTCGGATATCCGATTTGCATCTCTGGCTCATCCTCTTCTTCATCTGAAAAATACATGTCAAGGAAATAATAAGCCAACTGAATCATATTAGTTAAAAATGTCATCAGAGATATTCATGCATACCAAAAACCTTGGAAATGTATCTCAGCCCTTTCAGAAGGCCTTTCATCGTCTTAGTACTCATCCTCCTGATGTTCGCGCCTTATATACTTTTCAAAAATGTTAACTGATCACAAAGGCTTTCAAGAGAAACCCTGAAAATTCAACAAGATTCTTTCCTCATGAAGGATGTATTAATATGAATCATGAATGGGAATGTTTTGAGACCCTATAAAGTATTCTGGCTTGACGTTTTGCTGCCGGAACACGATATTCTGTAATGTTCCGGTTGCAATGTCAGATGATAATCAATAGCCAAGCCGATAATTCAGGCTACTTCAGGTTGAAAAAGAAGATACATATGAAAGGTAAACAATCAATACAAATGAAGACAGAGACATTCTCCCCATCTCATCTTTGTTTGCCTTTTTTAGAACGTTGGTAGAAAACCTCTTTAGACTTGAAACTAAACCAAGATTCGAACTTGAACACTTATCTAGTGTGACATAGTTGATGGAGCTCATTTTGAAAAATGGTGATGGGCTGTGTTGAAACTGTTGGTGGGCTTGAGGTGCTGTTACATTTGACAAAACAAAAAACAGACAGTATCTTGAACAAAATATCTCATAGGAAAATTACTTTACAACAGGGCTCCACCAATCTTCTACAAACATCCATGACAACCTACAAATGTTGACATTATGGTGGGTGTCCGCCATGTGTCATTATGTTATCCATAAAACCCTATTTCCATCTCATCTAAAAGCTCCTACAGTTACTCCACCCCATTCTGGCATTCTTTAACAGCCATATGAAATCATGTGGACACAGATATTTCTAGCTTTCTAAATTTAGCTCCAATCAATGTTACATCTCACCACGTGTCATTAAACTGCTGGTGTTGACGTGTCATAAAGTGTTTTATTTAAGATATTTAGGTCGGAACGTGCTGTTAATTTGTTTCTAGAGTTGTGTGGAAGTTGAAGTTAAATCCACCACTCAATTTTTAACATTTAATATTTGAATGGATGGAAATTTTGAAAGATATTTTGTTTCTTTTGTTTCCTATCATTCATGTGGACACAAATTTCCCTTTTGCTTTCTCCATCTTTCATTTGACAACTGGCCATCAAAATGTTCTCTTATAGAAAAATTAAACTTTTTTCGGATACATCGAAATTCAGTGTGTATCGAATATATAACTAAAAAATATCAAAATATTATTAAAAATTATTATATCCTAATAAAATTTAATATACTTTCATTTTAGTAAATTTACTTTTGTATTTCATAAATTAAATTAATTATTAATAAAAAAAAAAAATAAAGCACTTTTGAAGAAAAAAGTCAAAGAAGAGAGCCATGGCTTGCACCTTCAATACCTACCACTTTCATTTCAGCCACATGATTGTTTTACTATCGCCACTCCTAATTTCACCTCTTCCAATATCGCATAAAATAAATAAATAAAATAAAGGTGAGTCGGTCCGCAGAGTGCTGACGTGTCGAAACCCATCCAACGCTTTTTCATCCTTTAAAACTAACTTTCCTCTTGCCACACACTTCACATCTCTCCTCCAAAAAAATTCCGCCTCCAAAACCTCTCCGGTCGCCGCCTTCAAATCTCTCCGATCTTTCTCATTCGCTCTATCAGGTAAAGATCGTTTCTTTCATCAGATCTGGTTGTTAATTTCAATTGAATCTTATTGATTGTGTTGATGATTTCTGTTATTCGATTTTGGTACTAATTTTTGTGCTTATGTGCTCTACTTGCTGCAGATTGATATCATCAAACTCATCGATTTGTTAATTCATCTGGAGAACTTGATATGGATCTTCAGGTAATTTCCATTTTTTTTTTTTTTTTTTTTTTTGTTTTGGTTTTTGAAATTGAGGAATTTGTAGGTGTTTTAGTGTAGATTTTTGAATATCTAGTGTATGCATGTTTATATGCTAATTGATTTCTTGGTGGAACGAACCAGGCATAAAAATGTTCCCTTTTACTGTATGGAGGAGAGATTTATCAATTCATTCTTTTAATTCGTATAGAACCAAGTTCATTTATCATCAGAAGATACTGCTCTAGTAATCAATGGATCGATATCTGATCCTCATGCGCTGAATCAGGGACCCAAGGTAACTTGAATACATCTGAATATCTGATTGTGTTTCCTTGTCTGGTTTTGTGTTTTTTTTGCTTGATGATTAACTTTGTTTGTGTTGTGTTGTAGGTTAGGAAGCCCTATACGATAAGTAAGCTTAGAGAGAAATGGACTGATGAAGAGCATCAGAAGTTTCTTGATGCTTTGAAACTGTATGGACGAGCTTGGCGACAAATTCAAGGTAATTTCCTTAATAGTTCTATACTAACTAGTGCAAGCCAATCACTTTTGTTGCCCATTATGGTTGGTTATTTATACGACATAGTTAGAACAGCAAGTAGAATACTTTTGCCGAATTAGGTATCTGTTTTTGTTCTCTAATTGGGGACGTGTTCTTAGTAGTTATATTTGTTTTTTCAGAATTCATTGGCACAAAGACTGCTGTTCAGATCAGAAGTCATGCTCAGAAATTCTTTTCTAAGGTGAGATATTTCCACCAATCATATAAATCTATCTTGGGAGTATTTGATGTCCATGCTTTTGTATTACAAGTAATTGGGAATCGAGGCTTGGGATTTTAAAATTTTATGATCTCTTTTTAGGTGGTGCAAGGTGGAAATGACAACACTGAGTCTCGTATTGCAGACATTGAGATTCCACCGCCTAGACCGAAGAGGAAACCGACACATCCTTACCCTAGGAAATATGTGGATCCCCTGAATGTTATTGTATCACCTTCATTTCAACTTGAGAAGAGAATACGCTCCAACAGCGCAACCGCTGATGACTCTGAGAACCTGTCACCGAATACAGTGCTACCAGCTGCAATGACACAAACATTAGAGCTCCCAGTCTCGGAATTGCCCGATAGTTGTCTTTCTAATTCTTCATGCTCAAGTGGTATGCAATCTGGGAGTTTGTTTTCTGTAGATGGAGAAGACAACTCAAAGGCAATCAACAGATGTGCAAGTTCAACAGTGGACAACTCAGCTGATATGCAGATTGGGTCATGTGAAAAGGAAGCTGATCTCCCCGAAGCAACCATCAAGCTCTTTGGGCATATTGTATCAACCAAGGACTCAAAGAGACCCCCTACTGATGGAAACGATACCTTCACACCATCAGAGCAGCATTTGGCTGTCAACGCTGCTGATAAATATGGGAAGATTGAATACTCACCAGCATCAAATGGTTTCGACACGCAGTTGTCACATGGGATGTATTATGGTAATTGGAGGCCATGGTCTTGGACTGACATAAATACTGATCCAGCATGTGGTTCTATGCAGTGGATGCCTATCCCATTGTATACCGGCTTACAACCTCCGTACCTCATGCCTTACTGCCAGAATGGCAGCAATTTTATGGAAAAAAGAACGCATGGAAAAGAAATACATAACTCTAGTATGAATAATGACTCCAGAGAAACTGAAGATCATGTACATCCATCAAGCCCGAAACCTATTCATAAAAGTGGCTTCGTTCCGTATAAGAGGTGTTCTGCCACTGGACCTATTAATTCTTCTAAAACAAAGGCTGAAGATGACGATGGCCAACGAGTTCGGCTGTGCCTATAAACAATCATAAATTAACAGACATTCCCTGCATATGAATTTGAATGATTTTTCAAAGAGGACTTAGCAGTGGGCGTTGAGGGTTATTCCAGTAGCCATTACAATTATTGGTGAAACTGGATGAATTCCCTTCTGAATTCTGCAGTGTTCTGTGCAAAGTGTAGATTTCAGTTTTTTTGCTCTCGGTGATGCTCCTCTTAATTTAGTAGGTCTATGTTGCTCTGTGATGGAACTTGCTGAATACCATAGATAAGGCATGCCTATGTTCCTAAAGTTCACTAATTGTCAAGTGCAAAATTTTTGCTACAATGAATGTAAATTGCATTTATTTCAACTATCAGCTTTTCATTTTTTTCAATTGTATGTTTTTGAGACATTGAACTGCTACTCCTATGTACTGATAGTAAAATAGAATATGAATTTATAGGCAGTGGTTTTTGATATAAGTAGGCATTTACAGCTTCTAGTTTCATTGAAACTCAGATTTGTAGCCACATGAAGGCTTAGAATAACACAGATTTGTAAATCTTTCAAGCTTTATTACAGATTGAAAACTGAGGCACACAACTCAAAAGCACAGCGAGCTGTGTCTCTATGTAATATCTGCATGTCCATCTGTGGTTCAATGAGTCAAGGTTACTGATAAAGCTGTGAGTTCTGATTTACACTCTTCTGCTACCCTGACCTAGGCTTTGCCACCTCGACAAAGATTACTCTGCCATCCAGAAACTGAAACAGAAAAAAATGAGGATAGACATTCACGACACATAATTTCACAAGGCATTGATAGGAAAACTGAAATTTAAATGTGTATATTGCTAGTCAGCATATCTGATAAAACACAGGCTGTGTTATTTAATAACACAATATGCTACGCTATATTATGATTTCAGCCTGTAGTTTAGAGGGGTGCGGCAACAGTTCAGAAGATTTAGCTGTCGGCTAATAATATTACAAAGTTTGTATACTATATGTCGTTATAAATAACTAAATTTTATGGCTTAGTGGTGATCCAAAAGAAAAAATTCTAAGTTAAGATGAATGTGGCCCCTTCAATAAGTAAAATCATATACCAAGCAGATCAAAAGTCCATGGATAATAGATCTGATCAGATACTTCTCGGCAATCAACAGAGGAAGTCAAGCTCCTACATGTTCTTGTTATTGCTAATGCTACGCTTGAAGTGCCCCTCTTTAAAAGAGAGAAGCGAATAACATTCTATGATTTGTTAATCTTATTCATTTTCTTCGTAAATTTTAATCCATTTGTCTCAGTTTCTGACATTAATATCCAATACAAAATGCTTCTGAATAGCATACTCATAATGGACTAACAAATTTGATGTTAGACTTTAGTCCAAAATTATTTCCACTGAAAACACAACAACTTGGGTTGCTTAACATACCTTTCCATGCATCCCCTCGATTGCTCTCTTGGACTCCTCCTCAGTAGCATAGCGGAGAAATGCAAAGCCTCGCGGTCTATTCGCCAATTTGTCCATCACAAGGTTAACTACAAAAATAAAACCATTATATGAACATGCCATGTACATAACCTTATCATTTAGGTAAAATAAAGCTTGGCTTGTTCTACCTGCAACAAGCTGGCCAAAGCTTTGGAAAGCTGCTCTGAGAGTGGCCTCAGTGGTGCGAAAGGAAAGTCCTGATGACATGTTCATCATACTTTTACAAATGCTCTAGCCTCATAACAATATATTCAAGTATATAATTGGAAAAAGTAAAAGGGTTTGAAGTAATGGTCACTTACCACTAACATAGAGTTTGGTAGAAGGGTTTGAGGGAGTTGAGGAAGAAGATGATGATGATGCCAAAATGGTGAGCTTGGGTTTGAATTTCCTTGTTGAAAAAGTGGATAAAGATAGATGCTTGATGGAACTAGAAAATGGGAATGTTGAATTAAAGGGTTTTTGAAACTGAACAGCATGGAAAGGTTTAAGCTTTGATGAGAATTGAGTTGCTAGAGCTGCTGCATCAATGGCTGCCATTCTTGTCTCCTCTCAAGATTGAAATGGATGAGACTTTACACTTTGACACCCACCAGCTTGGATCATTTGGGCCACCCTCCTCATGCCAGGCCCATTACTCCAGTGGATCATTTGGGCCACCATCCTCATGCCCAGGCCCAATGATAGTTAGACTGAGATGTACCGACACGATGTCGTTTTTAAAGGAAGTAGTTTTATATATAGAGTAGAAGTTCAATGAATGTGGACTGAAATCGAGTAAAATGCAAAGCATGTCGATGTTGTTGTGCTCTGGCGCTCGAACCTTCTTCCACGCGTCACTCCCTTCCGCTTCCTCCGTCGTTAGTTTCCCTCATTCAACCGCCGCCGCTGTCCACGTCAGCATCCATAATTGTGCTAAACCGAATAATCTCCGCATCCGCCGCTCCAATCTGTGTGCTGCGTCATCATCATCATCCGCCGACAACTCGACCTCTGATTTCGCTCTGCTTCTCGAAGTCGAAGGGTAATCCTAACTCCGAAGTCCTTTCAGTTTGAATTTGTGTATTTTATTGAAGTATTTGAGTTGAAATTATCTGCTTTTATTCATTTTAGGGTTCTGATGGATATTTATCGTTTAGGCAATCGTCAAGCATTCAACGCAGGTTGGTTAGCAGCTGCATCATCATATTGATTATGATTCCGATTATATGTTTAGTTAGATGTTTGATTCTCGTGTTAAATAATTAATGGGAATTTTTCGATGAGTGTGCAATAGTTTTCCATCAACTCAAGCTAGATTGTGCAAACTGGACGGAACCTATTTACATAGACCTTGTAAGGTATTATCTGTTTTCTATACTTATCCTTTCATTTATACTTCAGTATATTTTCATATTGGAAGTTTAAGCTGTGTGTGACACATTCTGCTTAACTGTTATTTGAAAGCTATATGAATACCGTTTTCTCAGCCAACACTGGTTTTGTTGTGTTTTATCTTCATTGCCATACTAACATATTTGAGATGACATGTTTGCAGAAAAAGTGGCGGTGATGAAGAAAAGATGGTGATGATGTATTTCAACAAAGTGTGTTTTTCCTTCCTATCTAATATCTATTGTTCTTAGGTTTTCTGTGTACTGTGTATGAATCATGTTGTTTGATTTTTTTTCTGTCAGTAATGTTTAGTTATTCATTTGATCATCCGCACAGATTGGGTGGCCGACTTCGCTTCCTACCAGTGAGCAAGCAACATTTGTGAAAAGTGTTTTGCAGGGAAAGGTATTTGACTCTAAGCATATGTGTCATGGCATAGGCATTAACCAAGCAGATTCAGTGTTTTTTTTGAATGGAGTTGTGTTTGAATACTAACAAGTCTCAGCAAAGTATAACCAACATACTTGATATAAAATTTAGCATGCTTGTATGCATAAACATGTATGACCAGTTATATGTTGTATACACTGATTCTGTTTAGACTGATAAAAATCTGATTAGCTTTTGGCAGAAGAAAACTATGGATGATGTGCTGACATCAGAAAGTTCACCCTTAAGGCCTGGAGTTGAAGAGTGAGTGCCTCAGTAACTGCTTTTTGGATATTCTTAGGATTTGTTTATATCATTGTCCTGCAAGTGATGCTTCCTATTTTAAAAGAAAAATGTTTCTCCGCATATTTTACATGCATGCCCAGCACAGTTGTTAAGCCTGTGTTATAGTTGGAGTGGTGTGTATTCTTTCATGAGCTCTTGTAAAACTATCAAAGATTAATACGGTCTCCCTGTTCTGTATCATATTTTGACCACAAACAGTATAATTATCTTTCCTCTTTGCTTCATGTCTTTCATGAAGGTCACCGACTTCTTCGTAAAATTACAAACACGAGCAAATTTTTAAGAATCAAATTAAATGTCAGGGTCAGGCTTAGCCTAAACTGCTTATTTTTACATGGATCTGACTGATTGATATTAAATTTCAGCTTTATTGATGATGCATATAATGAAGGGGTTCCATTGGTGATATTGACCTCATATGCTAAAAGTGGAGAGAAACTAGCTAGGTCTGCACCCTATAGCAGCTTTCAGATTCACAAGATCATTTCAATTTTACATCCTTGTTTCATTGAATTATTTTCAAATTGATGTTTAGATCTGTTGTCGATAAGCTTGGCCCTGAAAGGCTCTTGAAGGTCAAGATTGTTGGGTATGAAGAAGCTGAGAAAAGTTTATATGGCCAACTCGTATCAAGTAAGATGTTGTCTTCTGATTCTAGCGAACAGTTAGCCACTGAGGTACTCAAAGCAGGTACTCATATTATCCTGCTATTTTGATGTATAGGGTCTTTTGATTTGGATGTAAAATATATGCAAACAGAAGTGTTTAAAAACTGTGGCATGTTTTGATTCCAGTTTCTGCTGAGAAACAAAAGATAGCAGAAGAGGTTGCTGCGCTGCTAAAAGTGAAGGTCGATATTGATATGTCATCAGCTGAGAGGTTTGTCATTTATTAAAACATTGCATTATTTCACTACTGCCAGTGCCAGTTGAAGAATACTCGATTCTCATTTTACATCAACCGCTGACTTATTATCAAATGTTTGCTTGTATAGCCTCCTGGTATGAATTATGATAATTGACAATCTGTATACTGTAGCCGCAAAATTTCCTTGTTTATCTGCGAATTGGAAGTTAAGTTTTAATTTATCAAGTGCACATCTAGCTTGCAGAAGGTTGTGTTAGCTTTGCGAGCAGGAGCAGAGCTTGCTGGAGTACCTGTTGAAAAATGTGTATTCATAGCCGGAAGCAAAACTGGAGTTGCTGCAGCAGAACGCATAGGAATGCCTTGCATAGTAGTCCGCAGCAGGTGCTACCATATGCATTCTATAACACGTTCCAGTTAGCTTATTTTTTACCCCATGATAGATGATGTTTTTATCTTACTTTTTACAGTTTGACGTCAAGAGCTGAGTTTTCTTCTGCCAAAGCCAGTTATGACGGCTTTGGAGGAGCTGATCTGACCATAAGCAAACTACTGAACAAAAGACAGATGTAGAGATATATGGATCCATGACCTCCCCAACAAAGATCCTTGTCAATATGTAATTGTTTCTACTGTTACTCTACAAACTATGTGATTCAATGGTTGGTAAATCATTGGAGTAACTGATTTCAGTAGTGTCACTCCTTGCTCACAAATATTTTAAATTCTTCACACAAAAGGAAAATGAGTTTCATATTCTGGTTCTCTGCCTCCACGTGACATTTTCTTTGGAGATGTGTAACTTTTCCAACATCTGTACAGTTGCGGTTGGGGATTCTTTAGTATCAGCGTCAATAAAAAAATGCCTTTAGTAAGTTGAAATAATACTGCACATCACGCAAGGGTTTCAAAACCCAGTGGAGGTTACAACTGTAGCACTTGGATTTCAGGTTCTGCCCACCCTCTTGAGATCACTCCAGTCTCTGATTTGTGTTTCTGCAAAACCAATTTTGTTTAAAATCCAGATCAGACCGAAACCAACATGCTTGGCAAGAAAAGTGTCCATGAATCCAAATTTACCGTCCAAGTTCATGTCCACACATTTTCGAAATCTTAATTTTATGTTCCGAAATTACCCTTCTAATTAATTACGATATATTTAATTCCAAATTTTGTAATTTTTTAATTTGAATTTGTTCAAAATCTGATCCGTCGATCTTCTTGTTTTAACGGATAGTATTAGTGTATATTTTATACTACACTTAGGGACTTTATACAGATCTCTTCCCAATTAAATATGTATATAAATATTTTTATTGCACATGCATGTAGTGAATCGACTTAGATTTGGTAATACGATAATATTTATTATGAAGTTAAAATGATGTCGTTTGATGTTTATTATTATAATTTACGTAGTTTTAAACTAACATTTTACAACCCATCAAAAAAAACTAACATTTTACCAAAATTACTTAATTTTAAACCGAACCGGTCTTTAACGGTTTTTTTTCCTGTTGAATCGGACACGCATTTAAACCGGTCAAATCCGGTTGGATCGTCCGTTTTGATTGAACCGACGACCATATTAATACTGATGGTACAATTTGTTGAACTGACCGTTGACCTATTTGTTAAATATTGATTGTTATTTATGAGATGTATGACAAACGTACAAGTTTCCTATGAAGACTTTAAGGAAAGGTTATCCATCACTGGACACGATTGAGAATATTTCAGACATACGCTGCTGACATGTGAGTCAGTGGCCATTCATTTATGTAGCGTAGTTTCATCTGAAACAAGTTAACTAGTAAAGTAATTGTTTAGTTGAGTATAACTGCAAAATGCATATCGAGTTTTCATGATTTTTAAGTCTTTATTAATTCACATTTGCAATTTTTCAAAATTTTCATGAATCATGACTCGTTCAGTCGTTTTCATTTGCGAATTCAAAAATATTGGAAAGGAGTCTATTTTATAACTATTTCATCATTGCTTGATCTTAGTTGGAAATGATAAAAATTAACACCTTTAAACACAATCGTCTTTAAAGTTAAAATGTTCGTTTTGAGCTCAAACTTGAAAGTAAATCAAACTTCCAATACTCCACAAATTAAAACCTAATTTTATTATTTTCGTTATTACAGAAGATTGATTCGCAAGTTATCAATAATAATCACTAAAATAGAATTTTTCACAAAAATATCTAAAATAATAGTACATTTTATCATTTAAACATTTCAAAGTTGTTGAATATTCCATAAAACGATGTATTTTAATTTGGTTATTAGCATCTGGACTGGATGTCAGTTTGAGCAACTCCCGAGTTCCGGAGTTGCTCAAAGGCGGCCCTTGTAAATCTCAGTTTCTAAACTACGTTGTTCAGAATCTGGTAACTCAGCATGAAACAATAATACACGATTGGACAGATTTACTAGATCAGGGTGACAAGCTTGGATTGTTTGATGTTGTATTCAATATTCATTTATTATTGCATTGTAGGGAACTGTCCTAGATGCAGCCAAATCACTGAAATTCCCCCTCCCACTTTTGGCCACAGCACACCAACAGTTAATTTCAGGTATGGTAAATGTCTTTAAGTCTATACTCCTTTCGTTACACAACTTTATTTTGGCTGTGGATGCATACCTCGCTACGTTGATACAATTTTGGGGTTTCTAAGCTTCATGGATCGGTTTATATCTACTCAGTCGCATGTGATTTCTTTTTGTAGGTTCATCTCACTCCCATGAGAGTGATGAAGACATTTCCCTCGCAAAGGTATGCTTGCTTTGTCTCAGTTGATTACATTACATATTCTGTTAATTAATTGTAATCTCTTTCAACGATGTACATGAAAATAAAATTGGAGGATTGTGGTGGAGTTTTTCCCTCCTAATTTTGGAAGTTGCAGTTATGCTGATTTCCCCTTCCTTTTGATACAATCAGTGTTTTTTAAGAATAAAGAAGCAATATCTTTAACTAATTTAACTGTGAAGAATGAGAAGGAAATGATGTTTACAAATTACAACTATAGACCATTATATTTTATACCGCCTTTGAATGGAGGAAATTTATTCGATCTAATTTTAATTGAAATAAATTTTAGTGAACATTTGTTTAAAAACATTAACATTTCGATTAATAATGACTTTTACAGCTCATTTTTAATGATATGTACTTTTGAAAATGACTTCTCAATTTTCTAGTTTCCATTGGTTTTATAAATTTTGCACACATCCTGCCTGCCACTTACAGTTTTTCATATTGAATTGTGTTTCTGATCATAACATGGCATTGCTAATTACATATATTCATTTTGCATAGGTTTGGGAAGCAGTATACGGGGTTAACATTCTAGAGGCAGCCAATTCTGATAACTATAGCCCTCTGGAATTAGCATCTGAAATGATATCTAAAGCAGCCACAGTGAAGAAAATTGGTTTTATTGGTCTAGGAGCAATGGGGTTTGGCATGGCAACCCACCTGCTTCACTCAAACTTCTCCGTCATTGGTTATGATGTATGCGAACCTCCATCTTGTATCTTTTTATCCTTAACCAAAACTGCTGTTACCGTCTTTCTTTCAAAAGGCTAATACTTGATAAACAGAAGTTGTGAATTTTTGAGAACTTCCTAGCATAAACAACTAGACCTGCCAATTACTGTAGCTAACTAAAGGTTAAACTATTGAAATGGATTTTTTCAGATGTAGGACTAACACAATTACTACTCAATGTGGCAGGTGTACCAGCCAACTCTCTCTAGATTTGCTAGTGCTGGTGGCTTGACTGCAAGTTCCCCGGCTCAAGCGTCTGAAGGTAGCATCTAAAAAATTTAAGCGACTGATTTTTATTTAAAATATTTGTGGTACTGTATATCTGATATGAACCTTGCTATATATAACTGATAGAACATTTTATAATACTATTTGTATGTGACCACACAGTTTCTTCGTTTTTATGCTTTCCCTAGGCTAGTTATGATGCACTTCATTAAAGGAAGTTGAATAAACGTGTGCCTTTGAATTGCACCGTACAGTCTCTTGAAGGGTTCACATCAGTCCTGCCAGAGAATATTTTATTGTGAATGACTTAATCATTTTGAAGGTCAAGTTTTAACTTATGTATCCTTTTAGGTGTTGATATTCTTGTTGTTATGGTTACAAATGAAGCACAGGCTGAAAGTGTCCTCTATGGACATCATGGTGCAGTCACAGGTACATTCGTCTATCTTGAAATTTACTCTGCATACTGGTCGGTCTGTCTTTATATTATCTGGATGTTCTGCCTGCAGCACTTCCTTCTGGAGCATCTATCATCCTTTCTTCAACTGTTTCACCGGCATTTGTGACTCAGTTGGAACGACGTCTTCAAAGTAAGGCCCATCTTACTTCAGATCCTTAGTAAAATAACAAACATAACATCACCTAGCATATTATTCACATTCAATGAGACACAATCATTTGTGGCCTGGAAAATCAGTTGAAATTCATTCTACTTGCAAGCATATTAAATGAAAAAGATCATCCTGTGTGTAGCACCTGGTGCATGCTTATTGGAGCTCTTGATCAAGCTATTAAACCTTTTTATTAAATTTCATCCTTGTTTTTCTTTTACCAAAGTTGTTGTGTTAATGATTTTGTATGTTTCGTCATAGGTGAAAAGAAGGATTTTCAATTAATAGATGCTCCTGTCTCGGGTGGAGTTGCAAGGGCGTCGCTCGGAACTTTGACGGTGTGAAAATTACTTACAGTACAGTTGTCTTCTGCTCTATAGTTTGTTTGTATTGCTCATATGCAATTTGATTACTTCAGATAATGGCTTCGGGTACAGATGAAGCTCTCCAACATAGTGGGTCAGTTCTTTCAGGTACTTATCGTAATCACACTAAATTTGGGATGAAGTTCAACATTTAGCCACCTCGAACTAACATATATCTTCATGACAGCTTTAAGTGAGAAATTGTATATAATTAAAGGCGGCTGTGGTGCTGGAAGGTAAATAGTAGGCTCACAGTTTTCCGATACAAACAAATCCCAGATGGAGTGGTGTTTGATTTTGTTATTTTTAAAATTTTGCTAGTTCTGTGAAGATGGTTAATCAACTGCTCGCTGGGGTTCATATCGCATCTTCGGCTGAGGCTATGGCGTTTGGGGCTCGACTGGGTCTGAGTACTAGGAAATTGTTTGACGTTATCACAAACAGTGGAGGAACATCTTGGTAAATGCCTTACTTCTACTGCCAGTAGCCAGTCATTCACCTTTGACTGTTCTGTCTCTGGCTCTTACTTTAATGCTATATTTGCGTACAGACTCAGTAGTCCGCATCATTTTGCTTATTCGATGTTTCATTTTTGGCATTACAATCTTTGGATCTTTATATTACTGTAGGATGTTTGAGAATCGTGTACCACACATGCTAGATAATGACTACACACCCCATTCTGCAGTAGATATCTTTGTAAAGGACTTGGTAAGACTAACTGCTGCGAGTGTTACTGAAGTTTACTAGCTAGCACATACTGAATACATATATTATTCTATACAGGGTATTGTGTCTAAAGAATGCTCAATGAATAAAGTTCCACTTCTAGTTGCAACAGCTGCACACCAACTATTTCTTCAAGGTAACGATATCCTGTGTTTAAAATTGGCATATCATGGTGCCTTACCCATTACAATCAAGTTAAATTCGGAAACACTCAAGTGAAAATAAACATGTTAGTATACTATTAAATGAGATTAAACAGGTTCGGAAACACTACAGTGAAGTAACCATATACATGATAGCATTAAATGAATAAATGAGATTAAAAGTAAACAACTCGTAAACACTCCAGTAGTTGGTAAACCAGGCTTGCTTTACCCAAAACCACTTATTAACATTTTTCTTGAGCAGGGTCAGCTGCAGGGTGGGGTCGAATCGATGACGCTGGCGTGGTTAAGGTATGAAATTAGTTTCTCAGAATGGGTCTTAGTATTTGCTACGGGTGATTTGGCATGCAGCAAATATACATGTTAGATTAGAATATTTTGTCCTTACACTGGCATCTGTATATTCCTTGTATCACCGTGTAATTTGTGATACTATAACCCTATTCAACATGCCTACATTATGGCTGTTGTTTCTCAGTTGCATGTGACATATTATATATTTACACGTACCCGACATCGTTGGTATGCAAAGAAGACACTTAGGATCCAATCATCCATTTTTACTAGTATGATCATTTTTATGTAATAATATGGTCATCATTTATTGAGAATTCCTTTATCTAGCAAATGTCTACAGTTAAACTACAATGTAATCATGCGTACATGTAATCAGAGTCGATCGAATATGTTTCTCCAGGTTTATGAGACACTTACGGGTGTGAAAGTAGAAGGTAAAGCTCCCATCCTAAAGAAAGAGGAAATCCTTCAATCTCTTCCATCAGAATGGCCTTCTGATCTGACCGAAGATATTCACAAGCTAAATCATAATAGCTCAAAAATCTTGATTGTTCTTGATGATGACCCCACTGGAACACAAACCGTTCATGATATAGAAGTATTAACAGAGTGGTAAGATTCAAGTGTTTCATGAATTATGCAAGCAAAACAGTTTCATGTTTCTTTCCAATTTGCTATACCTCATTTGGGAATGTTAATGTATACAATTTTCAAGACGTTTTGTAAAGAGGATTTCATTTTTGGCCATGGGTCCCTATAGGATTTTCTCTAAAGTTTGGATGTTGATTATATAATTTTTCTTCCCTTACAAGGAAAAAACTCATCTTCATTTTTTATTTGCAGGAGTGTAAATTCACTTGTTGACCAGTTTAAGAAGAAGCCAGAATGCTTTTTCATATTGACTAACTCCCGAGCTCTAAGTCCAGAGAAAGTAATAACTCTTAGAATTTTCAGCTTTTATCTAAAATTTACTGATAGAAAATGAAATCTGACAGGCTAGTTCACTCATCAAAGAAATATGCTTGAATCTAACTGCTGCATCAAGAACTGTGAAGGATGCTGATTTCACAGTTGTATTGAGAGGTGACTCCACTTTAAGGGGTCATTTTCCACAGGCATGAATCCCTAACTTGAGTTGTTTGATATAACCTTATGGAGAAGTCAATAATATATACTCATTATCATGCCATAATCGCAGGAAGCAGATGCGGCTGTTTCAGTTCTTGGTCAGATGGACGCCTGGATCATATGTCCCTTCTTTCTGCAAGGAGGCCGCTACACTATTGAAGATGTACACTATGTGGCAGAATCAGATAGGTAGCTTTTGAATTGACACCTTTCAAGGATGGTTTAAATATCTTATACAACTTTAATTACTGTTTGTAAGGCTTGTTCCTTCTGGAGACACTGAGTTTGCAAAAGATGCATCATTCGGCTATAAATCTTCTAACCTTTGTGAGGTATCTAAATAGTTCATAATTGGTGACTGTATCCTAAGGTTTTGATATTTATTAGAAGTATAAAACTTCCATATTTTGATTCCAGTGGGTGGAAGAGAAAACTGGGGGTCGAATATCCGCTACCGATGTGACTTCTATTAGTATTCAACTCCTGAGGAAAGGCGGGCCAGTTGCTGTTTGTGACGTTCTTTGTAGTTTGCCCAAGGTAAATCTGAAAACATGAGTTGATATTAGAAATGAGGTTGCAACATTGGAAACCAAATTTCAGTCTTTCCGATTACCACGATAAGGTGAACAATACTTTTAAAGTCAATATTGTGCACTTGTCTATTGAACAGGGTTCAACATGCATAGTTAATGCAGCTAGTGACAGAGACATGGCTGTTTTTGCTGCTGGAATGATTCAGGTTGGCAGTGCGTGGTTCATTTAATGTTTTATGAAGTAAATATGACTTGTTAACTTCACTTCACAATGATAACAGGCAGAACAAAAAGGAAAAAAGTTCTTGTGTCGTACAGCTGCTAGCTTTGTCTCTGCGCGCATTGGCATCACTCCAAAAGCTCCAATTTTACCCAAAGACTTGAGCATAAATAAAGAAAGGAACGGCGCTCTAGTAGTCGTGGGATCATATGTTCCGAAAACTACAAAGCAGGTATGTTGATTCCAACATCTTCATCTTGTTGATCATTGATGATTTTGTTTTAGTGTCTCATGGAATCACTTGACAAGCAGGTAGAGGAGCTCAGGTCTCAGTGTAGCCAAGCCTTAAAAGTCATTGAGGTTATTCCCATCTCTTGTGTTTTACTTAAAAAATAATCATGTGACATGGCATCATTTATGTTTAACGGGATAATGAAGTGGATAAGACAGACCCTTAATAAATACCTTTTGAATATAAATGAGCAGATATCAGTTGTTAAACTTGCAATGAAAACGGTGGAGGAGCGGGAAGAAGAAATCAATCAAGCAGCTGTGATGGCGGACGATTTCATTAGGGCTGGCAAAGACACTCTTATAATGACTAGCCGAGTTCTGATCACCGGAAAATGTAAGTTTATGTAGTAATTTGTTTAAACAGTGAATGATTAGTCTGACAGCGTGCTAGACAATGATTTACAATCCTTGCTAAAACACCAACCAGAATATTGGAAGAAATAATGTGGCTTATTTATGCTTCACCCCCAGGATGGCGATAGTGACCATTGATGAATAAGTGATTGCCGTTAAATTTTTAACAATTCTGAATCATTATTGTTTATATATTTCCTATGTTTTTGCTAGCTCCTTCTGAGAGCCTGGAGATCAATTTCAAAGTAAGCTCTGCTCTGGTTGAAATAGTCAGGAGGATTACTGCAAAACCACGTTATATTCTGGCAAAGGTACTCTCCGTTGGTTGTTATTTCGAATTTCAGTTGATTGAAATTTTATATCAGCCATTTGGTATTGGCAGTGTGGCGACAGACACTATCAGCTTTTCTAGAATCTAAACTTGATCGTTATCTTACTGAAATAAAGACCCTTCTTCCGAAATATAACTTGCTGAACATGCATCCATTAATGTCTGCCTATTTTCCTTGTTTCTAGGGTGGGATTACTTCATCTGATCTTGCTACAAAGGCACTGGAAGCAAAACGTGCAATGATAGTTGGACAAGTCTTAGCTGGTGTTCCTCTATGGCAGCTGGGTCCAGAGAGTAAACACCCAGGCGTACCGTACATTGTGTTTCCTGGTATGCTTACTGTATGTAGTTACCCATATACTATTGTTTAGCTCGTGGTCACCTTTCCCTAGTCATTCGTTCTGTCATAACTGTATTATTATTTATGATAATTTTTTGTCATAACTTTATAAACAATAATGCTTCAGGAAATGTCGGGGACAAAGATGCGCTAGCAACTGTTGTTACAAGCTGGGCTCGCCCTGAACAACTCTTCTCGACAAAAGAGCTCCTTCGTGTAAGCATTACTTTTCCAAGTGATACTTCTGTTAATGTTATTTGTTGACTGACTCTATCATCTTCCTGAAGCAAGCTGAGCAAGAAAAATATGCTGTTGGTGCATTCAATGTTTATAATTTGGAGGGTGTTGAGGCAGTTGTTTCTGCTGCTGAAGAAGAACAAAGTCCTGCCATTCTGCAAGTGAGTCCATTATAACAGATAAAGTCATGTGTTTTTGTTTGGTGTTAATTAAATATAGCTGACCACCACATTAATACACTGTTAACCTCACTTATAAGCTAGCGCGTCATGGCATCCGATAATTTATTCCAGTAAAAACTGAATATGCAATGTTATACGCACAAATCTTATTCAGTTCTTCTCAAATGAAGAAAAACACGCGCAAAGTTTCACACTTTCACTTTCTCCCTGCCTTTTTTGTAAACACCTTGACTACTCGTTCTCATGCCACAATTCCAGATCCATCCTAGTGCCTTGAAAGAGGGAGGGATTCCGCTAGTAGCTTGCTGTATCGCTGCTGCAAAGCAATCTCAAGTAAGAGCCTTTTTTTTTTTTAAAATAATTTTCTGTAAGATGATTATATCTCATGTAACCATTAGCTTACTACTGATTTCATTAGGTAATCATTGTTTTTTTAGTATTTTGTCCAATGTAAATTTGTATATGCTCCTTTAAGGATAAATTTAAATACCTTATGGTTTGTGGGAAAATGAGTAGATTATTGTGACTGTTGCCGGACTTTAAGTACCCAAGATGTTGGTCAGAAACCTTACGAAGCTTTTTTGATGGATCTGTAACAAGATGACACAAAATACCTGCCTTATTTTCAGTTATACTGATCAAGTTTCTTATGAAACTGTGCTTTAATAGGTTCCCATAACTGTTCATTTTGACCATGGAAGCTCCAAGAAAGAGTTGTTAGATGTTCTCGACCTGGTAACTATTCTTCTTTGTGAAAAGACACATGCGTTCACATTTCTTTATGTAACAAAAATTAGAAACTAAATATATCATCTTTTAAGGGATTTAATTCGGTGATGATCGATGGTTCCCATCTATCTTTCAAAGAAAACATCGAGTACACAAAGTACATATCAACACTGGCCCACTCGAAGAATATGATGGTGGAGGCTGAGCTCGGAAGATTAGCAGGAACGGAAGATGATTTGACAGTTGAGGAATATGATGCTAAGCTTACCGATATAAATCAGGTCAGTTGTTCCTTGATATACTTGCTCCTTTAAGATAACTGGTCTCCACTCTAATTATTGTCCGTGGCATTAAGTATAATTCTCATTCCCTCATTTTTCTCAGGCACAAGAATTCATCGACCAAACCTGTATTGATGCTTTGGCTGTGTGCATTGGAAATGTTCATGGAAAATACCCTGCAACTGGTCCAAATCTCAGACTTGATTTGCTAGAGGTTAATCGTGCAGCCTTATGCCTTATCTTTAAAAGTGATTTAATTGAATCTGCATATGATATTTGGTGCGCTCAGTCGCTCACCATTGCATTCTCAACATCATTAACTTACATGCCATCATTTGCAGGAATTACATGCCTTGGCATCCAAATGTGGAGTGTTTTTGGTGCTTCATGGAGCATCAGGAATATCTGAAGAGCTTATTAAGGTACTGATTCGATGAAAATTAACGTGTGGCATTTCGTTCTTGACTCAGCAGTGAGGATACATTGTACTTAACTCCATCGTTTTATATGGCATAAACAGAGCTGCATAGAACGAGGCATTACAAAATTCAACGTCAATACCGAAGTGAGAAATGCTTACATGGCTTCTCTACGTGAACCTAAGAAAGATCTAGTTCATGTAATGGAGGCAGCAAAGCAGGCCATGAAAGTAGTGGTGGCTGAAAAGATGAGGTTATTCGGTTCATCCGGAAAAGCACGTTGAAATCAATTCCTTCAACCAGATAATTCGCATCCCAAGTCAATCCACTTTTTTGTCGAAACTCGATATCAAAGTCTGAATAATGTCCAGTATCAGAATTCAAGCATTCCGAACAGTATATAGATTTTTGTTACACATTTTGATGATGTTTTTTTTTTTGATTCAAGGTGAGAATATTTCAAAGAAAAAGATAGGGCAATTTACCGAAAACCACCCATAAATTTGGGTTTTTTCCGAAAACCACACGTATCTTTGAAAATTATAAAGTCACATCTTTAAGTTTATTAAATTTTTCAGAAACCACCCATATGTTTAAATTTAATCAAAATATTAATAAAAATGATAAAAAAACTTATTAAAATACAAATAAAATACATAATTAATTAAAAAAAGCATAAAAACATTTAAAAAATCAGGATATTAAATAAATATAAAATATAAATATAAATTTGAAATTATCCATATGGTATGTATTAAATATGAAAAAAATCTATCCATATGTTTAAAATTAATCGAAATATTAACAAAAATCATAAAAAAACTTTTAAAAATGCTAAAAGGGACATATAATTAAAAAAATAAATTTTTTTAAAAATAAGGATGTTAATAATAATATAAAATAAAAATAAATTTGAAATGAAGTACTATACTTTTTATTCATATGGTATGTATTAAATATGAAAACTAAATCTATACAAAAATATGGTGTCTTACAATTTATAATAGTGTGTTATAACTTTAAATTTTGTTATTTTTACATATAAAGCATTCAAACACAAATTTTATTGCATATATAATAAAGTTTAAACACTCATTTTAAGATATTATGATTTTTTTTATAAATTTAATGGAGCAATGATGATTGCCGGTAATTTTTTGTAATTTTCAAGACGCTATATTTTTTTATAAATTTAGTTTTCACATTTGTATACATATCATATGAATAAATTTCAATTTTATTTTTATTTTTTATTTTTATTTAATATCCTGATTTTTTAAATATTTTTATGATTTTTGTAATTAATTATGTATTTTTTCGTATTTTTATAAGTTTTTTTATCATTTTTATTAATATTTTGATTAAATTTAAACATATGGGTGGTTTCTGTAAAATTTAATAAACTTAAAGGTGTGACTTTATAATTTTCAGAGATACGGGTGGTTTCCGAAAAAAACCCAAATTTATGGGTGGTTTTCGGTAAATTGCCCAAAAAGATATTACAAGTAGCGCAATTGAAACATAACCCAAGGGACATATTCTAAGACAACTCTACGTCGAGGAAGTCTCGTAAGTGCAAATTGTGAAGCAGGCCATGATCGGCTCCATCCCAACGAACTCACTAAAGTCCATAACCCATCGGACTCGAGAAAACACTCCGCAGCCAATACATAACCGAAAGGGCATCAAGACCCCGAAATCCGGAAAAACAAAGGCAGGGGTCACAAGCCAGAAGGACCAGACAGGGGACACGAATAACACAGCCCAGGCAGGGGACACAAGCCTCAAGGCCCTGACCGGGACACGAATAACACAGCCCAGGCAGGGGACACAAGCCTCAAAGCCCTGACCGGGACACAAGCACAAGCCCAGTCCAGCAGGCCCATCAACAAGGCCCAGCCCACGAAAATCAGGAACCCTAGCACATCGTTCCTCAGGCCGCCAACCTTCCTCACGCCGCTGCCATCCATCCTCACTCCGTCCGTCCTCACCGCCGCCGTCCCTCCGCACACCGCCGCCCCTCCTCGCGCCGCCGCCCATCATCACGCCACCGAGTCCCTAATCTCGTGCCGCTCCATCCTCGCGCCCCCCAAGCCGCAAGCTGCAACACCCACACTCCGTAGATCCGGCCATCCCGGATCCCAATCCGCCCTCCCGTCGCCGTCCGACGCTCCAAACCATCCGACTCTCGTCCCCGTTCACCACCAGGCCGGAGACCGCACATAGGCTTGGGTTGACGACCAAGCCTTGCATCCTTCGCAAATGGCATCTCCAGCCAGTGACCGAGCACCCAAACCCACGGAAGACCGCCCTCGAACCACCACCACACAACCATCCCCGAAACGGGATCAGAAAAACAAGCATCATGGCTTGAGAAAAAGCTAGCACTCGGCTAGAGGAAAACTAGCATGGAAGCTAGAGGAATTATTGAAAGAGAAAAGACAATACGAAAGAAAATGGAAGATTAAACTACCACGGGCGGAGGAAGACTGACCACCTCCCCGAGAGGAGGGGTGTCTTCCCCACCCAAACCGAAGGCCTTGCAAGGAAAGTGTTTTAAAGAGAGGTCAGAGCGTTCAAATTTGCTACAGAAATTAGTTGAAAGAGAAGCGATGATGTTTTTTTTCGAATGCTTGCAATTTGCTGAAGTCGTACGTGAACCGTACTGTATCGGTCGAACCGGCCGGCTGGACCATTAATAAACACGTAATTACCAATTGAGTCACGGTCCGTTTCAATGATACGCCAATTCGATTACATTATCTGAATCACAAAACTAGAAACAATCAAATCCCATAAATACCGGATAATGACGTCAGCATCTTCGCACAATTGACTACAGACCGATTGATTTCATCCCAAACCCGATTCGATTTGAAACCTACACCCTCACCACTTCGATCAGATCAGTTCAGATCGGAAAGTTTCAATCTTGTTCACAATGGCAGATCACAGCCAGAAAGCGCAACTTTTTGAACTCAGCAATGGCACCATGCATGTCAAAATCTCTAACTACGGTGCTACAATCACCTCCTTGTCCGTTCCTGGAAAAGATGGTATTCGATTTTGCAGAAAGTTTTGAGCTTTATTTGTAATCTGTTGTAGTTGTTGATGTTGGAGTTTTTGTTTGATTTGTAGGAAAATTGGCTGATGTTGTTTTGGGATTTGACACCCTCCAGCCTTACTTGGTTTGCCCCTTTTCGAAATTGAATCGATTTGGAATTGTTGGATTTAAACATTTTAGTTATTTTTATGATATTTTATTGTGATTAGTTGAAACATGTTTTGGTGATCAGAATGGTGAAGCACCCTATTTTGGTTGCATTGTTGGTCGAGTAGCAAACAGAATCAAAGACGGAAAGTTCACATTGGATGGGACTCAGTACTCATTGCCTCTGAATAAGCCACCGAATAGCTTGCATGGTATGAACTTTTTAAAGTCGGTGTTTTTGTTTTGTTGAAAAAAAGCTTTAGGAAGTAACTAATTGTGATGTGACATCCGGACATAGTTATGTTTTATTGCTTGCAACTTGAACATTCGCAATATGTCAAGTTCTTAATTCTTATGCCATTGAGATGGAAGAAACGCTGTACAGTCATTTAGCACTATGATAAATCATTGTAATGATCTTATTAGTCTATCTGCTGTGCTTTGTCAGTTATGAATCTCTGTTATAATGTTCATATTCATTTGTTTTTTACCGGCTTGTGTACTGTGTTATGTGACGCATAGGTGGCCACAAGGGCTTCGACAAAAGGATATGGGAAGTAGTTGAACAAAAAACAGGGGATTCCCCATCCATCACATTTATATATTATAGCCAAGATGGTGAAGAAGGTATCTATTTTCTCCGTGCTTGGTGGGGAAAAAGTTCAATTCCAAAAGTCATTAAAACTTACTGTTTGTGTTTCTTGCAAAAATAGGTTATCCTGGGGCTGTTTCAGTGACTGCCACCTATACACTTACTTCACCAACATCGATGAGGTTGGATATGGAAGCAGTTCCTGAAAATAAGGCAACTCCAATCAACTTAGCTCAGCACACTTATTGGAATCTGGCTGGCCACAACTCCGGTAACATACTGGACCACACCATTCAACTCTTTGCATCTCACATCACCCCTGTCGATGAGAACACAGTCCCCACTGGTGAAATAATGCCAATCAAAGGCACCCCATTTGACTTCACAACCGAGAAGAAAATTGGCCTTTCCATCCATGATGTGGGAATCGGATATGACCATAATTACATCATTGATGCCACAGAAGAAAAATCCGGCCTGAAACATGTTGCAAAACTGAAGGACCCTAGTAGCTCAAGAGTCCTAAACTTATGGAGCAATGCACCCGGTGTCCAGTTCTACACAGGTAACTATGTGAACGGAGTTGTTGGCAAGGGCGGAGCTGTTTACAACAAACATGCCGGTGTTTGCTTGGAAACACAAGGCTTTCCAAATGCGATCAACCAGCCTAACTTTCCCTCGATCGTAGTTAAGCCTGGCGAAAAGTACAAGCACAGCATGTTGTTCGAGTTTTCGACTGAGTGAATTATGTAATGGGCAATCAGCATAAGGATGGCTTTCTCCATATGTGTCATCATCATGTTTAAGCAATGTAATAACACAAATTAATGTTTGTGAAACTAAAGGTGAAATAAATTGTACTCCCTCCGTCCCATTATTAATGTCCATTTCCTTTTTGCGTGTTCCAAAATCATCTTCCCATTTCTAAAACTTACCATAAATGAACATGTCTTCTTTAGTTTTTCACCACATATTTGTCCTCTCTCTTTCTTTTTCACCACTTATTATCTATCAAATCACTTTTTTTCTCTTTCCTTACCACACAACTATCTTTTTTAATTATTTTTTCTTTCATTCCTTAAAAATCGTGCAAAGAACCAAATGGGACATAAATTATGTGACGGAGGGAGTATCAGATTCCTGTCGCTAGTTATTGATTGACTGACGTCGTTTAAGTATAAAGAGTCCAAAACGTAACCGTTTCTATGAAAAGGCACGCTTTTAAGGATCACAGTAAATCCTTTTCCGATCGGTACCTGAAAATTGACGATTCCGGCACCGGCCGAATCTCCGCAGAAACCCTAATGCGTCGCCTCTCAACTCTCCTATGTCTCATCCTCCTCCGTCTCTCCATCATATCCGCCCGCCGCTACGTCCTCGTCCTCTCCAAAGATGATCTCAACATCAACGCCCCCTCCGACGACTCCTCATCCTCATCTGACTGGGATGACTTCGCCTCCACTGATTCCGATCTCAAGTACGATACCGAACTTGACCCTGGCTCATGGACTCCGATCTTTGAGTCAGACGATGATCATACTGAATCCCTAGCGCTTAATACTTCTTCCGAATACTATTCGGCTGTTTCCAAGATGTTATCTGCTGTTAGCGGAGAAGATCTGAGCTCGGTGTATGAAGCTTCGGTTGAAATTGAGGCTGCTGCGCTCGCTGGTGATCCTCATGCTCAGTCTGTTTTAGGGTTTTTGTATCAGATTGGGATTATGAGAGAAAAAGACGGTGCTATGGCTTTTATGTTTCATCATTTTGCGGCAGAAGGTGGGAACATGCAGTCCAAGATGGTTAAGGCTTATACTTACTCTAGACAAGATGTAGGTATTAGGATTTTTATTTTATGATAGCTTCACGGTTTAGATATTTTTGGAGTTGTGCAAAGAATTTTAGCTAAGTTTTTTCATTGTAGATGTATGGTGAAGCGGTTGGATTGTATGCGGAATTGGCGGAGGCTGCTGTGAAGAGTTTCCTGATAGCGAAGGACTCGCCAGTGATAGAACCGGTGAGGATTAATAATGGGGCTGAGGAGAATAAGCAGGGTCTAAGAAAGTTTCGTGGCGAGGATGATGAAGATTTCCAAATATTGGAATACCAAGCTCAGAAAGGGAATGCGGATGCAATGTATAGGATTGGGGTTTTTCATTATTTTGGACTGAGAGGATTGCGGCGAGATCATAGTAAAGCTTTGTCGTGGTTCTTGAAGGCGGTGGAGAAAGGGGAGTCAAGGGCGATGGAAATGGTTGGAGAGTTTTATACTAGGGGAGTTGGGGTTGAGAGAAATCACACTAAGGCATATGAATGGCTGAGGCTGGCGTCCAAACTGCAGCTATATGCTGCTTTTAATGGGTTGGGGTACTTGTACGTTAAAGGGTATGGCGTTGAAAAGAATTACACGAAAGTGAGTTATATAGTTCATTGTATCGAAAACTTATTCCCTTTGGCAGTCATTAGCGTAATGGCTGACTGAACAACAATTTTTTTTCAAAATTTTAGGCAAAAGAGTACTTTGAGGTTGCAGCTGAAAATGATGATGCTGGTGGTCATTACAATCTTGGTGTCATGTATTTTAAAGGTCTTGGAGTGAAGAGAGATGTCCTAATTGCATGCAAATGTTTCATGACGGCTGCTAATAAGGGACAGCCAAAGGCATTTTATCAGCTGGCAAAAATGTTTCACTTTGGAATTGCCGTGAAAAAGAATATTCCCATGGTGAGTGAAAAAAAACTTCCATGACCACAAAGCTGTTCTCTTAAAATTAATATTCTGATATTTTTTGTGCTCTCACTAGTGAAGTAAAAACTCAAGATGAAAACTCACATTTCAAATGCATAGCTTTGACAGAATTTGGCAATGTATCATAGAACTGAATGTTAGCCATCTTACTAAATCTTTTTCTTTGAGTTCAGAAAAAATAGAATTCCAGTGAACAGAAAAGCTAACTTCGATACTGACATTAAATATATATAGTTTCAAACAATGAGGTTTGATACTATTTCTTCTATAAAAGTTTAAATGTAAAACTACTGCTTTCCTTGATCCTTTGAGTCCACTTGTGTCCAGGCAACTGCTTTATACAAATTAGTTGCCGAAAGGGGGCCATGGGGTTCCATGTCGCGATGGGCACTTGAGGCTTACTTGAAAGGCGATTTTGCGAAGGCCTTTCTCTTGTACTCAAGGTTGGCTGAGCAAGGTTATGAGGTCGCACAAAGTAACGCTGCTTGGATACTAGACACATATGGTAGCCAAAATGTTTGTATTGGAGTATCTGGATTTTGTACAGAAATAGAAAGATATCAGCGTGCTCATTCACTCTGGTGGCAAGCCTCGGAGCAGGGTAATGAGCATGCTGCATTGTTAATTGGTGATGCGTATTACTATGGTCGGGTATGTCCTCTATAAATGAACTCGAGATTCATGACTGGTTGTTATCACTGGGATCTTATGGTCTCTTGTCTGATATTACTCCCTAGGGTACAGATAGAGATTATGTGCGTGCAGCTGATGCATACATGCATGCCAAGTCCCAAGCAAATGCACAGGCTATGTTTAATCTCGGATATATGCATGAGCATGGGGAAGGACTCCCTCTAGATCTTCATCTTGCAAAACGTTATTACGATGAAGCACTAGAAATTGACCCTGCTGCAAAGCTGCCTGTAACTCTTGCTTTATGGAGCTTGTGGATTAGAAAGAATTATGCTAACAGCTTCTTGGTGAGTCATACTTTCTCTGAAATTCTGGGGAATCATACCGAAGATCATACAGACTCGGATCTTAAATGTTTTTATCTGAAAACATGTCAGGTAGAGTTGATTGATTCACTTCCTAAATTGTATCCAAGATTAGAAGCATGGATTCAGAATGTACTACTAGAAGAAGGAAACACGACTATACTTGCCCTGTGTGTTTGCCTCCTGACTGTTCTGTATTTTCGGGAGCGGCAGAGGAGGAATGTAGCAGATGTGGCTCCTCCACAGCCACCTAACGAGCAACCTGTTCCTGCCTTCATCTAGTTACTACTATACATGCCATTGTTCACAGAGGTGAAAATCTGAATTAACATAGCAATATACATCCAGATATGTGATTCTTCTTCTTTTTTTAATGTTGATTATAGTCATTGTCAGTTGCTATTATATCTGAACAAACAAGTATCACTCTAGCCCGGTGATTTTTTATCATGCTCGATGCCATGTAGTGAACAAGTGTACGTGTATATACTGCAGCCAAAATCAGTAGGATATTAATCAGCTTTTGAGTAAGGTGGCAAGATATACTGTTAACTAAGTTTTTTTGTTCTTTCAAAATTTGTCTTGAAGGTTTAAATGGAGAAGCAACTAGACTTGAATTGGGTCCCTTTAGTTGGAGTTGGACTTATTCAGCTGTGAATACTTCAATTTTGTGAAACGGCCTGGACAGAGTCCTCTATGAGTGGCATAGGTGATATCTGTTTAATTTAATGTGATTGTCCATTCATTGTCGTCTAAGTAATTATATGTGTGCCATGACATGGTTTGCAAGGAACATCTTACTCTACAGTATTGGGATTGGATACAATCATCTTTAAATGACTTGCATATGTTTAATAATGGTGTTTCATTAGTACAATTGAAAAAGGAAAATAAAACCTTTTCTAGTCCATCATAAACTACTTAAACAGTATGAAAATGAAATTATTTTTATCCTATTAATTTTACATTACAGTTTCAAAGCATAGACTCATGTGTGTATTGGTTATGATTGGTACAGTATGACAGCGTAAATAGGCAGTTGTGAAAAAGCAAGATATGCAACTTGGATTATGATATGCATGTAGTTAATGCTAATATTTAGTTTCTGTACCTACCTATCAATTCTGTCAATAACGATTTTTCATATTTCTTGAAAACTTTCAAAATAATGTTATCAAATGGATGTGTAATAATGTTCATGATGAAAAGGATTGAATCCGTTGGCTTAATCTATTAACGTACACTCTAAAAGGTTCACCTGCTGCTATTTTCATTTCCAGTTCTTACTTTTGGTGAGATATTGTGGTTATTGTTAATGCAGTGTGGAGAAGTTTTCTTTGTGATGTGTGAAAGTGAAACACGCGAACTTAGTCCACTGATTGTCTCAACTGAGATAGCCATGAATTACAACCCTACTAACTGTTATGTATATTTTGCAGGTCAGACTAAGTAAGGAAGGTCCTTCAAGCAAGTCTTATTACAACATTGAATTTCTTTGTACATGTTTGAATCCTAACCAAGTTGACCCCAGCACTTTTCTTAGCCCAATGAAAATTGATAGTTAAAAACAAAAGCTGGGAGGATGATACTGTTCTCATATTATATACAATGAAATTTGAGGTATGAAAAAATTTGGAAGAAAAAATAGCCTGTGTTTTATATATCTTACCTTACGTTCTAATAAAATGTCAATAAGCAAAACATGGACTGTAAAAAAACCAAGTCAAACTTGGCGTACGTAAGAAATCTGAGCCAATGTAACCTTCTTTAACATCAAGGAGTAGGCTAGCACGACGGGAACGAGAGAGGACAACTCAAGGCCTGGTGGGTTCCCATCACATTCACATTCATTGAAGTTTATCATCTGAGTCATGCTGCATTTTTTTAACTAATCATCTTATGGTCAACTAATTGTTTACATTTGTTTATGTGTCAGAGCAGACTTAGTTGGATTATTATTGATGGAAAGTAGAAGAATAATTCAACAGGAGGTTGTACTCGTCTTCCCTACCATCTTTTTATATATAAAGAGACTTTGTTTAAGAGGATGGAGCCACAAGTGACTTATTCCTGATCCTGATCGCACCTCTTTTATCTTGATCATCATTTTCTTGTTCTTCAAATGGAGAGCTTAATGGGTTTGCTTAGAGTCCGCGTCAAGCGTGGTGTTAATCTCGCCATTCGTGATGTTCGCACCAGCGATCCTTATGTTGTTATCAAGATGGGTAAACAGGTATATATCGTAACTTGTCTCTTGTCGGTTACTTTTTTGCTTTCTGGATTGATCAGCACTCTAACTTCTGCTTTGTCCAGTCTCACATCTCTTGGAAAACTTACAGTCGATAAATTAACTTACTTTGCCTTGTCTTTTTTGGCAATATATTTACTGTTCAAGTTCTCTGATTTCTTCAATTTCTGTCATGCTGCAGAAGTTGAAGACTCGTGTTATTAACAAAGACATCAATCCATTATGGAATGAGGATTTAACTCTATCTGTTGCTGACCCTAAGATTCCAATCAATCTGGTACGTTTCGATACTAATCTCAATGTATACAGATCCTAAATTTTACACATGAAAATATTTGTTTGACGGTAAATCTGAGGGAGTTGGAAAATAGTAAGGAATAAAAAGTTACTTATTGAATTGTTGCATTTGTATGCTGCAAGCATTCTCTTATTATCAAATCACATTTTGATTTCAGACAGTGTATGATCACGACACATTCAGCAAGGATGACAAAATGGGAGAAGCCCAGTTTGACATCAGAATGTATATAGAAGCCCTGAAGATGGAACTAAGCGGCTTCCAAGTGGCACAATTATTTCAAGGATACAGCCAAACAGAACCAATTGTCTATCAGATGAGAGCTGCATAATATGGAATGAAGGTAAAGTTGTCCAAGACATGATCCTCAGACTGAAAAATGTTGAATGTGGAGAAGTGGAAATTCAGCTTCAATGGGTTGATCTTCCTGGCTCAAGAGGAATCAAAGGCTGATCGATATATACACTTATTGTTATCTCATCGGGGCATTCTGATATCGATTCTTACAATCAATGGAGCATGCGCGCAACTATTCAGGGTTAATCGTGTATCTACGTTGACAGTATGTGTGGTTTAAACATATTTGCAAGTTGAGATGTTGATGTGGAATTAGCTGAATTTTATTCTTCTGTAAAATGAAAATGTTTTATAGTAAAAGTTTGGAAAATGTCTGTCCTCTGCCCATTACAGAATCCATAGTAACATAAGAATAAGTTGAGCATCTTTTTCATGGAAATGCAAGTCCATCTATCCAACATATTTCTGCTTTTGCTGCTGCATAAAAGGGTCCAACAAATTTTAATAAAATTTTCTCACACAATTTAAGATGATAAAACGTATTAAACAACTAATAAGAAGATGAGTTTTCAAGTAAATCGTATTCATAATTTATATTTTAGGTACATCTCAACAGTTCATTTCATTCACAAATTCATAAATTGTGTTAGTGATTGTCGCATAATATTAAATTAATAAAATAGTGGAATGAAATTTACTGTTGAAATATTACGAATATAAATTAAAAATGTGATTGTATTCAAACATTCATCATAAAAATACAAAAAAGATTGAAATTGAGAGTGGCGGACAGACCCATGTAAACTGTTACAACATATACAAAAGGCCCCAACTATAGGCTTAATCGGCCCAAGCCATTCAAAGACCTAAAGGTAGGCGGAAACAAGACCTAAAATTTTGTATAATTTTGTTTATGAATAATGAAGCAACAACACGCACTTAGGTGCACACATGGCGTTTGAAGAAAAACAAACACGAAGAAAAACACAGGCTATGTTTTTGCACTACTGGTGACTGGTGTAGTGTAGCTGTTGTTAACTGGTTTATCTCTTCTAATTCCTACCAGTCAAACCAGCAACAACAGCACGAGTGACATGCACCAACACCCTCCATCCTCTTCTCCACCTGATCGCATTTATTCATACTTTAATGAAAAGAAAGTTAGATTCTGAGTCACTTTGGATATGTTCAATTGGTAGACAAGTCAAATTTAGTTGTTAGTTCTCTCCTACAAATATATTCCCTGCGTACATTTTAATTTATTACTTATACAGTCATCCAAGCCAGCTACTTGCTGTTTACGAGGTTCATTATACAAAATACACGAAGTGACCAATACGGCATTGTACAAACATCATATTAAACTAATAACATATGACTAGGGAAATGTCATGCATGGGGTCATTCCCAATTAGTGAGTTTGTTGTAACATGAACCAAAGTCATGTTGTGGTTCTAGTGAGAACATGTGATGTGTGTATTGCTTCAAAATGAGAGAGATTGAACTTGAAAGTCCTCTTCAAAGCTGTAAGTCAATAAGTTACCAGCACTAGGACTTGTTGCTTTTTCTCATGTCATGTGACTAACTGACTATATATATATACGCAGTCTTTGGTTGAATGTTAATTTCAGCTTGCAGCATATTTTGGTACAAAGTTCTTTAGAGTACTTATCAGGTGCAACTGACCAGTGTGACCACACTTTTATCTTCCATATATCATGAGGAATCCTTGTTGTGACAAGAAACAGAATGTGCAAGGTGCATGGTCCGAGCAAGAAGACCAAAAGCTTAGAGATTACGTTCAGAAACACGGCCAGGGACAGTGGCGTACTCTCGCCACAGCTGCAGGTACACTTAAATTCATTGTTCAACTACGTTGTGTATTTATATATATCAAGGGGATGAAAATATATACTTGTTACTTACTGTGCAACCGTGTACTACTTACTCAGGTCTACAGCGCTGCGGAAAGAGTTGCAGACTAAGGTGGATGAACTACTTGAAACCGGATATAAAGAAGGGAAACTTTGGAGAAGATGAAGATGATCTCATCATAAAGCTCCATGCACTGCTTGGAAACAGATGGGCTTTAATAGCAGGAAGGTTGCCTGGTCGGACGGACAACGAGGTCAAAAATTACTGGAATACTCATCTAAGCCGAAAGCTCAAGAAACTAGAGGATAGTAGCAGCATCAAGAGCAAACCATCCTTTGGTGGCTTCCAAGTGACTTCAACTCAAAATCATAGTGATGAATGTTATTCATCCTTGTCATCCTGGTCAGAAAATCAACAATGCAAAAGGTCATTTAACACTGCATGCTCAAGTAGTGAAGACCATCGCAGCGAGTTGCCTGATCTTAATATTGGATTGACTACTACTACTTGTTGTGATCATGAGGACGTTAATGAGTTTTCAACAGCCTAAGGAACAGAAGAGCCAATGTAATAAGGATAAGCACTTAGGGTTTAGAAATAAATAAGGGAGGTGTGGTGATGTCTCTTCCTTCCTTGTCTCTTCTAATTTCCATCTAAATTTGTTATTTATTTAATCAAACTTTCATTATTTAATTTAATTTTTTTTTTACATATGTTACATAATGTGTTACATGCATTTTGTTTAAATATTGATCCACATGAAATGGTTAATGGTAGATGAATCACGAATGGAGTTAGGGCGTGGGGAATACATGCATTTTGGATGTCATTTTGGTGCACTTTTTAAATACTTTAGTAGACAGATTGAAGTGGTTAGATGTTTATATAAAGATTACTGCAACAAAAGCTAAATATTAATGTGTAACAACTCGATCAAAGCATCTGATTAGGATTGATAATGTATTCATTTTCTTTAAACGTGTCAGTAATCTGGAATGAACTAAGAATTTCAATAAGTCACATGATTTTAGACAATCATAAGACCTGATAAGTTTTTTCAGGGTGAGATATTCTCACTTGTTACTGAAATGAATACTTTGTTTCCTCAGTTTTTTTCAATTATTTATGGAGATGATTTACCTACTTGAAGAGATGAGAAATACAAGTAGTTTTGCTATGATAATAATCATACTTATCAAATTCATATCATAAGAACTAGTAGAAATATACATTAATCTATACTATATATACAGCGGGAAGGGGGGAATTGACGGTTTCTTTTTGAAGCCACAATTCACCTTCCCAAAATACCCTCTTCAATTTTCATATATCATATATTAACTACAAATCTCCTACATGCACATATTTATGTGCATAAACCACTAGTATACTGCAAGCGCACCTGATAAGGCGTACAAAATATGGAAAAAAAAGATACAATTTTTCAACATAATAAATGATAAACATTAAGTAGCTAATATATTTCATTCAAGGTACCTTTAAACATTAGAAAGAGCAATTCAAACTGCTTAAAAACCTCTAGATCTGCTGTATTATGGTAAGAGAATCAAGTTCATTCATTTATAATATTGCTATACGCAAAGGAAGATAATTAAAAATGAAGCAAAAGAGGTAAGTTGCGGTAGATAAAGTGTGATATACTGTATGTAGGGTAGAGCTCCCTTCAATCCAAGCAAGGATCTCAAGCCAGTGTATGAAAGCTCCTCGATCGAATATGGAAGCCATAGCCCATAGGTCTATTCTTAACTTGACTTGTAGAGAGAGAAAAAGAGATATAGGAACTATGTGGGATCCATATACAAGCAGCTTGACCTACTGGGTATGATCCTCTAATGGACTTCAGAGAGCTCAACCCCTACGTAATTCACACCCACATACAAAAGATTAACACTAAAGCAAACGAGACATATAACAACTTTATTGAGGATGAGAAATGATTGATGGAGATGGTCGGCAAAGGAAAGTAGTTTTATTGCTAGAATAGTTTAAGCAACTTATTATCAACTTTACATTATTATATATTGAAGTAAATATTTTGGAGTTTGATTTTGTCTACAATAATATATTATCCAAAATACCTTTATATACATATTAATGATTGAAAACAGTAGTAATTGAATGGTTGAATGCAAAAAAGAAGTGCTTACTATTCAACTTTATGCATTATTAATGAAAAAAGGAAAAGGTTGAAAGAGCCATGTAACAGTCAGTAAATGAATGTTATGACAAAAGGGTAATTAGCATGTGTTTAGTAGTCATATTTTTCTTTCGTGTTAGGTTAACGTTAATCACAATCATTCTAATATCGAATATACTAATATGTGTTATATCTTATCTTCCTACAATCATAATAGTTGCTTATCTGTCGGAAGCTGGATGCTGTCTATATTTACCCTGATGACGTAAGCCCCTTTTCTTAAAACCTTCTGAATCAAATGTCGGGCCTTTGCATTGTGTGGGCCGACATAAGCCCAAGGAACTACCCTGATCCTAACGTTATTTTCATATTCCCATCGGCTTACAAAAGATATTTAGTTACCTGATACTAAATCCAACATCCCCCTGTGATGAAGGTACTTGTTTTGCAGATAAAGTAAGGAGAAATTGAATGCTGGTACCGAATACATGAAGAATGCACAACATATGCTGCATGATATAAGATGAATCCTTTGGATTTTATTGGAAACAAATCCCACTTCTCTGCCAAATCACTTAAATACCGTTGTGGCACAAACAAAAATCAATCCGCAATAGTCCGACACTTTTCATCATAATCAAAAAAAAGTACCAAGTTCGTGCTCCTGTTGGCTTGAGGGCAACTAAATTATTGACTCGTATATAAGCTGATGCTGGTGGGTCATTATGCAGCATTTTCTTTGGCAATCTTTTCTGCCTTGGCAAGTACTTCTTCGATTCCACCAACCATGTAAAATGATTGTTCAGAGAGGTCATCATACTTTCCATCCAAAACACCCTGACATTAAACAAACAGAGTTATGTAACAGAAAGGTCACCAACATACAGGCATAAAATTTCACGTATTTAACATAATGAATCTAGCATCATGAACCAATGCCTGACACACAGGTTATATGTACAAGACCGAACAAAACGTCAAACCCAATTGTCTAACACAATTTCTTATAATGTCAAATTATAGATGAGCATGCTGTAAATTTTTAAAAGTACATGACACCTTCAATAATTAACTGACCTGGAAACTTGCAATGCTCTCTTTCAGTTCAACATACTTTCCAGGGGCTCCAGTGAAAACCTCAGCCACGTGGAAGGGCTGACTCAAAAACCTTTGAATCTTTCGGGCGCGAGCCACTGTCAACTTATCATCTTCACTGAGCTCATCCATACCTAGAATGGCAATAATATCCTGAAGATTCTTGTAGTTTTGGAGAACCTTCTGAACCCCACGAGCAGTATTGTAATGCTCCTCTCCCAAGATATGAGGGGAAAGCATACGAGAAGTAGAGTCCAATGGGTCGACAGCAGGATAGATACCCAGCTCAGAAATCTGATATTTAAATAAATGAAGTCACACCACAAGTTGGATGGAGCTTAACCTCTTACATGATCACATCACATACGGAGAAACAAAAGGAATACCTGTCGAGAAAGCACAGTTGTTGCGTCAAGATGAGCAAAGGTAGTTGCCGGTGCTGGATCTGTCAAATCATCAGCAGGCACATAGATAGCCTGCACAGATGTGATGGACCCCTTCTTGGTGGTGGTAATACGTTCCTGAAGTCCTCCCAAATCGGTAGCCAAAGTAGGTTGGTAACCGACAGCAGATGGAATACGCCCCAGTAAAGCAGACACTTCTGAGTTGGCCTAATTAATAAGAGGAAAATAAAATAACTTTAATAACATGAATACAAACAGCAGATCCGTGTGTTTAAAACATTTACCTGGGTGAAACGGAAAATGTTGTCAATAAAGAGCAGCACATCTTGACCTTCTGCGTCTCTGAAGTGCTCAGCAACAGTCAGTCCAGTGAGACCAACACGAGCACGAGCACCCGGGGGCTCATTCATTTGTCCATATACAAGAGCACATTTGCTTTCGCTCTGAAAGTAGTCAATAATAACACATCATGTTAAGAAAATAAGTCACAGTGAAGGCATCATCAGCGGAGCACGCCTTATACCTGCTTGTCACCAAGCTTGATGACTCCACTTTCAATCATTTCTCTGTACAAATCATTACCCTCACGAGTACGCTCCCCAACACCAGCAAACACGGAGAAACCACCTACAAGAGTTTTATGGAGGTTATGAGTTGACACACTAAGAGCACGTCTTCAAATACTCAAGGCATTAATTCGAGAGGGCTAACCATGGGCTTTAGCGACATTGTTAATAAGCTCCATAATCAGCACCGTTTTTCCTACACCTGCACCGCCGAAAAGTCCAATCTTTCCTCCTCTCTGGTAGGGTGCAAGGAGATCAACAACCTAGAAAAATAGAATTTGATCAAGTTTTTTGCCAAAAAACACATAATCAATCATATTCTTACACCAGAAAGTCGTAGAATGAGTTATCATAAATTCTTTCAGATATACCTTGATACCAGTGACAAGGATCTGTTGCTCAGTTGCTTGCTCAACAAAAGCTGGAGCCTCTCTGTGGATAGGAAGAAAATGATCGGTCTCTGTTTCAAGAATAAACACATGGTCCATCAGAGAGCAGCCAAATAAAAACAAGTCCAGAAACATATTCAAAACCAATTACTTTCACACAGACTTACTGATATCACCCCTCATGTCGATGGGCTCTCCAATGACATTAATGATACGACCAAGAGTAGCCCTTCCGACTGGGACCTTATCACACAAAATCAGCAACAATTATACCAACAAACCTAAAAAGAACCATCTTGTTTCAATAGCAAAAATTTACAATTTTTAATACTTTTGCAAACTAGTTTAAACAGCTGAACAATGACATGTCTCAAAAGTAGTAAAAAGCTTACAGTGATGGGAGAGCCAGTGTTAAGAACTTTCTGACCGCGAACAAGACCTTCAGTACCATCCATAGCAATAGTCCTGACAACATTCTCTCCCAAATGCTGGGCAACTTCCAACACCAAACGGATCGAGTTATCCATTACCTCAAGTGCAGTCAAAATCGGAGGTAAACCTTCATCAAATCTCACATCCACAACAGCACCAATTACTTGACAAACCTTCCCGATCGAACCAGCTCCAGTAAATTCATCAGTAATCTTCCCACTCGCACTAGTCGGAGCTCCTTTAGCCGATGAAGGAGGCGATGCCGGAGCTGCCGCAGATGTTGCGTACTGCGCAACACGATTTAGTAAATATCCAGCAGGAGAAGGTGCCTTTGAAGAAGCGTTTCTGGTAGAGGATGAGGTAATAGAAGGACGGCCGGCACGACGGGCGGAGGATCGGAGAAGGGATGAGAAGATCTTCCGTGAAGCCATTTTTTCAAAATCGCGGATTGAGTACCGGAAAATCAGAGATCGGGTGATTTGGAGATCGATCAAGAGAGACAATCGGCGACGATGACAATGGTGATGGTTCAGTTCATGGAGATTGACGAAGTCAGCTGAATCGAATTAGGGTTAAGAAAATGGGACGAGTAGCGGATGTGACGGGTTTATATATCCGGGTTTTCGAATGCCGGGTCGGATCCTGTCTTCCCCTTATTGGGCTAACAACCCTGTTATTTGGATGTTGAAACATGCACAACCGAATCGGTTTGTTTTCACAAATTTGAGAATAAGTAGGATACTGTGAACATTGACAAGATGTTAATGCTGAAAGTTAAGGGGTACAACTGATTTCTGGATGCAACCAAATTTGACATTACAGTACGGACTAAGGTTGGCAAGACAGTAACTCCAATCATGTTCATGTCCGCATTTCACAACCCCGAGCATAAATGGGCTTTACAATTCAATTCCGATGAATCTAGTTCTTTCCGCAAGTTCTTAGGCTGTTTTTTTTTACACAGAAATATCATCGCATGGCCACTCCACAAATGAAGTTGACATCGTTGTATTGCCAACTGGTTCTGTTCTGCAGACCAAAATGCTTCAATGCCAGTCAGCGAAGATCAATAACTTCTACTTTTAGATTTGAGTCCATATAAACATCTGCACACTGCTGGTAGATTGGCCCTCCATCAGCTGGTGATTCGTGTGAGTGGAAACCACGTCTATCACAACCTCGTATGACTGACATGCCTCCTGGGGTTGTTAACCTGAAAATTCCATGTTTTCTGCAACAAAGATATCAATTGTTGATAGTGTTTATAAACAGACACAGCCACGCTTGGGTTTGGGTGTTACAACAGTCACAGTACGATTAATAATGATGTTACGGAAGTTGTTCTAACCTTGAGGTATCTCTAGGAGCCATCACTATGGCAACAGATTCTGGCAACATAATCTGCATAACAGAATCATCAAAATGTTTGAAGTCATTTCAAGCATAATTGATACTCAAGACATCGAACTGCTGCTCAAATAGACAAACCTGATATGAATAATGGGTGTGGACGTCTATAGAGGACATGAAACAAGACTGTGTTGGATGAGTCTGTTGTTTTATCAATGTACAGAACAAAAGGACATTAAGATGTTAGATTATCCGTAGGTACATCATATGACTGTTTACAAGTTGTCGAAAGATGGTATTAATGCAACAACCAAACTACTATAAGTCACTGAACGTAAAAATAATAATTTTGGCCATTATATATGGTTGTCTCAAGAAAATGAAATGATTACAGTGTTGGCAAAGCAGTAAGAGCAACTTACATGAATCCAACCAAGAGGGAAAAGAGATCGCTTATCCTGAGCCTCAAATATCTCTTCTTCATTGGTAGCCTGGCACTGATCATGGATGATTTAAAACAAAAAAAAATTATTATACAAAAGAGATGAATAGAAAATGCAAGATCTTAAGGTTTTAAGCAAGCTCTTACGGAATCAGATGTTGACTCTTGTTTTGGGATGATGAGGGATGTCACATAGAATTTTCTGTTTTTCTAGTAAATAAAACTGGCAGATATCAGTAATCATCAACCTAAAGACTTCACAAAAAACAGACAGAGAAACATCATTTTATAACATAAATGCAATATACACTTACTAAAGTCCCCGCGAGAATACCACATGTTTCTAAATTTTTATCAGTGTTTCTTTTGGCCATCCTCATGAAATTCTCCATCAAAGCTATCGACTACAAAAAAGAAACAAACTTGGGTGATATTTCTGTATCAGCATCAAAGAAGATCTAACTGTAGTATATAGCTTTCAGTAGAAACCGTGAGCCTTTCCTAGCCGATGATTTGAGCTATATAATACTATATAGCTCGCAAGATACATCTACGAATAAGATGCTTACGATGTACAATTCACGAGGCGCCCCAGAGGAAATCAGACTGTCTTCTAGTGTATTGTCAGTTCCACAAGTAGGCTCAGTCACTTGAAGTGGCACAGCTGGAGCCATATCATTCACCTCTGCAAGAACAGGTGGTGGAGAAGGTTGTCTAACTAATTTAGTTGGCGGGGGATCATCCATTGGTTCAAATGAAATCAAAGAACCAAGTTCATTGGACGAGCATTTCTGGTCATCCTGTAGCGGAGGGCTTGATTCCAATCTTAATCCATCAAGTTCATTGTTTAGATTTTGTCTTTTCACCACCTCATCATCCTTTGGTAGAGGGTTTAACTCCAAGCCTAATCCATCAAGTTCATTGTTACTATTTTGTCGTTTCGCTACCTGGTCATCTCGGATAATTTGTGGTGGTTGTGATTGTTGCCAACTGTATAACAGTGAGTACGAACGAAATCAACAATCAAGCTGCTTAAAACTAAAAAAGATATCGTGCTTGAACTTAATGTGTGATGTAGCATATCAACATAACATTATATTCAGAGATTAACTTGCCCATTTTCCCCACATAATAATTACAAGGAAACTTCGAATACAGAAAGCATTTAATTTAGTTCAACCTGGGGATATTGACAGGAGTGAGGTCGATGTTGTTTGGGTACTGAACCTACAATTATGTATCATTAGTCAGAAAGATTCTTCAAAGAAAGCATTACATAAGTGGAACAATAACACCAACCTTTAAGCTGCTCATAGGAGGCTGGAACTGAGGAGAAAATCCGTTAGGACCTAGTAGAGAGTGTTTGGAGAGAGTTTCCTCCTTTGGTCGAAGGCTAAGAACATGAAAAAAACTATGAGTATAGAAATAATGGCAGCACATTCAACTTTAAGATATTAGTAAGTTTAACAAGACTTAAACCTCACAAAAAGTTTTCTTCTAATGTTTAAATTTAAACCTTCTATGGGTCCTATTGAACACTGTATATGAAAGACACTCCAGACACTCTAAAAGGCAAGATAAATGTATTTTATAGAAGTTTTAAACATATTGACAACAAATATTTCCCACATACATCAATGTGCTTTTTACAATGCGTCTGAGCTTTGAGCTCATCCGACTTATCATTTCTTTCATGAATGAATATGAATATATGCTTTTTGACTCGATGCTGGAATATTAAATAGAAAAGTTGACAAACAGTGCGAATTTTTAGCTTGCGGAAATTAGTTCTTAGGATAATTCAGATGAGCACTGCAAAAGGCTGATGCTTCTTGGATTAATTATATCTCACAGAACCAAATCAGGTAAACATCAAAGAACTACAACTATGTAATTGAAAGACATGAAAACATAAAGGAACTTTATCGAAGAAAACATCTATGAGAAAGCTATGATTGATGAATCTGATGACATACTAAAAAGCTGACTTTATATGGCTGACATAGTGGTAGTGGGTATGATTTCTGTACATGAGTAACTATCAAAGAACTTACAGACTGCGGTATTGAACTTCTGGAGGTCTGGAAATTGAAGGCCTTGGATTCCTTGACATTTGAGAAACTAGTTGTCTCCCAGCAGGTTGTGATGCCTGTAAGATGGAATAATCATTAAACCTAAAATAAAGAAGTAAACCTCAAGTACATTAGTTCCGCAAGCAACTTAATCTAGTAGTCCAAAAATGGTTTGATGCATCAATATAAACACAACATAGAACCCAGAGCATTAGACCAAAAATTGCACACCTTGATTGCTTGTTTATTTTCCATCTCATCAAGCTTTCTTCGCACAATAGGCTTTAGGTCTTCCAGCTCTTCCAGAGAATTGAGCAATTTCTAAAAAAGATACAATGAATCAACAAACCAGCAAAAAAGATAACTTTATTCAAATATGAGACACTATGAAATTACAAGATGACGAGTGATGAATAATAAATTACCTTCTTGAAAGCATTCTTCTGGATTTGTAAATTGAAATTATAATCACGATGACGAGGTATAGTCTCAGTTATTAAGCTGAATAACACAAATTACAAAGAAATGTTAGAAAATCAACAATGAGACAACAATGTCTGCAAATTTGCTTCACTTAATTACCTTGAAAATCTCAAAAGCATCACATACAAATCGATGATATTGTTTTCCCGACGGTAAATATCAGCCTGTATATCAAAAAAATCACTCAAAATAATAACAGCAAATGCATCAAACAGGTAACAAAATTGAAGATAAATCCAACTCCAAAACAACTCATGATAGCAGCAGATGAGTAATGATAGAATCAAGACCTGTCTAAGAACACTATCAGCCATGCGATAGTATCTCCAGAGCGGAATTCGATTATCAACGACGATCCTCGGAGCGCATAGCTCGATGTTGATCCGTCCGGAAGACGACCTCATGATGACGACAGCAATCAGGTCAACAGCCGTCCGATCACCAGAGCGCAATTATCATCGATTGAGTGAAATCGAGATTGAATTGAGATCGAATTTTAGGGTTACGGATCGATTTAGATATTTTAGGGCTTTGACTAAAAAGTCCGACGACGGCAATTTGGTGAAAAGTTTCAATCAACACGTAAATTAAATTTAAGTGGAGCGGAAGGAAGGTGCAAATGGTGAATCATGACATTAGCTCCTATTTGGACATAGGCTCTCACTATTCTTCACATATTCACATTTTTTATTTGCAATACTTTCAAATAAAAACCAAAACTCGAAATCAGTGTTACGAATATTATTTTTAAAATTTTATCGTGTTTGTAAGAATTTCTTAGTAAAAATTTCAAATTGATGTAATTTCTAAAAGTTGTAACTTGAGAGATCTTGTGCACCATTTTGCATCCAAAATATATGATGTTGTTATTATTTATTTTGAAGGGAGAATCATGTTCGTTTTCAAATGCGCTGAGTAATCTCATGGTTAAGTGCAATAGCGCGGAAGTCACGTTAATCAGATAGGTATTCGAATTCAAGATCTTACTTGATCTTAATCTTATGTTTATCCACTCGACTACCCCTTTCTTGTTTATTATTAAATTCTTTGGTAAATTATGAACTATAACTTTATTAAATGTATATAATTTTTTGTAAAAAGTTAAAGTATTGTATTTTAAGCTATTTGAGATCTAAATCCTAAAGTAACCAAAAAGGCAAATGGGAAAGGGGAATAGCAAAACCGCGTGGGGATAGCGCTATCCCGACTAAGTCAGGTTTGAATTTGGGTATTTGTTTAGTTCAGGTTTTTGAATTTCCCAAAGTCAAATCTAGGCAGGGCAAAGCAGAGCAGTTGTAGAGGTTGAGAGAGAACGAGTCAAGACTTGACTCGAATTCGGAAGAACAAACTGCTGCTCGTTCTCGTAATCGAATTTACGAAGCGGAAGAGAACAGCAGGCAAGTATGGCGCCGAATTGGGAGTTGCAGAATTGCTGCAATCGCGATCAAGTCGTGTTTATGGTCACCGCCGGTGTCTGCACTGTCGTCATCCTCGCTGTAACCTTTACTTTTCCCACTGCTTTGACTTTGTTTTTGCTTGTATTGATTTCATTCATTCGTTGATTATACATATTGAAATTAGGTCGTTTTGGAAATGAATAAAGTTTCGATCTTGATTCAAATATTACTCTTGTCATAGAGCAGTCATATTGCTTGTGTATTGTATGTTTTTTATTATTGATGGTGTTGATTTTCTTAACGGTTTGAGATTCATTTTTGTGCTTGTAGCTGTGGAGGACGGTAATAATCACGCCATTCAAGCTCATTACTGTGTTTTTACATGAAGCCAGTCATGCTATTGCTTGTATTCTGACGTGTGGCCATGTAAGGTTTTATCTGTTTACCATTTTAAAGTAGAATCATCGTACTGTATGCTCGTGTAGCTGCTGACTGCAGTACCAAAATTCTCTGGATAAATAATAGTTTAAATATTCCTGGTGATGCAAGATCATCCTACCAATAGATACTGATTGTAAATAAAATAATTTAAACATTATTGAATGAAGAAAAAAGAATCTTTAACTTCTTGATCTTTGCCAATAAATTTACATTATACTTAGGAATGTTAGGTGACTTGTCTGAATCATGTTTAGGTGTGATACTTCTCTGCAGGAATCTTAACTTAAATGTATTATTTCTGTTTGGTGGTATTGTGGAGCCTAACCCACATGCTAGAGTGATCTGTATCTACTAGTTTTAGAGTTTCTCAAATTTGAATATCAAAATCTTAAAGATTTCTGTCTATTAACAAATTAGATTTTTATGTCTTATCAGTTACTATACCTGTATAACTGTTTGATCATGTGGAAGTAGTTCTATGGCAGTTACAAAGAAAAATAAATATACGACTATCAGTTATACATGCAGATTTCATAATTTATCTTTAATGCTTAGGACTGATCAATTTATGTGCAGGTTGAAGGCATGACGGTTTACGGAAATGAAGGTGGAGCGACAATCACACGTGGAGGAATATATTGGTTAATATTACCAGCTGGATGTATTGAATTTTGAGACCTTGAAAACTTTACTTCACACTTCGTTCTTTATGATTAAATCACTTACATTCCTCAAATGGTGTCATGGCATTTCAGATCTTGGTTCGTCATTTTGGGGAATGGTTTTGATTCTTGCTTCCACAAAACTTCTTACTGCAAAAATAGCCGCAGGATGTCTTGGAGCTGCTTTGTTTATTGTACTCTTTATTGCTAAAAATGTAAGAACTGTGCATATTTGTACATCTTAATCACATCAGTAGCTTACATGTTATATTTATTTTTGTTTTCCTTTCTTACAGTGGACACTCAGGGGGCTGTGCATTGGTAAGTGTCTCCCATCTAAAAATCTCTGACGCCCGTGCTGCACCAGTTTTACAGCCATTTTATTTACTCTATACTCAATTTTTGGTAACATTTCCTTTTTTAAGTATTAACATTCATATTTTGGCACTGCAGGATTCATTATTTTTATTGGCATTGTGTGGCTTTTGCAAGAAATAACACAAGTCCGCATTCTTCGATACATAATCATGTTCATAGGTAATTGACCACCTGCCTCAAATTAGTGTAAACAATTTTGCTGCCCGCATCAGATAATGATGGTGATCTCTTTTTGTGTTTCCAGGTGTAATGAACAGCTTGTTTTCTGTATATGGTACAGCCTGCCAAACCAAGATCATATTAATTTCATTTCATATTCAGTAAGAGCTGTTCACGTATTGTGGCTCATTAAATGCAGATATATACGATGATCTAATTTCTAGGAGAGTAAACACTAGTGATGCAGAGAAGTTTCAAGAAATATGTCCATGCCCTTGTGGAGGCGTCTGCTGGGGTGTCGTATGGTAAGTAAATTACAGTTACGCAGGGCCCAAATGAAGGAACCTTCATCTTTATTCTTTGTACCACTTTAAAGTTAATTCGCATGAATTGTTTTGTCTGACATGTATATATGGCTCTTCTCTCAGGGGGTTGATATCTTTCGCATTTCTCTGCGCAGCCATGTATCTAGGCCTTGTGATATTGTCAACAGGTACACAAAATTTCTTCTTTCCCCAGTCATATTAATTCTTGTTTCCAAGGCTGATTTCGTGTATTGTAAATTCATTTGCTTTTGACGTAGTAATATCCAAATATACCAAATTTCCCATGTAGATTGAATATATGTGAGAAATGAGAACTCCATTCTTGTACAGGGTAATGCTGGATGACATGTAAAATTCTTTCTACCATTGCGGGCTCAACCACATCCTCGAATTTCTTGTGGTCGATAACTTGCATTGTGATTCTGACCAGAGCTTCCATGGCAGTGGGATGCCTGATTACTTATTATTGGATTTGGCATTCATTCAGAATATTAACAACACAATTTCTCATAGTTTTTTTTAGATTTTAAACTTCATTTCAACTACTATCAGATTATTCTGACACTCATTGTATTGCATCCCATCATCACACTAAGCAGGAATCAGTTTTATTAAGTTTTCTTAAACAGTTTGATAGTAAAACCGACTTCGTTTAAGTAACTCAGACAAAATGACGTCGTTAAACTCGTACAATTCTGAGGTTAAACTTAGGAGGGCAAAATAGTCATCATAAAAATGCCTTTCAATATATACTCAGAGAGCGCAGCCAAGCGTTAAAGCAAACCCTAGAGAAGCGATAATCGAGAAGCTGAGTGAGATGGCTGACAAAGCTGCATCGTTGAAGAAGGTGAAGTCGATCCTGGTTTCTCAGTATCAAGATCCGGCCAAGTATGAACACAACAAGGTAACATCTTCCGGTTGCGATTTCCAATTTCCACCCCCTATTTGCACAGTTGTTGTTGCTGCTGTCTTTTGAGCTCGAATTTGTGACTTATAAATAATTGATGTGTGCCTTTTTTGTGCTGATATCTCAAAATAAAAGTTCCCGAGGGTTTCCGGAAGTAAATTATGAGTCTGGATTTTCATCAGTTGAGGTGTTAGGCATGAAATTTTTAGGAGTATTCTGTTGATGATGCTTTGTTTTTGTATTCATTTTTGTATGTATGTAACGACACTTACCTTTTGAAAAAGTTGAACTTTTCTTCAAATGTGTTTGCTTGTGGTCTTGCATTTACATTGTGGTCTAATATATGGTACATCGGAAGTGTAATGCGTTGTATTGGTTTGCGTTGATTTCAAAATAAAGTTCTCTCCTTTAATAAGTGTCTTGATGTTTTAGTGTTGTATCTCTGTTATCAAATAGAAAGTAGTGTTTTTTCTGTATTGTTTGCCGATTCTTACATTATAAGTACATTATTTTCTCAAGCTAACTATCCATCTTTATTTTTACAGAAACTGCTAAGAGCTGCTGGGATTTTTGGAGCAGCTATTATCCTCATGCGAAATTTCGGGGATGCTATGGCTGTCTAAAGGAACGTAATTCAGCCTGATCTTTTTTCTTGCATTGTTATGTAATCGAATTGTTGTTGGGAGGATTTGATTCTATGATATATTTTCTCAACCCTGGAATTGTCTCTGTTTGCTAGCGGTTAACGTACTCATTTTAATTGTTTCTTTTGGGTTGGCCGAATAATGAGCAATTTTATGTAACCTGCTTGATAGAAGTGTGTCACTCGTTTCATCCTATAGATAAACTTGGTCAGGAAATAGATTTGTGATGAGTATCATTTCCGCAGCCTATTTGATTTCATCTGTTGATTACATTAGAATAAATATTTCACTGTTATTAGCAGTTCTTGATAAGGGCTGATGTGAATTTCATATTAGAATTTTGTACTCTCTAAAGATTGACTGCATAGGTTTCCTACTTTCAGAAAATGTGTGGGACCTATACATTCCCAAACAAGTCTTTGGCTGACTGGATTTCTAAGTTTAGGACATCTGATAAAGGATGCTAAAATATTTCGATGCAAAATTTACTTGAATAATTGTGTGTGTTCGTCAGAATATTATACTTCATATTGATGTCTGTGCATCCAGATTGTTTGGACTTTCAGAGGATTTTTTTAGACCTACAGCATTTGCAAATACTTGTATGCTTAATTGCTTACTGGATTAAGAAGATATGTGCAGCCCAGTTGTATGGTGTATAAGTGTGGAAGCTGAAGTCAGTAAGTCATATTTTCTCCCTATTGAAAGCCTCACACCAAATGGGGCATGAACGCATTCATTCGAATGCGAGAGCCTCACGATTATTATGGCTAAGAATGAAGTATGAAACCATGTTGTAACTCGTACGGTCTGTTGTGATTGATAATGAACGTTGAACAGACCGTGATGTGAAAGTGTTCCGTGATAAATAGGTAAATGGGTCCATAGTGATCAAGGTCCCATTTGTTGAAAACAATTAAAACAGTGTATGGTTTTAGATAAACAAGCAACTACTCTATGCCAATGCCTTGTTATGACATTGAAATGTTCTGATGTATGTATGACAACAACAAATGCAATCAATGGCTGCTCAATAAGTAGCCAGCAGGAAGCTTCCTTGGACTCCACTGTGTAAATTATTCCGAGAATACCTTTTAAAGGAGAATATCAAGTTTGGTCACCTGCTGTTGGATGACATACAATTCCTTGATTGATGCCGAAATGCATCTCCTTCTAAAATGCAGTAAAAGTCATTACAGAGTTCACACTTCTGATTCCTGAAGATCAAAACGTCTTATACTCAAAAGTGGGAATAAAAAAATGGTAGCAATGGGCGAAGATTATATTTTGACCTGACCTGCAAGTCAGTGCAACTAATGCCTAAATACAACCATAACTAGCAATGTGGAATTTTAGGTATATGCACACAACAATGCCGTAAACTAGTTAATGTATGGAATATAGCTAGTTATGGTACCCTGCCTAACTTACCTGATCTTGGTGTAACACCAAAGCGACCGCCCGATTTGAATGCACCTATTTATTGCACCGTCCAATCCTGTTTCGGCAAATGACAGCAGCCGGCCAATTCCGGCCAGTTGACATTTCTCAGTTTGGATCCCAAGTGACACACATTCTTTCTTACGTTAACTTGTTTTTTCTCTCGTTTTCACGTCATCTATAATTTACAACTTCCATTTAAAGCAAAAATGCGTGCTGACATATATCCACTCGTTCTTTAGGAATTTTTAGAAAGTATTCAAGTTCGTCGTTTTGACTCAGAGTAAAGTTAAATTTAATCGCAATAAAGTATATAAACACTTAGTTATCAAAAACATTTACGTAATTACTTTCTTTTATAGTATACCAAAATATTGAAGTTCACACCATCCATTGACCATGTTGACTTAACTTCACTTATGGATTGACCATCTTCCGTACAAACCTTTGACTTACAGTACCATAGAACAGAAATAGAAACAAACAATCCAAATTACTATAATACCCCGAACACGACCCAAGGCCACGAAGCAACCAAATGCCCTTATTGGTAAATATCCATTTAACACTTAGCCGGAGAAAATCCCACGACGCTATTCGCGAGGTCGTAACTAACACGAATCCCCTGCTGCTGCACATTTCCGATTATCGACAGCGCCGATCTCGTTCCAGCGAATGCGAAACAAAACGTACCGGTAGAATCCACCGGAATCAAGTAATTCTTCGCCGGAAGCGCCAGCGTCTTCCCGCCGAATACAAACCCTACTGTTGGTACTCGGACGCTTGTCATCGAACTCAGATCATAGCATGTGTCGAATAGAGAAACGGCGCCGGCTGAAGGTAGATTGGTTGTGAGACTACGGAAAGCGTCGCGGAAAGCGGTGTAGGCTTCGGATCGGAGACGGGTGATTGATGTGCCGGAATCGACTATGATTCCGCCGCTACCGGTGGAGGAATCGAGTTGGAAGAGGGAAGGTGGGATTTGGACGGATTTACCACCGACGGTTAGGCCGGTGAGGCCGACGTAGAAGAAGGTGTCGATTTTGTTGTTTTTGTTGAGTTGTGTGGTGATTGAGTCTCCAGGTCTGGCTGAGTTGAAGTCTAGTGTGGATGAGGTTTTGGAGTTGCGGTCTGGAAGGCAGTAGGAGAATGATGTTGCTTTGATTTGTGATGGGAAGCTTAGGCGACCTCCACCGAGGCCGAATAGACCGGCTGAACCGACGAAAAGTCCTTCGTTGTCATGGCCACACCCGATCGCTAGCTTTGGGATTGTTCCAGTGGACCCGAGGGATACTGTGTCGGTGATTAAATCACCGGTGGTAAATGATCCATCTCCGTAGGACACTTGGTATTGACAAACTCCAGCGCTGCAGGAGGGTTTGTCAAGAGCCAAGCAGGACGGGGATGAGCAGGAGAGTGCTTGGTAAGTCGATGAAGCTGAGGGATCGTAGATGGGGTCAGTTTGCTTGTAGCAATCAGTGCAGGGCTTGCACTGAATCCAGCTTACGTCACTGCCAGTGTCAATGGCTAAATGTGCAGTTCTAGAGGGGGTACCAATCCCGATTTGGGAGAAGTATTCCCCGCTCCCTTGACTAGTTCCACTAGTGACTGGAGTGGAAAGATCTTGGGTTTCGAGTTGGAACCCAAGTTTGGAGTTCAGCGAGTTCACTCTTGCCGCATCTCTTTCCAAGCGCGACAAGACTAGTGACTTGTAAGACTCGTGGTTTTCAGGTTTGATTAAGTCCCGGGAGTATAGAGGGACGGAGAAAGATGAGGAATTGTTGGTGAAAGGTGTGGTTGATGTTGTAGTTATGTCGTCTTGTTGGAGGTTAGTTTGGGAGGAGAGGGCGTTGAGAGCTTGTTGGATTGAACTGGAGACATCAAGGAGGGTGAAGGGAAGGTTTTCATCTGATGGGAGGGTGCGAGCTTGTACAGTGGAGTGGAGGAGGGAGGACAAGGCCAGGAGGAAGTGAGGTATGTGACCTTGGCTGTGGCCATTTCTTTTAATTTGTTGGATTGATGAATGGGAGGATGACTCTGTTGGGTTTATATAGTGTCAAAAAATGATTAAGTGGTTCAATTTAATTTAGGCGGGACACCTATGATGATAAGTTGTTGGGGAAGTTTGATGGTGATATAAATAACAAAAATATCGGAGATGATTATGTAATTTAGCATATCGTAATTGTGACAACTAACAACCTTGAGGTGTAATAATATTTGTATGTGTAAAAAGGTAGTCTTCTTCTAACATTTAACTAGAGATTTATACATTATTCAACAAATTACTGTGTAGAGGGTTGAGGAGGCACGATACAATAATAGTTGGTAATTGGATGATGGGTCATTTATGAGTGTAATAGTGTATAGGTAGAAGATTTAAGGTCTCTAGGTGGAAAACTAGTTTCCACACTAAAGTCAAATGTTCTAGTTGCAAGATTTTTAATTTACAGGCACTTTCAAAAGTGAAGTTTATCAAAGCCGTGAAAGTCAAGGTGGAACTAAAAGAAATCACAGGATGTGAAAGTTATTGCCTTCGATTCCTACAAAGCATCTCCTACTTTCTTGATAATAAGCTTTTCATTAGGATTTTCCAAACTTTGTTAATGACAACTTTTTTCAGCAAAAGAGAAACTTAGTGGCTGTTTAATATTTTGTTACCAGGGTCTAGTTCAAGCTGATCCGTTTGCAGTAAAAGACAGTCCAGGATAAGAAAATGTGAAGATGACGAGGGATATAAGTGGGGCAATCAATGAAATGTGGGGAAATGCTGGATTGCTGGTGTGGATGCTATAAATCCAGTTCTTGTCCTCGTAAGGCTCTGTTTCATTTCTTTAACTTAATGGATGTGAAGTGTGAAAATCCAATAGATAGAAGACGCATGTTCTTTTTGTCCATGTGCATATATGTATGAAGTTGAAGTGTGAATCACTAGGCACATTGATTACTATTGGCCAATGGATTAATTTCTGTTCGTTATCTTGTTTAGGTAGTAAAGGCCTGTTTTCAAAGCTCAAGCACTCCCCTAGTCGCTGGTGGTTGGTCTTACTATCCAGCTCGAACTTTGCCTGAATATGGCTGGTTATCGGAGCACAGCACGTAGTTTTTTTCTCTGAATTAAACCTGACAATTTTATGAATGGACCTGTAAGATTTCTCATTCCACTGCCTCCATAATTGCACTAGTGTCACTATATCTACTCGCGACAAGAAACCTCTGTTTCCTTGCCGACTTAATGGTGTTGTTCACATGAACTTTTCCTTGACTCATGGAGTCATGGACATGTTGTGTACCTTGACGTTTTGAGAGGTTGACGAGGTCAACTTTTTTTATTCACAGTTCACATTTCATTGTCAATAAACAGCTTGTTGGGCTATTGGCTAGAGGAAAGGCCCACTCCACCGAAGCCCAAATTGTTAATTTTGACCCATTAGAATAACATTCACATTAACACTAATATTCGACCATTCATTAAACTTCAAGGGTCATAATGTAAATAACAAAAAAGAAGAAGATCCGAATCCTCATGTCGCCCCGATTGTGACCATTCGCCTCTCCGTCAGCTTCTCGATTCTCTCACTTCGCAGCCCAGCGGCTACACTCGAGCAGTAGACTCGTCTCCGCTTCTCTCCTCCTCCAGCCTGGTCAGCCCTCAATTCAAACACCTGTTGATTTAATTTTACTCCAAGCCACAATTTTTAGATTACTAGGGTTTTGTTATTTATACATTCTGTGTCTGTATTTGATTTGCTGGTAGCTTAAGCTGCTGGACAATGTAATCTTATTGATTGATTGAGTTGGGTTTGTTTTATTTATGTTTGAAAATTTGTATGTTTGTGGTCAAGTGATGGTTGTAGCTGTGGATGTTTCAAGTAGCTCTCGGCTCAAAGTTGTCACGGAAAGGCGGATAATGAATGGAGTTAAAAATAAAGAAGCGGAGAGCAGCAGCCATGAGCAGAATGATGACATTCTTTCCAGTGGGTGCAAAAGACCTCATGAAGTAGTCGTTCAAGAAGAGAACTTGAATACTAAAGTAAGTGGGAAAGTTTATCTTCCAGAAGTTGATGTAGACAACTGTGCAACTTGTTTCAAGCTGTTGCAATTTTTTCTGAATATGTTTCTTTAGAAAGCGAATAAGGGAAAGGAGCTTACTATGCAAGATGTGTACAACGACACTGGAGAGTTTGAGGATGAGGAGGATGATAGTGATTGGGAGCCATGTAGCACACCACCCACGCCACCAAGATTATTGACTTGGTTTTGTTGTAACTGTACAATGCCTAACCTCGATGATGTTTACCGTTGTGATGTAAGATTCATTCATCTTCTCATTGCCAATTGGACCGGATGTCAACGATTTTTTTCTAGTTTCTTTAGAAAAAATGAGAGAAATTATTTGTACGAAACTCAGCCGGGGGACTTTTTGCAGACGTGTGGAGAGCACAAAGAGTCGGGAATACTTAATCGTGGATGCCTTTCTTCTCCGTTTCTACCAGTTGCTGCCGAGCTTGAAGTGAAAGGGAGTCATAAAGGTAGTTAAGTGTGTTGCTACTTACTATCGTTGTTTTGATGGCAGATAAATTGCATTTTCGTGACGTCTTGTACAACATTTGCTAACATATAACTGTCCTAATATAAAAAAATTGTATCTTGAAAACTGCACGATCTGCTTCAATCTGAGTAGGACAGATTATTTGGTAAACCAGTAGTATACCAGTTACCAAACTAATTTTTTGTTTCTTTTACATGTGCAGATTCGCAGCCACAGTTTACATCTTCAGCCACTGCTATAGGGTTTGATGAGAGAATGCTGCTACACTCAGAAGTATGATGCTTACATATTCGAATTTCGTATATATCCACTCAGTAAACGCTTTATTTTCTTGCACATATATCTTTCGTATGATTTTTAACATCTAACACTGCCACACTAGCATTGCTGTAGTGATGAATTTATTTAAAGAGTAGTGCACCGCATATTTGATTTTGTAGTAGCACTTTGGCTTTGCATTGGTGATACAATTTGTTTATAAGAGACTCGATTTGTCGATTTCGAATGCCAATGCAGTATCTCAACTGTCATTTAATATGTTGGGTATATTTGACTGTTGGTGGAATAACATAGATCAACTGGTCAGGTATATTTTATGTGAATGTGTGTTGTTTTCAATCGAGATTGAATCTATGAACTGAATCCAACTCCAAATGAATAATGGGACTTTTAGAAACCAAACTGAAATAGTGTATATGATTTTATTCTTATTACTGGAATGAGACAATTCCCTAATTTTAGAAAGCTATTGATCTTCCTTCTCTTATATGTTAATCACTAGCTGTAATGTATTCCTTTCAAACTCGATAATTAGTAAAGTATGGTGCAATTGGTGTTCACAATTCAATTGGTCCAAATTCAGATCCATCAAAGTCATGATGATTCACTGTTAATTGCTGGGCATAGTAGTCAGTAATTATATTAGTTCTAATTGTAAATCTATGGGCCCCTTGGAGAATTACTCGTGCATACATGACACGTTGTTAGCGTAGAAACTAATAACAAATCATGATCAATGTTACTGGAGTGCTAGCTTGGCTTGTGGGAAGCTCGAAAGTTAGATTTTTGAAAATCTAAAACGTTCAGTGCAGATAAATGCTCATAGTAACATCACATCCATCTTAAGAATGTTCAAATTGGTTTTTCCTTTGGTTACACATACAGTAAGTTACAATCATTTTATTTTGGATGCATCAGTATGTAAATCACTTTGAAGATGGTAAAAGAAATAGCAAATAATTGTAAAGCAATTTTTACTTTGAGAAAGTCTGGGTGACATGGAAATAAATTAAGGGGTCAAATTAGAAAAGATAACTCAGTTCGTCAGTCCCCATGCCAGTAATAATATAGCTTGAAATGGAATGAAAACATGCAGCTTGACATTGCTTGAGCTGCACCTTCTAGGATGGATATACATTAAAGTCAGTATAAGTCTCGTAATTCACTCTAAACAAGCTCTGCGTATGCCATATTGGTGATGTCTGATATTTATCCTTGGTATATTTTGTAAAATGTAGTAAGATATATGTATATATGACGTTTGGAAGCCAATACCATTAAAAGAGATTTGGTTGTCGTAATGATCATGCACTTTCTTTCTTATGGCAATTCATATTCCAGCGAACCTTTTTAAATCTTTTTGGGTTGTGTATCTTGCCTTTCATTTTGGTTTAGGTTGAAATAAAGCCGCATCCACACCCAGAAAGGCCTGATCGTCTTCGAGCCATCGCTGCTAGCCTCAGTGCAGCAGGTTTGTCTTGTTTATTTGTGTTACCTTTTTCTGTAACATCATCATTAACTAAAAGTCTGAATTTTCTGTTCCGCTGAGGTTGGTCTAAGCCTTGAGATTAAGCCCGTTTAAAATTTATTAATTACTTCTACTATTTACATACATAGGTATCTATCCTGGTAAATGCTACTCCATACCCGCTAGAGAAATTACAAAAGAAGAACTCCTACAGGTCAACAAATTTAAAATTTGTTGAAGATTCTATTCTTTCATTTCTTTTGACATACATTCACGGGATTCCCTATCGGGTATTATAAGTTTAATAAAAATATTCCCTTTAAATTTCCAGGTACATTCCCAAGAGAACATTGAAGCTGTTGCTTGTACAACCGATACATTTTCAAGGTAGCCGTGCGATACAATACTTGTCAGTTAATTTTGTTGATAATGAGTTCAGTAAAATCTGATTACAAAATGGAAATTAACATAGACAGCAAACTTATTATTTCTAAGTAGTATGACTTCTCCCAAACATTAATTTACATTCTGTCGCAACAAATGGCTTCTGATTATAGATTATGTTTAAATATATGTATATTCGAAGGTATATTTAGTGCAGTTTCGTGGACTAGGTTCGGTTCAGTCCTCCAGTGTCTGACCTATGTTTGCCGTAAGAACTCGTTGGTTGCCGTACAACTATATACACTGGAAATAGTTGCAGTGGTCATATATATTTATTAAATTGTAACTGGAAATTTTCTAACATGCACTCAATGCAGCTATTTCACTTCCGATACTTATGCCAACAAGCATTCATCATGTGCTGCAAGGCTTGCTGCTGGTTTATGTGCCGACCTCGCCACATCAATAGTTTCTGAAAAGATGAAAAATGGCTTTGCTTTGGTAAAGATGATTAATTGTTAATGCCATAGTTATTTGACTTATTTCTTTTGTAACCTATGCTCAGACGATGCAAACCTCCTTGTCTTTCCTTCTTATCATTGCCAAGGTTCGGCCTCCTGGACACCATGCTGGTGTAAGACATTCTATGGGCTTCTGTCTTCATAATAATGCAGCAGTAGCGGCAATAGCAGCTCAGGCTGCGGGGGCAAAGAAGGTCTTAATTCTTGATTGGGTAAAGTTCTTATCTTCGGTAATCTCTTTACATTTGCATTAAGTGTAGTTATTCAGTGCTTTATTATAATTTGCTATGTAGGATGTTCATCATGGAAATGGCACACAAGAAATATTTGAGCAGAACAAATCGGTGAGCAGATGCTTGAGTATATACTTTCTAGTAAAGTTTTATTGATTAGTCAATCACTCAAATATTTAATCTCTGAAATCTAAATGTTGATCATATTATCTTGTTAAAGTGGTTGTGTGATGATATCACATCACACGTTTTAATACTTGGTATATTGCTTATGAACAAGTTACCGACCATTCTCTGAATCTTCTTGATGGATGGAGCAAACCACAGAATTTATAGCTTCCGTTGTTGCCTTGATCTTCATTATAATCACCCTGGTGTCTGTTTTGAAACTCTTTAAACCAGAATCAGAAACCATAGCAGCTTCCTTTGTTTCATTTTAATATCCTCCTCAGTCTCTTGTTCTTTCCTTGGCAGTGATATGATAGCGAGTATTTGATCCTATATTTGGAGATGTAGCATACCAGAGTAGTCTCCGATTTTTTATGGAATATGGCATGCATCTTAACCCAAAAGATGTAGATTTTTCATTATAAATTTTGAAGTGCGATTTGTTGGGCCTTTATGGTCTGCTTTAAATGTGGATCATGACTTATTATGGTGATCGATGGATGTGTTAGGCATTGATTTTTGCGGTGGTACATATATACTGTTAACATTCTGTTGTGGAGCTTTTGTTCTTGGATTTTTTTCTGCTTATAGTATTTTTTTGGCTACTCTTCAATACGACATAATAATTTTTAATGTGCAGGTACTGTACATCTCTTTACACCGACATGAGAGAGGAAAATTTTATCCTGGCACCGGTGCAGCAAATGAGGTATTATTCTAAGTTAATTGCAACTCGCTGTGTACTCACAAGCTATCTCTTTCAGTTTATGCAATTTCTTTACTTCAGTTAGGAGGAAATGACAATACTTTACCATTTCCAGTCCCTTGAGCACTTCCTTTTTTCTGCAAGTGCATTTCATAGAAAACTTGGTGAATAATTGCTTAGTTTCGTATGGGCTGTTTATTTGTTTGAATTTTTACTTTATGATACTATCTTATTCAAATTAATAAAATAATAATATGCTGTAACGGGTTGTGTGCCACAACTTGATTAGGAATCATGATACAATTGTGCGTGCACATAAGAATTGTTTCCAATGTAATTTATGACATTATTGCAGGTAGGGAGCTCGGGTGGAGAAGGGTTCTGTGTTAATATTCCTTGGAACCGCGGGGGAGTCGGCGACAAGGATTATATATTTGCATTTGAGCATGTTGTGATGCCAATAGGTTGCTACCTTCTCCTGTACCTCATGTTTATACCTTATTGCTTGACGAAAATATATATCAGCAGGCAGCTTGAATATATATCAATTAACAGTTGGCAACACAAACATATACATACCTTTTCTTTGGAACTATGATTGATTTAGTGCTATTAATGACTGTTTTAATCTCATTGTAAAGAATGAAATGGGGTTAATGTATGTTTTTGCAGGTTAAGATGCTGATTTTTAGCAGTCTTATGTTATACTACGTTCTGATCCTCTTTTTCCATTTGATTTCAGCCACCAAGTTTGCTCCTGATTTTGTTATTGTGTCTGCTGGGTTTGATGCTGCAAGGGGAGACCCCCTTGGGTGCTGCGATGTAAGGCTTCCTTTCTACTGAAGTAAAGTCCTTGTATATTATGTGCAGTTTGCTTGTGAAAAGCATAAGCTCATGCGTTCATAAATAAAAAAATTCTTAATTTCAGGTTACTCCAGCTGGCTATGCGCAGATGACTCACTTGCTGAGTACTCTAGCTGGGGGGAAATTGCTTGTCATTCTCGAGGGCGGGTTAGTACCCATATATTGTTTTCATAGTGTTGATCTTAGTTCCAGAATGATTGCAACATTGTGATGTGTTTTTCACAGATATAATCTGCGTTCCATATCATCTTCTGCGACATCTGTCATCAAGGTTTTTAATCTCTTTTTCTTTTCTTTGTTTGCCACCTGCGCAGTAATTAGTGTGAAGACCTCATTTCCCCTTTTTTACTGTTTTAATTATATCTTGTATGCTACTTTTCATCTTTCCCCTCAGGGAACTGCACTATTGGATTTGGTAGATAATTATATTTCATTGCTTTCTGTTTAAATTAGGTATTACTTGGTGAGAATCCCGAGACTGAATGGCAAACCGCTTCACCTTCTAAATCTGGCTTGATGACAGTATTAGAAGTTCTGCAAATCCAGAAAAGTTTCTGGCCTATTCTCGAGCCTGTTTTGATTCAGCTGCAATCACAGTGGGGTTCATACACTATAGAGAAACCAAGTAAGCAAGATATTTCCAGATTAAGAAAATTAAAATTTTATACCATATACAATACTGGTAGTTTGCTTTTTATACATGGATTGTGCTTCTCTTTTTGTTTGAAAGTGTATGTTTTCAAAAAGAATGTATTCATTCGAAAAGATACCAGAACATTCATCTACATAACAGTCATCAATCAGTAGTATTTTTATTTATTTGTGACCATCTGCTAATAATCTCATTGTTTCAGTGTCAAAGGCTGGCTAGTTAGACTGTAACATTTGCAATTATTGTGGTGGCTGCATCTTGGTTTTAGTAGTCAGGCTGTAAATGCAAACAAATGTTGGTTTTTTTTAAGAATGATTGCTTGGTGGAATCCGCAGAATTTTTTGACGCAACTTGCATTTTACAGTATTATGATATATTTCGTTCTCGATGGTCTATACTCAGGGAAGAAGGTGGTTATTCACCGGCGGTTTCAGCTGCCACCATGGTGGAAATTTGGACGAAAAAGTTTGATGTATAAGCTCTTCCAGAAGCGTGCCCGCAGAAGCTCAAGCCTGTTCAGGATACAGTATGGCTAGAGCTTGTAGTATTCCGTGTTTGTACAGAGGTAGTGAATGAGAAGGTACTTCCGTCTGGTGGGGAATTGAAGCCAAGCTTTTTGCTATTTATTGACTAGAAAAGTTGTTGGATGATGCTGCCATCTTTTGAATTCTGTCATTACTTATTTTAGCACTGGATATCAAGTAGGATCAAGCTAACTTTTTGTCATTGCAAAACCATCATTGTTGTTTGAATGCTAATTTAACACCAATGCAATATATTCCTGAGCTTGAAAACCATATGTAAAATGCAAAGTGATCATCAAACTGTAGCTTACATGAGTGTATTAGAATTTATAATTTGAAATAAAAACAGTATTTTATTTCTTAACATATAAACAAATGAAAAAATGCTACTTTAAACATAAACAAAGTACAACCAGATTTCCAATCTTTACATTTCTAGCTGAAAATAAGCTCCAATTTTGTACAGTAAAATGGGTAACAAGACTGTCTCTCAATCCAGATCGAACAATGTTCCAGTTGCACAGGAACAATGTGAATGCATCAATCTTTTTTTTTTGGACTGCTAACGCTCTTTTGGGCAACTACATCTCTAGCTTTACTTGTATTAGAGCTACATTTTGCAGCTTCGGTACGCAAACCTTCAATTTTTCCTTGATTGTTCCAAGTTTTCTTAAGACCGGAATTTCAAATCTTAAATCGCCTTTGTCCTTCTCCCACTCAGCATTGTTGAACATTGAAATAATATCGACTCTCAGTTCCTTAATAAGGCCGCTAACAATGTTCAAATCATTAATGGCCGTACCCGTGGCTAGTTGCATAGAGCAGATACTCTCCCTTTGCACTTCAAAGGTTTTCTCTATTTTTTCCCATCGTGAGTCCACCCACTTCCCGACTGATCCTATAGGGATAGAGAATGCAGCAGATAAAACAGCAGCAACTGAAGGTGCGGCCATGGCAGCTACCAATATAGAACTTATTAAAACAGCAACAACAACTGATACGAATATAAATTTGGATGCCTTTCTCCTGCAACATACTCTTTTGAGCTTCTCTTTATGCTTTTCCATTATTTCCTGCAAATATCAAGCATATCTTTCTGACGCACATACACTGACTCAGATTTCAGCAAGAATTTCTTAGTTAAATGATCCCCAACCTCTATGAAATTCATCAATTCCTCCAAAGATTTTGAATACATGTCATTTTTCTCACTAGCCGAAACTAGTAACTGCGTATCTTTAGCTTCCTTCAAAAACTCTTCCACCACTTCCCAACAACGTAGAGTTTTTGAGTTGTTTTCAATAAACTTCTTAACAAGTTCAGTAAGCTTACTGCTTCCCAAAATATCATCCTTACATTTCAGTAGAAAACTGGCAGCATCCTGGCCCATATTCCCAGCACATTGAACACACTCAGTCAACGATTCATATGAAAGTGAACCAACGTCCACACCCATTACAAGGTTACTATCACTGACTTGCCTCCTTCTAGCATGGAAGCTTGTGTGAACGGGCAGTACATCAACATTAATGCAGCAAGCTTCCCTGAATGAACTAACATCAGCTCCATTAGACGTACTACCAGACACTGAAGCTCTAACCATAGAGACATCCCTACTCGCGCTACACCCCATTTATGGCTTTGAATTCTACAAACAGCAAATCAACTCAAAGTATGAAGACAAAAGTTATCAACTTTCTCAAAAAAACAAGAATCGCTGACAACCCACAAACTGTTTGACAAAATGTCTCAGAGTAAACAATACTATCTTGAAAAAACATAGCTGGGATTTACTCTATATATACCAGAAGACGGAACAGAATAGGAAATAATACGAAAGATGAAGATTAAGAAATTCATAAATGAAAGAAAAAAATTTGTTTCCAAATTTCAAAAATAGGAAATTAATAATATATCTAAAATCAAGTTTAGGAAATCGTGGTGCTCGAAAGCGGCCCTGAGCTTAATATAGGAAACATGGTTTGTTTTGTAATATTTAATTACTATCGGGGCCGAATTAAAAATATGTTACAGCTAAAATTGCGAGTCTTGTATATTACAATATGGTCCTTGAGATAATTAGTTATTGTATTTGATACCCTGATTGATAAAGATACAAAGAAGGTAACAAACAACTAAAACACTGAATGATAAAGCAACGCAAACACCGTAAATTATATTAACGGTAACTGCAAGTTTGTCCTGCTTACCAGAAACTTATATACTGTCCAGTTTTTGACCTGGCAGTTGAAAGTCTTGGACACTAACATGTTGGCGAATCTGTATATTGATGAGTGTACATTGTACAACCATGTTGTTTCCTGGTCCTTTTCGTCTTTGCCGCTGCTGCTGCTGATGCTTCATGTAGTAGTAACTAATGGCCGGCTTGAATTCTTCACTATTTAAAATGAGGAGTAGTGTATTAGTACTAATGTTGCTGTTGGTGCATTGGCTGTGGGGCAACTGGATAAGATACAGGAACAACGTAAGGAGGATGGTGACCCGGAGGCATCATAACAGGAGTTCCAACAGCAGCAATATGACCCACAGGTGCACCAACCACTTGTCCAACTGGAGCTCCGTACATTCCCATCTCAGGCATGGATCCTGGCGGTCTATGCTTAACACTTCCTGCAGGCACGCTGTTAGCGTTTGCACTCCCAGCATGTCCAGTAATAGGAGGCTGATGGGTTGAATTTCTCCATCATTCACACTCGTAATGTCATGTATGCTTGATCTTCTTCTATCCCTGTTCATCGAGCTAAGACGGATAAAGTACTTCTGAGCGTGACTTGCTACTTGCGTCGGATTTCTCGACATCACAAAGTTTCGTGAAATGCTTCTCCAATCTCCCTTGCCAAACTTATCCAAACCAAGCAGAAACAACCTGCCAAACAAACAAACACTCACTAGTAACTCACTCAAATCGAAGCTTCATTACACTTACAAGATTCGGATCAACAAAAACACGGCAAATTGAATAATCAACAATGCTATCGAATCAATCAATCCCTAACTAAAACAACAATCAAAGCAAAAACCAAGCGAAACAACAATCAACCTGTGTTCTTCTTCAGTCCAGGAATGCCTTTCCGCCTTTCCTGCTCAGACTTACTCGAATTACCACCACCACCACCATTAGACTCATGTCCAACAAATCCACTCAAATTTCCACTACCACCACTACCTCTCTTACCACTCTCCACACCAGACGCCAATTTCCTAGCCGAAGACGGCAGCGACGGCGATGCATCCTCGCCGAGATAGTCCGGTAACGGAACAACACCAGTTTCTATATCCTTCACATCGTCGATTAAAAGGCGGTAGTGATGCTTCAATTGTTGAATAGATTTTGTAGGAACGGCAGCAGCGATCTTCTCCCAATGTTCAGAATCAATCATCATCGTCGTCTAGGTTTTCAATCCAGTGTGTGGCTATGGCGATTTCGAAGGCTCTGTCTTCTTCTTTAGTCCATGAAGATGAGGCTGAGGTCGATGATGACGTCATAGTTAGGGCTCTCAGAGGTTCACTTCTTCTGCAGATTCCTTAGGAAAAGGTGAGAAGGAGATGATGAATTGGGATTTCGATAGGATTTCGGTGGGCTCCACCTTTTGCTGTATTCTTCAGTTTCTTCTACTGTTTGTCACTCATTTTAGGAGTGAAATCAAAACTGTAAGATACTCCTGAAATGAGTAAGTTATAATTAACACTTCAACACATGAGACTTTTCACATACAAGCTGCCTAGTTGGAGAGCTAAGGTACGCCGGCAGCGGTTTGCTCGCCGGCTTTTAAGATCAACAAGCTTGGGGTGAAAATATCGTAAGGTGCGGAAAGCTAAGGTTACATTTAAATTAACGTATACAATACAACAGCTAGCCTTTGTTACAACAAACTCCATGTTTTGACATTTGTTATTGTCGAACTGAAGTCTCAACTTGTATGGTGGTGTTACTGATGTCTTCTATGATTTCTGCTTCTGATTGGCTTCCTTTGATAACAATAGCTTTTTCGGGATTTAGAAGCAGGAGCTGTTGTATATCTTCGGGAAGTTTGCTGAACACTGTCTGCATGTCTTGTGTCAGTTTCTCGCACATCAAGACTGAATCTTCTTTGCCTTTTCCAGACTGCATTAACTGCAAATTTGAACTCCGTTAGAAGCAGCAGTAGCTAATACATGCTTTGAGACAGATAACTACTAATTTCATAAATCACCTTCTCATTAAACTTTAAATTATTGTACGCTCAGGCAGAAATCAAAACGAACAAGCAACAATCCATTTTCATAACAATATCAATGAACATACAAGCATTCATTAAAAATTCATATCAAATCTCAATGAATAAATCTACGTAATTTCCCAAATAGAAATTCTGCTTTAAACTGATTCAAACTCACTGTTTATGTCTCATCCTACTGCAGTGTAAGTTTAATAACCTTCAGCTAGTTTCAGTAGAGGAGATGCTTCTTTTACTTGCTTGAAAGAAAAAAAATTCTAACACGAGATCGACCTATGGGCGACAGTGCAACATGTTAATATGCATCCATTCGTTGTATTGAAACACCTTTAAGATGTTCCAGACTAAACTTTATAAGATTGTAGGAAACAGCACAATAAAGAATTTACAAATTCAGTTAAACAATTATTATTGATCAAAACCCAAAAAAATATTTCATCATAGTTATCAAATACTCATGTGCTGATGATGAATCTGATTTCTATGATTCTATCACAGTTATATCAGTGTGATCCTAATTCTGTACATAAGACTTGACATTCAACCCAAAAGAGATTTGGATTAAGTGGTTAAGTGCTAACAAGGTAAAATGGACCGGGGTATATGATATACTACCGGTAGCTAAACAAACAATCAGATGGGTCCCAGATGGCCATATCTTAGTGGCTACACCAACAAGTTCAAATGCATATTCGTAGACGAGGTCATATTTGTTACTATCCACATGATTCAGCAAAAAGATTTCAACAGAAAATTTAGTATAATACTTAAACAGTCATAACAAGTACCTGCAGTTCTTCAGTGAGGTGCTTCTCTATAGCATTAAAACAATCAACAACCTCTAACTCCGACAATTTGGATATAACGAGCTGAATGTCAGTTTTCATTCTGGCCCGCCTCCAAAGTCTTTGTTGTTCTTGTTCTGCGACAGCACGTCTTCTTTGAAACCAAGGCATAAAGTTGTGTCCCCTTAAAAACCGCCTAATTCATAAAGAAAACATGTTTCATGATGTACAGTAGAATACATTAGTGAACATAACTGAAATAGGAAGAGTCAACAAAAATATTAGAAACCCTTAAAAGTACCTGTACAGATCCAACCAGTTGGACCTCATGCGCTTCGATAAAAACTTTCCTGGCCCTCTTTCTGATAAACTTTTTAGGAACTCGTCATCCTTAAATGCAGGGAGAGGAGGAGGATCAACATATGGCGAAGATCCTTCAGAAGGCGTAATAGCTTTCAAATAGGGTCCGAATGGTGACAAAAAATTTGTAGTGAGCTCCAAAAAATGCCTTCGTAATATCTCGTTGTTGACAACCGACATGGATTCCTCAACCCTTGGGGACATACCGGCATCAACGAGTCTATTTAAGATAGATGTGTCAGGTTTGGTTGTTGCAGCATATGTGCTCCAGATAGCTTCTTTGTGCTCAGTCATAAGACAGAGAGGACCATCTTTTTTCAGTTTCACTGAATTCAAGAAATTGGCAGGAGAAAACCTTTTTAACGAAAGTTGTTGCAAGCCTAAGCCCTCTGGTCTAGTAGGGATTCTACCCGTCGACCTTGTTGAAAATGGAAGACGGTTCGCGGCAGGGATCCCCACAGATACAACATGAGGAAAATTACGGAGGGCTTTGAGAAAAAAGAGGTTTGTAACGCCCAAAACCATTGGTGGGAAGGAGCCCCCGGCCTGAATGGAATTCAGAATAGCAAATTCAGGGTCATGGATGGTGAAGTAAGGCCTAAAATCGACGCTCAACAGAAGGGGTGCCACCAAACTAACTAGGCCAGCCACAGCCTCGCAGCATTGAGGAGGCGTAGGGGCAATGATAAGGATAGGCTCTCCAATAATTAACAATTCCCAAAGGAGCCAAAGCTGTAAGAGAAGTCCACGGAAAGTACCAAAAAGATCTGAATCATGAAAAAGACCCTGAGGCACAGACTGATTTGTAGGGAGAAAGGGAGCCATTGACGAAGTGGACTCTTCCAACAAAATTCCCTTCTCTGACTGCAAACTGTGCGATGGAGGTAGGTTTACACGGAGCACAGCATTTCCAATAGGAAGCTCCATATGCTGACCGGGCACAGGGTGACTCCACTGAGATACACAAGCAGCAATATTCTCCAAAGCTTTGCTTCCAATGTCAAAATACAATGGACCCATGATTTGCAACAATGGTCTAAATACACTTGAGTATGGGAAAGGTGACAATATGACAACAGACTTCTGTTCTCCTCCCCTTTTGAGCCTCTCATCATGTCTTTGTCTGTTAAAAACATAGCCGTAAATATATTTGGATCTATTTCCTACAATATTTGCTGGAGCACGAGCTTCTATACCACTAGACCTTGGAGACAAACTGTTACATTCCTCTGCAGGCAGATACCCGGTGTTTTGAGGTACCTCAGATGAAGATTTATTACCTTTTCTAGAGGCTAGCCGCCTCTGAACACGGAAAAAGAAAATACAATCATGAATGCTCGAGCGGTTATGGTGCTGAGAAACCGAATCAGGAAATGAGTTAAAAGATATATCAAGTTCCTCTTCATGAGTAAGACAACCTGGAGGATAACACTCCTCAATGAGCTGTCCTTGCTCAAGATCAAACCTAATAATGCAAAAAGCAACAACCCATCGACGAAACGCCTCAATGTCTACATTCAAACTTATTTCCTGCTTTATCGAAAACGAAGGAGAACGGCTCATTCCCAACTATTATTTACCAGCATTCATCCAATCATTTACACATAACAAACTTTGTAACACACTACCAATCCTGCATCCATTCACAAATTCATCAATATCTATACATTTCCTCCATCTCAAAACCACAATAACTAGAAAACACAAATCAAAATAACAACACTGAATTAATCATTTACTTGAAAAATCACTTCTTGTGCAATAATCAAAAACAGATTTGCAGAATTTCAAATACGCATATGGATTTAGATACCTCGTTGTCGTCGAAAATCGATGCGATGATGATAGAGTGAGAGAGAGGGCGATGTTCGCTTGCAGTCGCTTTCAATCGGATTTCACCGGAAAACGAATCAATCAATCACACCGGAGTCGTAAATCTAATCCTTTTTCTTCTTCGTATTCTTCCCTAGCAATTTTCGATTTTTATATTTATTTATTGTATTATGAGCTGGAAAAATATTTTGTCGGATATTGATTTTGAATATAAATAAGAGATTATTTAATTTAAATGTGTTATAATAAATAAAATACACTGTGACTAAAATGCCCTCCATCGCTATAAACCCTATTCTTGAATTTAAGCCCAACAAGACCGGCAGGGTGGAAACGACTTTCGACAACTAACAAATCCACAAAACTATCACAACTCCTACACATTTTCTACTCAATAAACCAAGTCAAGCACCATCGACCAAACTACCTCCCATCCGTATGCATGTCTTTATTTGTCCCACAAAACAAACAAATAGACATTTTCGTCTGTTCAGAAATCGATGGTTCAAACCCTCTTAATTATATTTGACTTGAATTTACATGACATGTACAAATCATGATTAATATAAAGAATAACTTAAAAAAAACTAGACCATTGGTAGAATGCAATAAAAGTGCCACTTTGTTGGTTTTTAGTGGAAGTCAAGACACCATCCACCAAAGTCCAAACTACCTTTCATCACTATTTTCCTCTTCATGTCTAAACTTTATATAATCTTTAGTGCTCATGTTTGTGGCCATGCAGAGAGACACTTCATTGTTTAAATGACAACGTGACACTGTTTTTTAACAAGCTCTATATCTTGCCGGTAACCTACATGACCCCAACACCAACATTCCTTTTTTTCTTGTCCTCTGTTGTGTTTTGTGTATATATTATGCACAAGTTTTTTCTCAACAATTCATAACACACTCTTGTATGTATTAATTAGCTCAACTAAGAAAACACACACATAATAGAAAGAAGTAGAGAATGATAAGTCCAAGTTCTACGCAAAAACCGGTCCCTTTGCGAGTTCTGGCCGCTCTGATCGCGGCTTTGGAGAGACGGGCAAGCATGGTTTCAGGCAAATTTAAAGCTAAGGCAGCTGATTCTAGAAGGCTTTTGTTGAGTGTAAGCAGCAGGATTAAGCGGTACGATGAGGAAAGGAAAGGTAGATCAGAGAATGAGGATAAAGAGACTTGTTGTGTTTGGCAGAAGGCTATTTTGATGGGTGATAAGTGTCAGCCTCCTGACTTCTCAGGTGTGATTTATTACGATGAAGATGGAAAACAAGTCGATCAGTTTCCGTTTCGATCTCCACGAAACAGTCCCTTACATGGCATATTACTACTACTACTACAACAGAAGTGTAACTGTAATGAAACATCCTATACTGTGACTGTTCTTCATGTAACTGATAACTTCCAATAATATTTGTTGTCTCAAAATCTCACCAGCTGCTGCACTTCATTTAATTCAATTTTGCTTTCTTAACAAAAAATACCAAATAGATACTTAAATAAACGTATGGCAGCTGATGAATATGCTGTTCCATATTCGATATACATAATACAAGTCATTTTCCTTTTTCGGACTTTTCGAATAATATCAAGGCACAATATCGTAATCAGAAGAAACTTGTATTCATTGAATCTTTATTTCGCTTGAAATAATATCTGTCTACTCATTCATTCGACCATTCTTTTCAAGACATCGATAGAGTACATAGTACTTCCCGTCTCTTCTTTAAAACTCAACCACCCCAATGTATCCAAATCGGTCTGGGGCCATTGTGTGTGCCCCGTGCTTACAAACTATTTAAGTTACGTGTAGTTGAGAACTTGAGATCCAGATTCATCACGCTTGACCGATAATACTGATCATAATAACTCCATATATAATATCGTTAAGTTAAGACAGCAAATTAAAACGACGTAATTTTGATAATAAATCTTTTGTAACATACTTGTCGGCAAGCCCCCTGCCAATAGTTTCCATTCGTCTACGGCTAGCAAGCTTAGCTTAGCTGCCAACAATATTTGTCAAATGAGGATTGGATGGCTATTCATAATTACATTGTTAATCAGTCAATTATTATACGCTGCTACTAACTATAAATCAAATAAATCAAATAATACATCAATAACAAACCTTAATAATGCTTGCCATTATCTTAAAGTCCAGCAAAAACAGCTGATCACACTTCACCAAAATCATTATAGAGCACTAATAACACGCCAAAAAAGTCTTCTTAACATGCTTAATGACATCCAAGTCTTCCAATTAACCTAATTTCAAACAATAGCTTGGGAAAAAACGACTATTTCTTACAAATGATTCGAAATAGTGTGTCTTATCTTACGAAATAAACGCGATTAGACGAGAATAATATCTTCTTCATGTTCATGTATGTACCTTGATTCATGACATCCTAAAGAGACGTTGCATTGGATGTCCTACGAAAATGACATTCTCGATCGCAATGTCACAAAGCAGGAGGCCGTCACGGGTGCAACCTAAACCGCACAATCTCAAAACACACCGTTATAAGTTACAACATCATTGGTTAAAATTACCTTTTTACCCTTTACGTATGATTAAAGCTTAATTATACAAACTCCGATACATTGTCGGCGCATCGTCTTTCACGCAGATCCATCCTTCAATCCACTACTCCTAAAACCATCACACTTCCGTACTCCCCACTTCCAGATCCCGCCACGTGTCAAATTATATACTTAGATGTTCGACACGTGTATGTTAACTAGGGCCCACGACAACTGGCGGTCATTTATTGGATGTGCCAGCTTTAACCTAACCATGGTTTAGAACAAACGGTTCACGCGCATATCGTTGCCTTCTTCTTCATCGCTCTTGTTCTGAATCTCTCCCTCTCTGCATCTCGCTCGCTCCTCTAACCTACCCGATCCCGGCAGACTCATCATAGACGTCGTGCCTCGCTTCGGTTTCTCCGGCGCCGATTTGGCTCTGTTGATTTTTCAAGATCTTGTTCCGTTTTTGATGATTGATTTTGTAATCTGAGGGTTTCCGATTTTGATTGATTGACGTTTTGGTTGATGCATTTCTGGAGACATTATCTTCTCCTGATTGTGCGGTTTCGATACTTGTCGGTTACGCTTGGAATTGAAATCTGAGATTGGAGGAGAGGGAGAGGGAGAGAGGTGGTGGTGGTGATATGTGCAGGATTGAGGGAGGGGAGAAGAAGATAACGAGCATTGGTGACAAGAGTAGGAAAGAGGAGAATTGGGTGATGGGAGTGAAAAGTGGGGAGAAGATGAAGGGAGGAAGGTATAATATGAAGATGTGGATGATTAGGGCTACTACGACAGTCTTGTTGTGGACTTGTGTGGTTCAGTTGACTGCATTGGGTGAAAATTGGGGACCGAGGGTGTTGAAGGGATTGCCTTCTTGTTTTTCTCAGGATTCAGCATTGGCTGAGGCTTTTGATTATAAAGCTTCTTATGTTCCGGTTCTTCCGCCAAAGAGTGAGTTTGTAGCTATCTTTTTGTAAATGTAGTTGTTTGAGTAGAGGATTGGAATAGTGATGTTAACATCACTTGATGCTTGTTTTTGCTTTTGTAACCTTGAGTAATTAATGTGTCTTTTGGTGTTCTACTAGGAGTTTACAAGAACAACGGATATCTAATGGTATCTTGCAATGGAGGGCTGAACCAAATGCGGGCTGCTGTAAGTGAATTTTTATTAGTTAGTTGCTAGAATTTAGTTTTAGAGTACGAGTGCTACAGGTGACTTACTTGCTTTTGATTTAACAGATATGTGATATGGTTACTATTGCGAGATCTTTAAATGTTACTCTTGTGGTTCCTGAACTTGATAAGACCTCCTTCTGGGCTGATCCAAGGTTTGTTTTTTGGTACATTTTAGTTTTTCAGTATTTTGGATAATGGATACTTGTCTTTCTGTGGTGAAGACTGGTATAGTTTGTGTAAAGGCTGACATTTGGGTATTTTTACAGTGAATTCCAGGACATATTTGATGTCAACCATTTCATTACATCTCTGAGGGATGAGGTACGGATATTAAAAGAGCTACCTCCCAGGGTTAAGAGGAGAGTAGAGCTGGGAATGTATCACTCTATGTCTCCCATAAGTTGGTCTGACATTTCATATTACCACGATCAGGTAATGTATTTTTTCGTGCGTGTGTTCTTTGTTACCTCATTTCCGTAGTCTGATATCTGCATTGCTTGATATAGTTCTAACTTCTAACAACATATGTGTAATTCATTCTCACAGATTCTACCTCTGGTAAAAAAGCACAAGATTGTGCATCTAAATAGAACCGATGCTCGGCTTGCCAACAATAATCAATCCATGGAGATTCAAAAGTTGCGATGCCGGGTAAATTTTAAAGCCTTGAGGTTCACACCTCAGATAGAAGATTTGGGTAATAGGGTCGTCCGACTTTTGAGGCAAAATGGCCCATTCTTGGTACTTCACCTCAGATATGAAATGGATATGTTGGCGTTTTCTGGATGTAATCAGGGATGCAGCTCTGAGGAGGTGGATGAATTAACTAAATTGAGGTACGCTTTAGGCAATCAGCTTAAACTAGGTTGTTGAACTGAAATTTGTAGCATGTTTCAATTTTCATCCATCTGATTCTGCTTTGCACTGTGGTAGATATGCTTATCCATGGTGGAAAGAGAAAATCATAGATTCTGATATGAAAAGGAAAGATGGCTTGTGTCCATTGACTCCGGAAGAGACTGCCCTTACCCTACAAGCATTGGATATTGATCCCAATATCCAAATATATATAGCTGCTGGAGAGATTTATGGTGGTCATAGAAGAATGGAAAGTCTAGCTGCAGCATACCCAAAACTGGTAACAAAGGCAGATTTACTCAATTATTCATAGGCATTTTACAATTCATTAAGATGCTCACTATATATGTTGCAAAACAGGTTAGGAAGGAGACGCTTTTGGAACCTTCAGATCTTGGGTTTTTCCAGAACCATTCATCCCAGATGGCTGCCCTGGATTATCTTGTTTCACTGGAGAGTGATATCTTTGTTCCAACGTATGATGGAAATATGGCCAAAGTAGTTGAAGGCCACCGCAGGTACAAGCTGCATTGATGCGCTATCTTGTCTGTCAAGTAGAACATTACAAAAATCAAGCATTGGGCTTTCATGGTCTTAATTTGGTGTTTTTATATGTTGCAGATACCTGGGCTACAAGAAGACTATCCTGTTGGATAGGAAAATTATAGTCCAACTGATAGACCAATACTACAACGGGTCAATGAACTGGGATGAGTTCTCATCCGCTGTAAAAGAATCACATTCAAATCGAATGGGAAATCCAACAAAAAGGCTGGTCATTCCAGACCGACCAAAAGAGGAGGATTACTTTTATGCCAATCCAGAAGAATGCTTGGAGCAGGCGGATGAGCTACCAACTAGCATGTAATTGGTGCCCATCAAGATGAAGCTCTTATTTTCCATCTGATACACTGGAAAGTACATATCCCAGACACATGAACCGTTTTGCAGAGATGATTCTGTTTTGAGCAAAGATTCTCTCATCTATGATGAAAGTTATGTTAAAAGGTTTCACCAACGAGATAGATGAGCTCAGGCGGCAGGTACATGTATTCATAGGCTCCACGCAGGCACTGCAGGGTGTCTATAAAGTTGAAATAATGTGTCATTGGTAATATGTACAGAGGATGTTATCACCCTGCAATTACAGGGGAGTTCTTTTATTTAGATGGCTTCTGTAAAAACTGAGAGATGCACATGTATGGAGAGATTGTGGCATAACACTATTTCTTTAAACATTCTATTAGCTCACTTTCTTCTAAATTTCCAGTGTGGAATGTATGAAGAAAATACTACAAAATGTTACTAGTCAGTACAAGTTCCCCAACAACTTCACAGCTCCAGTGGCCAGTGCTTAGCATCAGACTGTGGACACCAGATGACCCGGAAGCTTTCAACTGAATACTTCAAGTTAGGATGCTAATTATTGGATCTACTTAAGGTAAATATAAAGTCCCTTGATCATAATCCTTGCAAGTTATGAATATTTTCAACGAATTCTGATCATAATGCAGATCCTAAATTGTAAATCACTAATGTAAAAATATGCGATTATTGATTCAAATAAAGTGCAAGTCCATATCTAAATTAACAACACAGCCCTTGAGTATAAATAAATTCATTCATAATGTAATAACAGAACTAAGCAGCGCGAACCAACTTCAAAAGTAGTACTACAAGATAAAAATATAGATGAACGGTAACTCTCTCGAGTCCAACAAATATAAATAGAAAAACATAAGCTAGAGAAACAGGCCTGTCTCTGTTAAAACAGGCTTTGATTTGAACTCTCCGCATAGTGGAAGTTATTACTTAGCTGGACCGTTAGCAACTTTAGCAGGCACATCTGCTGCTGCTGCTGCTGCTGCTCCAGCTGGTGGGTTGAGCTCATCCCATGCTTCAACCCAAGTGACCATGGCATCAGCAAGCTTGAGGAAGTAGTCATCAATCTTACCTAGCTTGGCACGCACTTGCTTGGAGAGCTCCAGATAGCATTCCTGGACAGAGGTAGCCTCCTTTGGAAGAGTAGCCGACTGGAAGAATGGGATAATCTCTTCTTGCCAGTAAATGCCTTTGTATTCCTTCTTGAGGTTCACAAATGGGTTGCTTGCTTTGCTGTGCCAGAGGTATGGCAGCCCTGTCTTCACCCCGAGACCAAGGTGGTCACAGATAACCTACATTGACAAAAGGAATGAGTTCAGGTCAACTGTTACATAAAATGCGCATTCAGTCATTCAAGCCAGTCATTTACCTTGATGCACCATCCAGCCCACATATCGTCGTAACGTCCAATAGGCTGACCATCACCCATAAGTCCAAAGTACATAGCCGGTCCGATCAACTCTCGGTCGAAAGCCAAATTCATCCCACACATAGGGAACAAAGTTCCCTTCGGAATGGTCAAAACAGCATCAACATACCTAATCAATATCAAACTCCAAATGTTATCCAACTACGTCGAGAAACACACTCAACTAAAAGCTTCAACTCGCAACACAACAAACATATACATTTACACACCTAGTGTTCCTCTCACGAGGCTTGACCAGTTGAGTAGGAGCATCATAATCAGGAATGTTCAACCATAGTCCATGTGAAACAGCAGTTGGCACACCCTCACGTAGACTAAACGGATATCCACGTACAAAGTCAGCACCTTCTCTGTATGGATCATACAAAGTATTAAAGAAAAACGGCGTTGATGGATTCAACAGATTCTGTATATGCTGCTGCAACGCATTGATATCATTCCCAGATGGATCCTTTGCAACCTACACACACAAATTCATCAAACAAAACCATCAAACACACAATTCACTCCACATTCGCACATTTCGACAAATCAACATTTACAATAAGTAAACCAAGCTACACATAATCAATCAGATCTGAATCTAAAAATCCAGAATTCAAAACAAAGTCAGATCAGTATGGTAAGTCAACGAAGGTCAACGCAGATCTAAATCTGAAATCGAAGTTCAAAAATTCAAAATGGATCGAGAATCGAAGAGAAGCATACGAAGCAATCGTCGTCGATGGTGAAGATGTACTTCTTCTTAGACACCATATAACCAAAGCAACGACAAGCAGAGTCTTTGAACGAAATACAAGAAGCTTTAGGTCCCAAAATCCGATTGATGTCATTCCGATTGTAAAGCTCGTAATCGAAACCTTCAGGAACGTTGATCTTCTTAGTAGGATCTCCATCTTGAACGATGATGAGATGGTATGGTTGGAAAAAAGGACGCCACATTTCGAGGAAGTCGAGGTTTCGGATTGTCGGAATGACGATGTCGAGTTGTCGGTCAAAGTGGTGGTGCTGGTGGGAGTGATTTGGTCATAGCTGCCATTCTCTCCATTGTTGAAGTTAGAGAGAGAAAGGGGAAGGAGTGAGTTTGTGATTTTGGAGGTGTGATGAGGTCTGGTTTTAACGAGTTTGAGGTGATGTGAGAGCGTGCGCGGCGCGTGGGTGTCACGAGCGACGCGTTGTGATTGTGGAAATGTGCTGCCACTTGATTTGACTTTTTGGGAAAAAAAAGGAGTAAAAATGTTACTCCCTCCGTCATATTCTTTTGAGTATCTCACATTATGAGTATCTCACATTATGAGTATCTCATTTTCTTTTTTGATGTTTCAAAATAATCTTCTTATTTTCTAAAATAGAAACTTTTTTACCTCTATATTTACACCATCTTTCATACTTTTTATCTCACTCATTCTCTTTCTTACTTTTTATCTCACATTTTTCAATTTTCTTAAAAACGAAAGTTCTCAAATGGGCACTCAAAATGTACGGAGAAAAATTTAAGTAGAAAAATCAAAATGTTAATTGAGATAAACTGATATTTAGTATTGCATTTTCGTATTTAATAAGATGCACCTACAGCTTTTTAGGCATACAATTTATTAGTGGATTTTTACGATACAAATTAAGTAGGCAACAATCAACTAGCAGACGAAGTGGGGCCTAAGTGGTTAGGCAACTACTGTGTCAATAGGTTCGGGTCGAGTCATGGGTAGGATGAATTCCGAAATCTTTTAAAAAAAAAAAAAAACTAGCAAGTTTATTCAACAAAAGTTGGATATGAAGATTTGAACGCAGCCGGGTGGAATGGCTCATGACGGAGATATTGAGACGTGTCGTACGGTGAATTTGTTTGGCCTGCAGGCCGACCTCGTCATACGTTATGAGCTGAGTACTGAGTTATGCATTGGACCATTTCAATGAAATTAAGGGTTTAATTTATTTCATAGTAAATATGTCAAGTAGTTTTATCACTGCATGTAGCAGTCTAATGATAAACATATTAAGTGATGACATCTCATGAATCATATTTATATACACACGATCCAAAAAACACCCCTTTATTTTACTCCGGATAATGCTAACACACATCAACGTTTCGTCTTCCACATGTGGAAACTCAGAAATATTACTATTAAAGTCAGATCTGAGAAGAGACTTGATTTAGTCGTCGGATTCAGATCGCATGGACGTGGACAGCTGCGTCAATGGAGGTGGAGCTAAGCTAGCTGACGATGATGTTACAACGTGGGGTTACTTATGATTTTAAATCTCAACGAAATGAATGAATATCTATGAGACCCAACGATAAAGATTCCTTCCTGTCTGCTGTTTGTGCACATTTTAAGATCATATAAGTTTACAAGCATCAGTAGACAGCTTATTGAAACAACTCTACCTCATACCTTGTTTTCTCGTGTATAAAATATTACTAAGATAAACGGATGGCAAAATGGTGTGCTAGTTTTGACAAATAAACAGTTTGTTTTACCATGCATGACCTCACTTTAAGGCATGATGGCTCAACAACATGAGAGTTTACCTTTCCCAAAATAGTGTTGCAGAATGATCGATCTGGCTCACTGCAGTTTGGGGTTGAGTCGATAGGTGCAAAACAAGACAACTGTGACAAATGTGGTGATTTTGCTCATTGTGTGGTAACCAGTCTTGACCATCATCTTACTTCCCAGTGGCCACTTCCCAGGTAAAACCTGTGAATATATATCAAGTGAAAATATCTCCAGCAGCGGTAGTTTCCAAAACTGCCGAACTGAAGCAGCTGTTTGATCAAAAAAATTCTTCGAAGTCCCCAGCACGTAGTAAGCACTATTTTCTGCTGCTGCTGCTGCTTCTGATATACTTCAAACACTAGGACCAATTGAAGTGTTTTCCAAGTCTGCACTTGTGGCGGCAATATAGGTATCGTTCGAGTAAGCACTTCCAGGAACCTGTATAAATAATTCTTCCTCCAAATTGTCTTCACACACCTCAGAAAGCTGCTGTTTCTGAAATATATGTTATACAAAAGACTGTTAAGGACTACGGAATGGCGACAAGTATGTATATAACAATCAAGCATGTAGGACTCCTTGAAGTTAAACCTCTAAAAACAGTAAAATGAATTTATAATCTGGTAGTATCATACCATTACACAACTGTTGGGCTCTTCTGCAATCTGGTTGCTCTTGAGATCACGTGCAACAGTTTCAAGTTGTTTTTTTGCACCAGCTCTCATTATCCTCCGTTCTCTACGTTGTGCTGCAGTCACATCATAGTGACAAGCAACACATAAAGTCCTCATGTTCTCAAGTTGGCATTCACCTGGACATAAATCGAGTAACTGCCAAACATAAGGTAGATTATATATAACAGGCATCACCAAGCAATCAAGTAAACCCAAGCCCCTTGGTAAACAGGAATGTAAACTCATCTATTCTTCAGTAAATACACATGAAACTTTTGAGTACATATGGACCAGGAGGGCGTAATTAATAAGATTCCTTCTCTGCAATGATATCCGTAAAACACGAGGTCTGAATAAAAATTAAATGGAATTATGAAATAGACATTACCTCCTCCTTGGTAAACAGGAATAATATGGTCAGCGTGCCAGGCGTGACCTTCATTCGGATCCTTAATTAGCTTCTCAAGCCTGAACAAAAAAGGGATGCAGCTCACTTATTAAAAAACCTGAATTAAATATATTTCTTCAATCAGTGAATAAAAACCAATTAAAATCATGGTAAATGTATTTAAAATCATGTCTTAACGATGTGGAACTATCAAAACGATCAATTGCACACATTTATGAAGGATGAACTTTGAGAGTATCTAGATTAATCAACTTTTGGCACAAAATTGTCATTATAAATTGAACAGGCAACTATGAGTCCAATGCCGACAAAATTGACGAATAACTATATTTTCAAGCAAACTTAAACTTACAACTTCTTCCGGATAGCCACTCTTGGTGCATGCTGTTCGACGTATTCCCGACGTCTAGTTAATGACAGCGGTTTTAGCTGTTTCACAAGCTTGTGACAGTCAAGCTGGCAACTGGAGCAAATGCCATGTTCGATTTGAAATAGTTCCTACAAGTAACAAAGCGGTCACAAGCAAAGTTAAGATCACCAGCCAATTCCAACTAATTTTGGCACAAATAGTAAGAACAAATTTGAAACTGATAGTAAGTGGTATTTGTTAAACCACATAATGAATGAAGATATATTGTGAACTCTAACCTGCCGCAAGGATCTGTTGCTAGTTCGTAAACGATACTCATCATAACAGTGCAAGCAACAAAAAAGATCTTCTAAGTACTCGGGTGTTTTTGCATTGTTGTTCCTGAAAATTGAGGATTAGATACATTAGGAGCGATAAAACACCCAACTGATAGTTCAGGGAAAGTATTAGTAAGTTCTACCTGCAAGGACTTTGGCAGAGTTTACAGAGTGGCTCATCCATTGAAGACCATCCCTGAGTATATTCCTTCTCCTTTCTTTTATTTCCATTACAAAGGCGAACCTTTCTCCACATGGCTTCGGAAGGCAAAGGTCGGCTTATTTCATCAATAGGGGTTGTTCGGCGCTTGCTTCGACCCTTTAACAGTCCCTGTTGATTCAAAGTAAAAAATAGCAGCTGGAACTCAAAAACATGCAGTACAAAATTGTCCGCACCCTACTATAAATCTGCAAGGGATGTCATGGAATAAAGTAAATTTAATGATTGATTGTAGACTTACATCACCCGTATGATTTGTCCCTTCATCCAAGTAGAATAGTTCAACTGCTAAAGGAAGCTGAAGGGGTTTTCCAAAAAGTTTTTTTCTTTTGACAGGTCTCAAACTGTTCCACTCGTTGATGAACGCTAATATAACAGATCTATAGGCAGGATTCTCCATGAAATTATAGTGGCACACTGTCTTGCTACAAGTATCATCAACAGAACCAAGTGCCTCAACTTCTTCGGGCCTAAAATTCTCAAAAACTGGTCTTGGTCTTGAATTAGTTCCCACATTACATATGTACAAGTGGATTCGCCCGGTATATTGACTCACCTGAAATGTAAGTCATTATGTCCCTAGAGTAAGGTGCATCAAAGTTATGCCTACTTCCAACTCTAAACCAACATTAGACAAATGCATAAGATAGAGCACTGTTTGGTACATGCTATATATACTGAATAAATCACTGAAGTAAATTTTCCACTACTATTTGAATTGGTTTAGTCAGCAAAAGTAAGAGTTGGTGGTATAGATTGTTTAATAAGTAACAACCAAATGCGCATATAAAATGTCTGCTTCATTTTTTGTAGAAATGTATTATAATTCGCGACATGTGTAACTTACAAATTTACTGAATGATCAGTATACTGTAAATTTGGTCAGGTAATTAAAAAATCATTTAGTCGAGTGGTAAACAGTAAATGGGCAGTTGAAATTACTCTCCCTGTCTACAACCCCCCTATATACTACATACACTGAGAATCGAACAGCCAATATGATATGTATGAAAGTAAATTATAAGTTCAATTACCTCAAATCGTAGACAACTGATTTCTGAAGAGCAACTTCCATTGGGTTCATTAGGTCGATCGAGTGCTAAGGCTTCCTTGATTGATGAGTCTGGCCTTAAAATTTCCTGCATTTGTAGCAAGGAATGCCGTAAAGAACCTCATCAGTACACAATCACAATGCAATTGTAGCATGAAATTCCAACAAAATCGTGTTAAAAAAATAATATTCATCTACACTTGCCTCTTCACAAGTAGTGTTAGCATCATTTCCTTGACCCCTGGCATTTTCAGTAATAAGCTTCCCGACCTGAACCATATACACAAAAACGCATTAGATTGTACACTTGCAACCGTGTAACGAAAACATTGTACCATAGTATCATGGATGTCTTCATACTGATTATTATACCTCATTAGGAATGCAAGAGGCGTAATCAGTGTCAATTTGGGCCTCTGGCAGATGAACAGAATTTCCAATTTGTATAGTGGACTCTGGAGGTAAATAAGTACTGAGGCAATGGCTTGCTTCTCTGGCTTTTTCATGAAAGGACTGATTCATGAGGATATTGTTTCCTAAATTATAAGATTCAATGGATGCTTCCAGAGAAGATATTTGTTCAACCTGCCGTTCAGATGTAATGAGGTTTGAAAGGCTTAAATTTATGTTAAATGCTTAAAAGAAAATTCTGTCTTGACCAAGACATTCAGATTTCTTCATACTCATATCAATCAGCATATGCATGAACTCATAGACAAGAAAGTTCTAATAGCAACATCAAAAACAATCACTTGATCTCTATCCACGTATCAATATGAAGAAGGGTTGCCTTACAATAAGAGCAAAAGGGAGAGGAAGGATAACCTTTATTTCTTTTACAGCATCATACTTCCCATTTGTTGTTGATGAGACTCGGTGCAGACTTTTATTCAACCTCTGCCAATGTGACTCGTCTAAAGTATCCTGGATAATCGGAGAGTCCAGTATATATATGTTAATAACAACAGCAGATACGGTTATAGAGAGGATAGATTCAGAATTTCTGCATCACCTTTGCACAAAATATGTATATGTTGATACTCTTGGTTTGCCCTCGCCTGTGAGCTCTATCCTCAGCCTTCATATACATCATTAAAACCAGTCAAGCTTAATATTAATACAACTTTTCGAAAAGCTTAGTAAAACTAGTGATACTGGCAGCGGACAATATATGGGTGAAAATAAACATATATAAATAGTTTTTTTTTTTCGTTTTTTTTTTCAACTGCCCATTTACTGTTTACCAGACATATATAAATAGTTATCAGACAATAAATCCATAAGCAGAAACTGATAAAAACATGGTTGCAATTGCAAAAGGGAAAAGAATTTCAATTTTATAAACAACCATAATCATTATTTTAAATACAAAAGATAATATGAACTAATACCCTGCCTGTTTATTTCTAAATGCCTCACAAATAACACTGGAGCAACAATAACAAGTTATTAAAATTCAAGACCAGTAATAACAATTTCCTACAGCTCAGGATTACATTGATAGGAGTAAAGGAAGGGTTTTAAGTTGGATTGAAGAAAAACGTAAAAACCTGGAGCATTGTGTTAGCTGATATAGGCAACTCCAGAAAAACCACATCTTGTGCTGCTGTCAAATCAATTCCAAAACCGCCAGCTTCCACACCAATTATTGCAATTTTAACCTGGAGTTCGATATGGTTTGGATTAGTATATGTTTGAAGCAACATCACATGTCATAGTCAATAATTTGAGTTGGTCATTTTTGTTGAAATATTGAAATGCAATGGCACACCAATTTCCACAGTTGTCTTCTAATATGCATACAATAACCCAGTAAATAAAGTAATTAAACAATGAATTATATAATAGTACGGGCCTCGGGTGATGTTTGAAATGAAACCACAGAACCCTGCCTATCACGTGGGAGTGTTGTTCCATCAATCCGAATGTAACCGACTCTTTTATCTCCAACAAACCTCTGTGCAATCAAAAAAACATGTCAATGAGAAGGATATCGCAATTACATATGAAAGAATGATCTAATGATCCAAATCCAAAAAAGTGAAACAGAAAATTCCAAAAACATCCCCAAGAACAAATAATTTTACAGTCCACGAAACTACACTTCCATTATACTTGCGATAAGGGAGATGTGAATCACAAAAATAGTGAATGTCAAGAAGCATATTCACCCTTACATGCATCACACATACAGATAGCTCGGAACTTAAAAGATGGGTGACAGCTGTTAACGACTTGGCTAATGGGGTTTAATATAATCAAATTTTATATATTGCGTACTATGATAATTTGCAATACACTAATGGTATCCCAATAGGCCAATATTTTACTTAGATTTACCTCAACTCCATCTAAAACCTTGTGGTGGTGAGCAAAGATTATCATTTTCTGAGAGCATGAATTCAAATCAGAGATTCCCGGATTTTCAGCTTCTATGATAATGGGATGAAGGGACATCCATTGACAGAATCCAGATAGCTTTGCAATACCACGTTGTTGGTAGGACAATTCCAAAAAAGCATCTGGATAACCTAGCATATTTCCAACAGAAGAAAATATAAGCTATGCAAGTCAAGAGCATAAATAAACTCTATAGACAAGAGGAATACTAAGGTTTGACAAAAAAATTAAGTTTTTTCCTAGTCAATCATATGGAATCAACTTTTGACAATATTTGATCAGTTCCAGACCAATGGTATAGTTGTTGTATTGAGGTAACATGGTGCATTTGGTCAGTTGCACCCGTACATGCAAGGGCGGCAAAAATTACTAAATGGAATATATTTAAAGTCTTAGAAACACATGCCATTAAAATCTTGTCAGGAGACGGCATTTATGCTTGAAAACAGGAAAAAATATTCATGAGACCCTACTATTCTGGCTCTTGCCTTCTATACACAACATTAATAAAAATGACAAACATCAATAACCTGTGCCATATCTACACTTCTTTGGCTTTGAGCTGATCAAATACTTATAAAGGACACTTACCATCTGTTGTTCCATCAATTAGTGAATCCTCGATGTCAGTAGCAACGTTATTGGAAGCAACAGCATCCTCGACATTAGTGCAAGCAAATGCAGAAGCAGCATCTGATTTGCTTAAAGGCAATCTAACAATTTGCCTGCGTTTTGGAGGTAACTGAACCAGCAAATGCTCCTTCAGTCGACGTATCTATTAAGTATAGGATCAAAAAAAACCCGATGTAAGCCAACATTTTCAACGTAACTTAAATTTACTTCCAGAATTGATGCTCATAACAAGTGAGATATCTAATGCAGGCATCTTTGCATTAAAATTTTAGTTTGTATTCAAACTATACTAAAGACGAATGATACTTCAGGCCAATGATAATTGAGCTTGCCTGATACTCAGTTGTCTAATTTTAATTACCAAAATTTTAATCTGAAATCTTTACTGGTGCTTAAAACATCATAAATAGTAAGAAAATTTGCACCATAACAGTCTGCTTTAGCAACACATTCAATTCCTCCAAACGCTTTCCACCTGAGAAATCCTGCAAAGAAGATTCTGAGAGCTCTTATTATCTAGCCAAACAAGTTGGCTGAATTATAACCATCTGAGAGATAACTATTACAAAAAAGTCTTACTTCCTGAAGATGAAAAAGGATCTAATGAATTTATCATATCAACCTTTAAAAAGCGATAATACTTTAGTATGATTACCTGAAACATTTTCCCTTTGATACCAAGAACTGATTTTAAAGCACAATAAGTTTTTGCAAACTCATATTTATTCTTTCCCAGCAAGCCAGGCCTACATTCAGAAAGATAAGAAGCAAGACAGAGTTAACAGAAAGAAATAGATGGCAAAGTGTTTTATATGAGGTTTTGGTAGTTGTGAACTTTACCATAACACATCAATTTGATGAAAAATGTCATATGGCCTATTGTCACCTAGGAAGGAACCATCAAAAAATTACAATCTGCAATATAGAGCATGATATTCGCAGCAAACTGAGAAACGGAAACCATGTCAACAGAAAACGGTATGCGTATGAAATACAAACCACCTTGATAATGATGGTGTCCCAGAGAGTAGAACAATGCGCTTGACCTTTGACGCGACACCCAAAAGAGAGCTTATCTGCACATTGAACATGTAAAAAAAATTGAATCAACTTATCCAAAACAGTCCATAAATGTAGTAAAGATTTCATACTAAATTGCTATCTTCAATAGTTAATCAGAAATCAGAATAATGACAATCTGTGCCTTGTCTTCATTTAAAGGTAATGGTAATGGTTACTGTTTGAGCAAACTTTTTGACTTCGAATATTGGTTATGCCTTTATATATCCAATGTGAACCAATGAATACGGCCACTGAAATGTTTATAAACACCTCAACGATTCCTGAATATCTACTGGCAAAGTTCTGACACACGCATCAAGTACCTCTTTTGGTTCCTCTTTTTTCTTCGTACATCGTAAGTGGTGAGACTCATCTACAATCAGGACCGCCCATTCCAGTTCAAGCATGGTCTTTTGCAAATGATGAAGCATCTTGTAAGAAATGACCACAACTTTGGGTCGCCTTGTCAGAGAAGCAGGATTATTCTGATGCCCAAAAACTGGTAACAAATACACAAAACCATTAGAGTGTTAAATAAAGTAGTATTGAATATAAATGAAAGGTGAGGTGCAAGTTAGTTTAAGTTAGTCTAGTCATACCCAGATGAATATCGGTTGGTACACATGGAAACCAGCGTTCCAGTTCTTCTGCCCATGTAAAGCGTAAAATAGCAGGGCAGACCACGAGTATCGAACCTTCATTCATGAAACAGCTTGCTAACGCAATGGCCTAATAACAAGAATATTAAATGTTATGTTATCCACAAATGCTAATTCAAGTTAGTTAAAATGATGCATACAATGACAGAGTTACGGAAAACTACAGAGTTGGAATATTAAGCATTATCCTTTTCAGGATCCCGTAGCATCTCAATTATTAATCGGGGAATTTGTCATTTTGACTAAATTCAAATGGAATACCATAGTTCAGAAGAAAGACACTAAGATGATTACCTGGAGGGTTTTTCCAAGTCCCATATCATCTGCAATAAGACAACGACCACCTCTACGTAGACCAAACTTAACACCTTCTAGCTGAAACGGTAGAAGATAATCTAACAACGTTTTCGGTAGCACTGAAATCAGCTCATCAACCTTTTCATCACAAAGATGTTCCGGCCTGCAAGGTATCCATCTCCCCGAAACATAAGAATGTGATAGCCTCTCAATCGCATTATACGTCCCCCACGGAATCTCTTCAACTTCTACTTCATCAGATTTCTTCAAACACCTCAACACAGAATCATACTCCTCTAGCTTAAAAACACATGCTTTTCCACCTTCACTCAGTTGCGTGAAATGCGAAGGAATAATCTGACACATTTTACCAACAAATTATTTCAATATCCAAATCACATAAGTAAAAATAATAAGCTAAAGAAATCTAAAAGGAAGTGATCTTTATACTCACATTGGAAAGGAGATGATCAAGTAGGCGGAAACACTCGCCTCTCCCGGAAATGGGAAGCCATTAAGAACTTCAGGCTTCAAACAAAACGAAACGGGAGAGCATATTTCCAAAACAACTCGGAATTTGTGAGGCAAATGAGGCTTGAGAACTGGCCAAGGTTGGAGAGAGTTCGAATTTCGAGGTAGTTGGAAATCGGGCGAATATTTTGTGACTTTGAATGGAAGTTGGTTTTGTTGCTGCGCTGCTTTGCGTTTGGCGAGAGCAGCGAGTCGGTTCTGTTCAGCGCGCTTGCGTTGCTCGTCAGTGATTTCGTCGTCCATCGGAATTATGGTTAGGGTTAGGATCGGAATTGATATTCGGATTTTGGGTTTTTGGAAGAGTGAGCGCGGAGTGTGTGATGACGTAATGACGACGTATTGTTGACAGCGTGTGGTTGTTTTTTGGGCTTTCGGCCCAACAGGCCCAACAGAAGATGTTTTTTCAGAATCAAAATCAAAATTTAAAAAAAGAAAAATTGCATTTTAATAAAACTCCAGATTTAGTCGACAGAAAAATGATTAAGACGAAAATGCCCTTCCTAAGATGGGGATAGATGGTCCTAAACTAGAAACCAAGCGAGGCATGTTCCCTTCATGGCTTCATTTAGGTCCACATTCAATAACAACAATACAGATGACAAAGTTGACACTTGGACGAAAACTCGAATCCAGAAGTTCAATAACATGTCAATGATTGAATACACCAGTGACGCAAAAATGTGACTAACTGTAATAGTGTTGCTATGGAGTATCAAAACTGGGTGGACATAAATTGAGGTTCTAAAGGACCATAAACAGCTCAGACGAGGTGGCAATAAATTCTTACTTGCACCACAGCCACAACTGATGCAGTTGCAACCTGCAAACCAAAGGAACACAAAATGAGAATGCTAAGCGACAAAAACCATTCCTCAACTCAAGTACTTTCGCATACCTCTCATACAGCTATATGAAAATTAGTGCTGATGTCAGCTAGAACACGAGGCACAGTCAGCATCCATGTGGTATTGAATGTGAATAAAAGGACAAGAGATGTGAGAAATAATCACCTCTGAAATCCCATTTGACATCCAGGATGGGTTTCAATGGCAATCATCTTATAGCTGTGTTCAAATCTCCATTCTGAAACTAGGAAAGACAAAGGAGAATGGAAACAAAACTCAATAAGATCAGGCTTTGAGTTCCCTCTTAATGGTTGTTCATTTCCCAAGTACCTTATCTTGGAAATTGATTCACTTGTGTCACAAGAAGTATAATAGTGGAAGAGGATATACCCTTTTGTTTGTATTGGTATGCCGAGCGTCTGAAAGACTGAAGTAACCCTTGTCCAATCCTTTAGACAAAAAAGGAAAAGAGACTTTTTGGTAAATTCGACGAAATTAATCAAATACTCTTGAGTCTTGACTATTTTTACTTGGCTAGGTTGCGTGTGTCCCCATCTGTGCACTCCTGTTCATATCTAGTGTTTCCTTTTCCTCCAATTAGTACACATTTCCACATTTGTTCATAAAACTTCGCTTCTCCCTTCTTCACACAATATACTTCATTCGGGATCATCTCTACGTCTAAACCTGCTACAAGTCTTTATGGAACCTTTTTACAGGTAGATAATCTGGAATCTGTAATCATACCATATTATCATTCTCTTCTCTGACTTCTGGTTTGAAGGCAAATTTAAACAGTTCTTGTCTTCCTGAAACCTAAAATATCCATGCGGTGCAGGGTAACTGATTATGATCAGGTTGCTGAGCTGACTTGGGAAAACGGGCAAGTAGGATTCCAAGTTCCACTTCCTGCATCGCGTACAAAATTCACATGGGAGAAGGCCAATGAGACTCTAGAATCAATAGTCCAACAAGGATCAACAGTCTTACATAACCAGCCACAAAACTCAAACATAAATCTCAATCAGAAGTCTGATTCCAATAATAACTCTTGCTCTTTATTTGTGGCGTCACCTAGTGAGAACAATCATCCATTCACTTGGTTGGAATCTGGCCGTTGCAACAATGGAATAGAAAGCGGCATCAGTGCTTGTGCTACTACTTTTAAAGAAAGCCAAACGAACAAAATGGCTGGAACAACTGAAGACGACTTGGTTTATAATTATGGATCAGCAAGAATTTGGAATTCCAACACTTTTTGTTCACTGTTTATATTTTTATCGTGTAGTTGATGTGAAGCTTAGTTTTATGGAAACTTTTGATGTACAGGATGATAAGAAGGATGATCAGAAAAGGAAAGGATTTAGAAGGCACTCAAGCTCAACTAGACGCAGTCGAACAGCAGAATACATAATCAGTCAGAAAGGGTAAAAATTCATTACAGATATGCTACATATCATATAACATAATAACACGTCGAAAATCATATGAATGATTTCATGTGATCATTTTAATTGTTCAGAAACGCAGAGATAAGATCAATCAGAAAATGAAAATACTTCAGAGGCTAGTGCCAAATGCGAGCAAGGTACTAACTAGGTGATTATGTCTGTAAATTTCAGAGAAAAAAAACTGCTATGTAAATAAGTTTTTAGTTACCGCGATGTGTGATGTGTTTTTAACGTATTATTTCCTGTGAAATATTTCTGACAGACAGACAAGGCCTCAATGCTCGACGAAGTCATCAAGTACTTAAAAAACCTCCAAGCACAAATTCAAATGCTGAACTATAGTAGAAACATGCAGCAAATGATAGTACCCTTGGGGATGCAGCAGCAGCAGCAGCAAATGCAGATGTCACTTTTAGCACGGACGGGCATGAATATGAATATGAATATTTTAGGCACAGGAGGAATGTTTAACATGATGCACTCACCTCGGCCTATGCCTCCACAGTCAGTTCCAGTTCCACAACAATTGTTGCCTTCAGTATCTACTTCTATGAACCCCGTATTTCCACCATTTCTAATGGTGCCGCCAATGATGAACACAGCAACGCCACATATTTCACAGGTACAAACCTGCAAACAAAAGTTCTGCTTTAGTTTCATTACGTTAGTTAGCCTTTCCCATAAGTGCACCATTTCTAACGTATCGGCTAGTAAAAATTACCGAATTCAATATGCAATTCAATATGCTTATGCAGTCGATGAATATGGATCTATATAATAAGATGGCAGCATTCTGCTCTCAACAAGCAAACAAGATGACGGCTGCACTGGAAAAGAACAACCACACATTACAATAAAGCTTCTATCCGTTTAGGCATGTGAAATATAAACTTTCTGGAGAAGAACAGGTCAACTACAGTTTAAAATGAGTGTAAAGTCTTCATATATTTACTTTGAATAATGATAGCTCATATGCCAAAACTACTTTGCGTATCATATCTGATTTCCTAAGCATGCCTGCTATAACATAAATACATACTGCATGTGTAACCTGAGACCTTAAGGCTTATATGTACTGTTTCAAACACGATCAATGATGTATGCAAATCACAAAGGATGCACATAAAATGTACATGTGTTGCCGGGATCATCCTTAATGATTCTAAAAAATTAGCCTATGACACTGCTGGTGCAAGACTGAGCAAAACAACAAACAAGCAGCGTCTAATAGTAGCATAATATTAACACATTGCAGAAATGTAAATAAGCCCGTATGGATTATGGAAAATAAGAGTCCATTTCAGTAACAGAAACCATGTTCACACAGAGAATGTTAATTAGTGTTGGTCACAGTTAGTCATTTTCATGACAGAAAATGATGCGTGGACAAAATGAATGCAAGACAGCGCCATTTCAAAGCTTATCTTGTAAACTCCTTGACAGTATCATTAAGGCATATATTCTTAGAGGCTACATATTTAAATAGAGATCATAATGGACCAGAGAATCAAATGAAAGAACCAATTCAAAGCTAAACCGTCAGACAAACGTACTTCCATGTAAAAGAATTTACATTTCACCAAGTAGTCATTATGTTATTTGAGTTTAAGATAAAAGCCTATACTTTCTGTTTCTGTCATGCAGGAAAATCATATTATTCTGTATCGAATAATTCAAAGAATCAGAAAATTTTCATCCCCAAAAAAGTAATTTTGATTTGCATTACAGATTGTTTGACAACCTTTCAAATTATAGCGGAGGCAACATATCCAACATAAAATACATGAAAGCAAAACAAACTAAAATGATGCAATATTCATGACTCATGTATGCCACTACTTACTACTTACGTGCCGGCGATCCTGCGGCCCCATTCCTCCGGACCACTTGACAGATCCCAAGAGACTTCATCCAGGCTCACTTGGAAAACATCCCTCTCCATGCATTATTGTTCTGAAAATCAACGAATGCTTTCAAATTGAATGTACATATATAAAGGAATTCGTCACATATTTAACTGTTAAGCACCATTTCAGTGTTATGTAAATGAAGAGGTGTAAAGGTGGACCATATGAAATGATGCTTCAGCAAAATTCAGAAAAACAAAAAAGAGCCAAAATGAAGGAATTTATGTACCTTAAGGTTTGTTACTAGGCACTTGCCTTTGAAGTCCTCTCTGCAACCTTTTCTTAACTACAGTAAACATTCCGTGTTGCACAATTCCTTTTTCACTGGTCAGATTTTCTTTTGAGACTTGAGACCTGTCACGTATACAAATATAGATAGCCACAAACAATAACAAAAATTCTCGAGGTTTTTGTCATTAATTTGCAGGAACTATAGTTCCAACTTCTAATCAAATCTCTGAATGACTTTACTTAAAAGCAATTGTGTTACATGGGCTCAACAAGATATATAAAAGCGATATCTCTAGATGCTGGCTGGGCACTCATGGATAGGGACGAGTTACAGGGAACAGCGTAGTCAATAGAAAAAAGACAGATTGCTCAAAATGAAATCCTGCTATGTATACAAAAGGATGCGTGAAAAGCTGCCAGAGCCCAGTAACTAATACAGCAAACAGAAATTCAGTACATTTAAACTCGAGAGGGATTTTTATATTATGTTTCTCTGAAAACACCAAACTAGGAAGAGATACCAATCAAATCGCAAATGACTGTGCAAGTAAAAGAGCCACAGGAACATAAATTGAAAAATCATCTCTTTATTTTGATAAACCGACACACATTTAGGTTCCACTTTTACATGTGTTTCAACCAAAGCATTGGAGGTAATGTCTACTACCTAATTCTACTAGTCATAAGAGAGTAGGAAACGAAAGGATGTAGCTAGGACGAGCACATGATTTACAAATAAGAACAACCTGAAGGCAACAGTCACAATTCACAAGTATTAGAAAAAGAAATATTTAAGAGTAGTAGATTTAGAGGCGTACATTAAATGACTGGAAGTCAGTTGAATATCTCTTTAATCAACCATTCCAAACTAGGATATGCAAAGTACAGAACCAAGAAAGATGGGAAGGCAAACAGGACTGTGATAAGAGCATAGACTGCTAATACGGTAATAGTGAAAGGAATGACATACAACACGATTAGAAAAAATAGGATGATCAATGGAATCTTGGCCATCAAACGAGCAAAGAAAACAATGGACTTGTGAAGAGAGGCATGGAGATTTTGTGAAACCAGGTACCTATTGAAGAAATGCCTTCCGCGCTCTAACTGATAATGGGGGTGATTGGGTAGATTTGTCCTGCTGTTTAGCGGGGTTCTGCGATTTGAGATGTTTCTGCTCACAGTATTGTTCGTGGAACAAGCTAGTTTATGATCACTCCATATAGATGTGTGTGATCTTGACCTATCACCATTCCTGCTTTCAACCATCCAAAGAAGGAAGAAATTCTTCCTAGGAAACTTGAGATTGCCTTTACACACCAGCCGAAAGGACAACAAACTGCACCATGGGCATGATACAAATAGAGGTAGCTGAAGCGGCAGGGTAGAACATTTAATAACAGCCCGCTGTAATCCAAGTACACAATTCTTGCATAAACTATGTCCACACCATAGCACATAAGGTACATTCTCCACAACATTGAAATGCTCCCAGCATATAGGGCATTCAAGCCCTTCCTCTCGAAACTCACTTGTCAGTACCTCATCCTCATCTGAAAACTCCGAATGCGTCCCTCTGCGCTTCGACGAGCTTGTTTTCCAACCAAAAGCTCCCGCGATCGTTCTTGATGCATAACTCCACATTATGAATCACCAATTTTCTGATAACCATACATAATGTAAGTTCATGCAGTAGAAACAAACAAATCATAACACTGATTTTTACTCGTTCTTAGCTAAAATCTGCCATCACATTTTACTCTATAAACCTAATCAGTCTATCAATATAGTCTTTCAGCAAGCCACCAATCATACAAAGATAACCTAAGAACTGTAAGAAATCTATGAACACATTAACATCGAATCGATTGAGAATAACGTAAAAGGGAAAAACAAACCTAGATCGGAACTAAACGATCGGTACTAGTAGTGCGGCCGTGGCGAGGTTCAAGAGCGAGTTTGATGAAAATATCTCCGGCACCGAGTGAAGAGTGAGATCGGCCCGTTCGAGAAAATGCGGTCGAATGAATAAAATATCCGATTTGTGCGGTCGAGTGATGAAAGAATTTAAGAAAAAAATCGAAATTAAAATTAATAAATTATTTATGAAGCTACAAATCACAAGGACTTGCTAGTTACAAGAATGGCAAGATCCTCTTCACTTGCATATTTCATCATACTGAGTAGCTGCTTGATCGTCAAGTTTGAATTCTAATCCCTCGACCCTTTGAGCGTCTGCACCTGATCCTGGTATTTCGAGAACGAGTTAAGATATGTTGCGAAACAAAATGTGAAGTTACAAGAAGAAATGCTAGACTTGAAACTTACTTCTGACGTATACGTGAGGAATTCTTGTTGCACCTCTTCCTTCGGCTTTTCTTTTCATTTCGTGAACTCTTAGGATGTGATTGCTTGTTAGATATTGCAGAGGGAGTCAAAACAAGTTCTGTGTCTGTTTTTCTGTTTGGTTTGAATACTTGGGTGATGTTGGGGTCTAACTCATCACTTGAGCATTGAAGAGAAATACCCATTGAAACAGCCTCGTCCCAGAGTTTCCTACCCTTGTCGAATTCCCCGCTTCTGCATAGTTTTGATATAAGAATATCATATATTGGGCCATAACCACCGACGGAGTTTTCCTTCATTCGATCAAACAACTCGAGAGCATAGTTAACCCTCTCGACTCCACAAAGAACACCAACCAAATCGTAGTAAAACTTGCGCTCAGGGATCAATCCTTCTTCAAACATGTGGTCTAAAATCTGATTACCTTTCCCAAATCTTCCAGATAGGTACAACACTCGTATAACAAGATAATAACTTACCCAGTCGGGAGGACAGCCAGCCTTCCTCATTGAGTCAAGTATGCGTAATGACTCTTTGACCCTCCTTATTTTGCCAAGGCATGAGAGAATTATGTTGTATGATATCGAGGATGGCTCAACTCCATTGGAAATCATCTCCATCACAACATTGAGAGCGTTCGCAACAAGTCCTGAAGGGTCGGTTTTCATATGTTTGTAGCAAAGGCCTCTCAGAAATGTGTTATAACAAAACTGATTGATCACGATCCCCTTAGACTTCATTTCCCTAAGAACTTCCCGCGCCTGTTTTACATTTCCTTGCACACCCCAACCATGGAGTAAACTCCTGTAGATGCTATCCTCCACTCCACGAATCTTATCCTTATGGTGCAGAATGACCCCTTCAGCTATTTTAGCATGCCCTTTTTCACAAAGAGCACTAACGATCGCAGCAACTGTAGCACTATCATGCGGACACTTGAACTTCTCCAACATCTTGAAAATACCCAAAGCCTTGTCTTCTCTCCCCATTTTTACCAACACCTCCGCCACAAGACAAAAAGTCTCCGCCTCCATAACTCTCCCTTCCTTTCCAAAATCTGTGATCAATATATCAATAGCGTTGAAGTCCTTTAACGGAGCAAACACACGAATAGCAGCATTATAATCTTTGTCATCAAAATGACCCAACAACCTATTCCGAGACCACGTGAAGAATCTAAGCAGTCTCCTAACAGGTGCATCAGCTTTACAATTTTCAATAACTTGCATCACCATAGAGGAACTCAACGGAACACCCGACTTATCAAGACTGAATTCCAAATCATCCAAACTCCCATTCATTGTGCACACAATATCACACAACCCGCGAAATCTAGTCGAATCCAACGAAGTTTGTACATTTGCGCAAAGCATTCTAACAGGCACCTTTCTAATTTCATAATGGTCACATAAACATACAGCCAAGGATGCCCACCTCTGCCTCAGTGAATTAAACACCATCTTCACTCAGACAATTTATCAAACACTTGGTGTGCATCTACCCAAGAACACTATCATATCCGGCCGATGCAAAATAACATGTGGGAAACACCAAAACAACGTCGCAATTACACGAGCGACGATCCCGTGTTCAAATTCGCATACCAAGTGAACGAGGAGACTAGAGAAAATCAAAGTTCCATTTGGTAGTTTAACAGAAGCTGCCAACAAACTAATAAATATTAATTATTTATCAAATAAACTATTTTTATTTCTAAATGAAAATGTGTCAATAAGATATCATTTGACACAACAAAGGATCAAAACACAGACACCTAAGTTGTCAACTACATGTTCTTGTACATACAAACATGTTCAACTGATCCTAAAGATTACTTAAACTCATTCAAGAAGGAGCAATCAGATGGAGAGAGTGAGTCAAACAGCAATGACTTCAACTCATCACTATCTTGCAACTCTTGAGCACTAACACAGCCATTGTTATCAACACTAGAATCAACAATGCTGCACTGGTTGCTGCTAAAACTGGCTGTGGAGTTATCAAAACAACTGCCATTCATTGTCATGAGTCGGCGCTTTTTGTAGTTTGCTTTGAAACAAGCTTGCCTAAGTCGCTTTGTCTGCACTTCTAGCTCAATATCCGGCATGACTTCCATTAGCTTCCTTTTGATTCAAGTTCTTGTATAGCGTTGCGGATGGTTACTTTGCTCAGTGTTGGATCTAGTCCAGCTCCCTTCTCCATTTCCTGAAATCAAAAACCCAAAACATTAGAAAAATGCAGCAGAACAATAAGTAATGCAAGAACTGCAGTTCAAATTCAAACTTCAAAGTGTATGCCAAAAGCATTTACCTTAACATTTTTGATCAGGGACTGAATGCTCATAAGTTTGCGATGAGGCCAGCGCCGTACGCCAAGTTCCCTACACCTTTTCTTGAAAAGGGTCAGTCCAATGTTAAGTTCTCTAGCAGCTTGTGCAATGGGCATGTAGAAATACTGAGAAAGTATTTCCCAAGTCAGTGAATCAGCAACTTTGTTATTTGAATGTCCATTTGTATCACATTCTCTCATTTGCCTTGCAGACGCTTCCTGGCTCTTTTCGGCCTTCCGCTCTGCTCTGCCTCATTCTTCACTTCATCTTGCTCAATGGAATAATCTCACATTCTTTGGAGTCAATGTCACTAATAACTTGCAGTGGCTGAAATGGTTGATCACACAGTAACATAACTCCAGTGTCTAAACCTTTAGGCACCAATGCATTACTCCACAGCAGCGGAGACTCGACGATATCAGTCCCGGTAGAGTCACTGCTTCCAAAGCTTGGCCTTCCACAAACTACAAAAACCTTAATATTTAGAACCTCACTCAAAACATACAATCAGTAACATTTTGTTTTCACCATTTGAAACATTCTATACCTTGTAAATCTTGCAATGGGTTCCATAGTGTGGAAGTTCAAGTGATGCATAAAGAGGATCAAATTGGTCAAAGCCCTCATTGACCATTAGGTTGTGAAAGCTTTGTTGATCTGATTGAAACAAAAAAGGGTCATCTTGGAGCTGATCATATGCTGGAAAAAACCCATCACTGCACACAAAAACCACAAACACATGAAGTCAGACAACCTCAATCAAAACTAGTAATACATACTGCACTATGCAAACCTGAACAATCCAACTGAAGCATTTGAACTGAAAGATGGAGAGTAAGCTGATGGAACCAATGCAAGAGCATTGTGTGTAAATGGATAAGGCTGTGCATGAAATGTTGGCATCCATAATCATCCATGTCTGATGGAAACAATACTACAGAAGACTGAGCTGCAAGACAGAGTTTAAAATAGAAGAATGAAGAGACAGAGTACTTGAACTCAAATCAGCAATGTTGCAGCACTAAGTACTTATACAAAGCATCGAGTGAATGAATGAATGCAAATATAAATGGACGTAAGAGACAGAGAGAGAAATGGCGCCGCCAAGTTTCATGATTGATGGATTTGATGGACGGACAAGATGATAAGTTCTAAAAAAAGATAACAACAATTCACAATGCTAATTATAATTATAATTAGTTATTATTAAATGCATGTTTTTATGAAAAAACAATCATTATTAGCTTTGATTAACGTGTTAATATTACTCCTAATTATAGTATTACATTTATCCTTATTCATTCAATTACTGTTTCTTAACAATTTCTTAATTTTTTTAAAATAATGATTAGCTTCTGAGACGTTAAAAACAACAGCTGAACCTGTTCTTATCTAAATCATTATGTATTTTTGCAAATTTAAACATTGTGTATAAAAATTAAAATTCCTAATTAAGGGGGTTCATTGAGGGTGCATGTAACGTATTAATGATGAAAAATGGGATTTAATAAATGGGTTTAAATGGGATTTGATAGATTAATCATGATTAGTTGTAGTAGTAGCTGAAACAAAGTGACAGTGAGATGGACAATGAGGTGACAAAAGAACAAAATGAATATGATTCAGTTTTGTAGTTCCAAGTAAAGATGGCTAAAAGGTTAAGTACATACTTTTCCAATAAAATGAAAAATGATTACTTAAACTAGAATCAATTAGGTAATTAGGTTTAGGGTTTAAGTAGATTATGGTTGGATTTGTTGCCAAATTAATTTACAGACACCAGTCTGTCATTATGACTTGTTCTCTGCACTGTCCTATGTAGATTTTGTTATGGGCCGCGAAGGTATTATGGGACTAGATGGGTTGGTATGGGCCCCCGGCCCAATATTTGGAATTCGGCTTTGGACTTCAGTTTTCATTTTAATGGGCCTATCAATCAAGAGTCCATCAAAGAAGGAACAAAACGAAGACATTACACAACAGGACAAAACAGAACAGAGCAGAGATGGATTCATTCATGTTTGAAAAGCAGTCTCAACTGAGTTCTGACAGACCAGAACCCAAGGAAGTGGCTATAGAAAAGAGTGGTTAATATGTAATTAAGGGCACTTGGGGCCACCCTGTTGGGTCTTCCAGTTGTTGTAGCAAGCACAGACTTGCTTGTTTCCATAGAAACCTGGTGGCACACATAGACACTTTCTGCAACATTTTTGACAGAAGAACATGCATGGTTTGTGGTATTGTGTTCTACTGCATCTCCTTGTACACTGCCCAGGACATTCTGCATTTCACATCCATCAAATGCATTCAAATTAGTCTCAATAACTTCTTATAGTGACATTTTGTTCAACAAACTTAAGTATACTTACGGTAGCTCTTCACAGATCCAGAACCATACCTCTTCTGAAATTAGATCAAAAAAGAAACAATGTCAGATTTGGGCATTTAGAGTTGTTTTGCATTGTTTAAGATTGACTGGTGTGACAAACTTACAGAGTCTTTGGCCATGACAGTGGTGGAAACCATGGACAATGCGAAGAGGAACAAGACCAGAACAGCTGCAAACTTGGTCATTGTTACCTGCAGCTAGCTGGAAGTGGATGAAAATGATTGAGGTTGTGAAGCAGAGAATGGTTGATGAAGATGGATGTAGAATGTGAAGGAAAGAGTGAATTGGGTAGTGCATTTATAGAGGGAGTTTTCAGCACTTTAGGTAGCTTTTGTTGTAAAAACTATTGAAATAATGTGGGTTGGTTTTTTTTTTGGTATGGCCAAGGACTAACGAACTTTTCCATAATTCCACTTGCATTATTTCCATATATCAAATAATACTTATAAAATAAAATTATATGTTCGTCTAAAGTTAGCTAGATAAATTAATCGACTGATTAACACGTTACCGTTGGGTGTTTTAAAATTAAAGATATGTTGAAGCAGACGTTCGAATCTGAATATTTTACCTAATATGACCTATCTGCTTACTACTAGATTATCCTTTCGAAAATCGTAATAGTTTATGTAACTAGAATGCAACATGAGAAGAATATATTCTTCAAGCAATGTGCATAGTGTAGCTAGGGTTTGATGTAACTGAACTTAGTATTGATGACAAAGACACGCACGGTGGTGGTGGACTGGTGGCAGTGGTCCTATGAGAATTGTCTTTTGGTCCAAGATTATCACATGCAAGTGCGCATTTGATCAGACCAAGCCAAATTGCATGCACACACTGTAGTTCGAAAGAGTGGTTTGAACAATGAAGTAGCAGTGAACGAAAGGCAAGGAGAGAATGGAAACAAGTTGAATATGATATGAGATAAGGAGTTGAGTGGATCGGAGTGGAGAGTGGTAACATGGGTGAAGTAATGATACGAATCTACCAAGATTTTTGAATGGTGTGGTGGAGCCCTCCATCTTCTTCTTCTTCAACATGTTGCAGCTTGCACTCTGTTGCAGCAACTGCTGTGTTGGATCAAGAAAACATAATAATGATACTCTGTTGGTTGGCACATGCATCCATCTACTTGAGCCACTGTGGCTATCACATGAGCCTCAATGCTTTCCTATCTCTTATGTTGTTTACTCTTTCCACATTTATGTAGGGATTGTATCATGTGGAATTCCCTTCTTTTCATGGATTCATGGATCCTCTTTGCATCCGTTGATTGCATTTTCTATTTGCATTTTGGACGCACCAGATTGTGCCAGCACATTAATGAGCATGTGCAACTCACGTGTGCATTTCAAAAATGCAAACACGTGGCACAATCTGGTGCGTCCAAAATGCAAACAGGAAATGCAATCAACGGATGCAAAGGAGGATCCATGGATCCATGAAAAGGGGGGTTCCACATGATACAACCCCCATTTATGTATCTTTCTTTTTCAATTAAGTAATAAAATTTGAGAATATCGTACGCCCCTATCATCAATGCATACACAATAACGTTGAAAAAAAAAATATTTTGTATTTTTCCAGATATTTTGATAATTCTAAAGTACGACAAATGAAACACTTAAAAATAAGAATAAATGGATTAAATCGACGTTCGATAAATACTGAACTAGATTTTAGTGACGAAAACTTTATATTTAAACAGATATTATATGATATATGTGGAGTGTAATATGATAATGTCCATGTGAGAGATGGAGGCATGTGCATTGGGGACAAGTACGCACATGCATTTGGTAGACAAGATGCTACACTTATAACATCGACATGTTTACATCTTTCTTTTAACTGTTACTCATTTGTTCATATTCATATCTACTCTTACACTGATTGAGGTCCTAAAATCCCTACGTTAATTGTGCCTTAAATCACTCTCTTCATGTCATGTCGTCAAAATAGTGGTTTGTAGCATTTTATTTGTAAATCTTGCACTTGGAACAGCAACATGTATTAAAAATAAATAGAAAAGAAACAGTGAACTTTAGTGGGCCGAATGTGGCATGTTCAGGTTCGTGGCCCACTTAGCAAGGCCCAAATCAAAGACAGCCTACACAAGTTCCACAAATCTCGAACTCTATTGGGCCGAATGTGACAAGTGAAGGTTTAGAGTTAGGCCCCTCCATTTGACATACGTGAAATTAGATAATATATTTTTATTTAAAAAAATTAGATTATATACATTTGAGAGACCATTTTTGTCGTCTTGCGTTGACCACTGTTGGTTGAGTTGACGAGGTCAACTGATATACCACGTTATTTCATCTACACTCCTGGGTGTATTTATTGCAAGAACGTTGGATCGATCACGACCCATTTTTTGATAGAATTAACTACACCATTTTTATAACATTCAAAATGACATAAATTACACAAAAGGATCCTCTAAGTTTCAATCCTTTAGATCTCAACTGGAGGTCAAACCAGAAGAAAATACACAAAAATGAAACCAAGAGGATCCCTAAAACTATAAGCTATTACAAACTCCACATTTTGTGAGTTTTAGAAAAAAAAGGACTCATAGTTCCTCTGATCAAATGTCATCACTTGATCATGTTGTGAAGCTGTACCATCAATATCAGGAACATTGCTGCTACTTGCACCAACAGCATTGTTGTTGATCACATGATCATCAAAAAGCAACCATTTTTCTAGTAGTGTCACTTGACTCATTCCCTCCGGGACAGGAACAATGTTGCTGTTTTGCTCCATGTAGTTATTGAACTGATGTTGTTCATATTGATCTTGATCACTGCAACTTGATGCCTTAAAATGATCAGTTAACATATTGATACTAGGATGTACTGCTACTGGATCATATTCCTTCTTTTTTGTCCAACTTTCGAGCAGTTTCGATATATTGGCAGTGCTTGAAGCATAGGTTGTTGTAGTAGTTGTGGGAGAGGGTGTCCCTAATTCATCATATGTAGTCATTTGTTGATTGTCATCAACTGCCAAGGCTTGACAGAGTGCTTGTTTTGCTAAGTTGATATCTGTCTGAAGCCGCCTTTCCCACTGGCCTTTTGTGTCTGATTTGTGATGATGATGATCTTCATCATCCTTAATATTATCATGTTCTTCTGACCTCTTGAGCTTCTTCTTCAAATGGGTGTTCCAATAATTCTTGATATCATTGTCTGTCCTTTCTGGCAAGTATGACGCAATGGCAGCCCAACTGACATTTTACAAAAACAACAAAATGATCATCAGCTATGAAAATTTTGAAATCAATGAAATTTTTCATAACTATCAACTCAGCAATGGGCATTACCGATTTCCTAAAAGGGCTTGGAGATGAATGATCATCTTCTGTTCTTGCTCGGTGAAGTTACCGCGCTTATCCCCGGCCGTAGATAGTTAGTCCATCTGAGCCTGCAACTCTTGCTGCATCTAAGCAACCTGCATCATTTCCATATTTTGATTAGTAAATGAAAACTCTTATTCCATCCTATATAGTTTATAAGGCTTTGATGCTAAGTTGAGACATATTTGTTACCTGTTTTGGCCGGAACAGACGCCAGTTTGAAGCACCATGTTGTTGAACATATGTCACAAGTATGATATCTTCCTCAGGTGTCCATGGACCCTTTTTCAATGGCATTCCACCACCCTCCGCACTAGTCTTGCCACTGCTTCCGCTACTATGACACTGATCGTCGCGACAAGGTGATCTAGCCATTCTTCTAGGTAACTAAACTTTTGTATTCAAATATGGTAAAGCTGATTGCTTATTGAAGAATGAGAGACTTTGGTAGAAATATATATAGTGAATGAGATCAAGTAATGAAGAGGACAATTGGACGCTGACTTGATGAAGAATTAGATGGCGACTGATAAGTGGCTAATGAGTCAAAGAGGCTGGCAACGAACTGCATTTAATTTTCAAGTAATCAAACTCTCCTGCCTCCCTCCCTCCCTCCCTCACCTGGTCCTGGCCCTAGTCTCCATATCCCATCTCTTTCTTGCATTACACTCTCCACCCCAAACCGTGTCCCAAACCGACCGACTTTACATCAGACTCAAGAGAGAGACTGAATGACTGATCATTAGACCGCTATTTCTTGTGCCACCAGAAATAATTCGATACAATTTTTGTATGCTTTTTTGACATATTTTTCATTAAAAATAAAAGAAGGGTTTTGAAGTTTGACAAAATCTTAGGGTTGAAGTAATTGAAAAAATGTAGTATGGTTTAATATTGACAATGTTATTTGAGGCTGTGAATGAAATGAATGATGCTTTATGTTAATGTCAATACAGTAACTGTAACACACTTGTACATGAAAATAGTCTCTCATTTATTGGACTGTTTTAAAAACAAGTTTGATTTGGTCAAATGTAAGGAAACACATGTACACGTACGCCATGCAAATTACGAATAACCCTAGCCACAAACAGTGATGAAAACTTACATTTGTCCTGATGCAACTGAGGCTGGATGTAGCAAAAGTCAGCTGATCTACTGGACAGGTGGAGTGGTGCTATTGCATCAGTGTTTTGCTTAAGCGTATTTAAGGCGTGTTTGGATGTACGTCCATAACCCTACCTACACAGACACATGTCTTCCCCAACAGTTGTCAGATTTTTTTTAGAGAAGAACAAGTCAGCTGAAGCACCATATCCTTCTAAAAGCTTCAATTTATTTAATAATGCTTGTAAGAATGTTATCCAGCTATAAACTGGTTGTAAAAATGATCAAAAAGCCTTCTGATTTAAAAGCTAATAACACTATGAGGGCATTTTTGTAACAATCTGATGGAAATTTTGATGTAATAGTTTTGATAATTTGATACGATTGAAGTGTTTGACGAAATACTTAAGCGAAGATTTATGTTTATCATGTATGCATAGGCTGATGTGGGAACATTCATGACAAGCTGCAAGCTGGAAGATGATTGATGAGTCTCTTTATTTGTCTAAAGAAAGTCTATAATTTAAAGAATATGGTTGACATTGACCTGCCTAAAATAAATGCTGATGATAATTTTTCTTAAAATGTCAAAGAGAGTTCTGTGTCATGGATATGTTTCCTGTTTTGTCTCTAGTTCCTTTGCAATCCCTTCTAAAAATGTGTATTTTGAAAATTAAACTATCAACAATTTCAATTAATTTTATACACAGTCAGACTGCGTGTGTGCACTTTGACTTTTAAAAAAAATAAAAACTAAAGAAAATCCAACGATCATTTACCTGAATTTACCTGGATATAGTGTCACAAACTCATGCTTGGGTCCAAATTGAAGAGGGAAGAATAATGTTTTGTTGGACTTGCTGAGGCCAGTTTGGGAAGGTCCTCATCAGATAACACATAAGGCAGCCCAACAAATTAATGGGTCTTGCTTGTGCCAGTGCAATCCTCCCTCCAAGCTCGAATAGGGTATGATTTTATGGAGAACTTTCTTCCACATTTTCAAACCTTTAACCTTTATAAAATAACGCATTCTTGTCAACCACGTCTGTCTGCATTTGCTAATAATTATTTAAAACATAGTTGAATTCATACATAGGTCATAACTTGGGCAGCAGACAATTTTTATCCTATAAAACACTTGACCAGCTCGAATGGGCTTCAACAAGTTAACCAAACTGAACAACTCAATCAAAGCCAAACATGGATAGTCTGAAATGTCTTTACACACTCACTGCATCAACTTTCATCTTCATTGCATTCTATGTAGTTGTTATTCATACAAAGAGAAAGCTGCCGCCGCTGCCACCGAGTCCCCGATCGCTTCCGATCATCGGCCACTTACATCTTTTAAAGAACCCACTTCACAGGACGTTACAGAACTTGTCAGTTAAGTATGGACATGTTTTTAGTTTGAAACTTGGTAATCAGTACACTGTCGTGGTCTCTTCGCCTGCAGCTGTTGAAGAATGCTTTGGAAAAAACGACGTAGTTTTGGCTAACAGACCTCAGCTCCAGTCTGGGAAGTATCTTAACTATGATTCTACTACAATTGGTGCAACTAACTATGGTGATCACTGGAGAAACGTCCGTAAGATGTCGAACCAAGAAGTGTTTTCAGTGTCTAGGCAGAACATGTTTTTGTTGCTGAGGCAGGACGAGGTTAAGTCCATGATCAAGTCTTTGTTCGGTTTTACTAGAAAAGGGAAACAAAAGGTGGAAATGAAGTCGAGGATCAGTGAGGTGACTTTTAACATCATTGTAAGTATTGTGACCGGGAAGAGATACTATGGAGAAGGGGTCGAGGATTCGGATGAAGCTAAGGAGTTTCGAGGGATCATACGGGAAATATTTGAACTAAGTGCTGCGTCGAATCCATCAGACTTTTTTCCATTTCTTAAACTTTTTGACTATGGAGGGTGCAAGAAAAAGATGATGAAGTTGGGGAAGAGAATCGACGAGGTGTTACAGAAGCTGATCGACGAAAACAAGGCAGAAAACGGAGTTTCGCGGTCAGTCCTTAGTAACATTTTACCAATGCAAGAGGCAGACTCTGGCTGTATTTCAGATAAGACCATCAAAGGCCTTATGTTGGTAGAGTTCTAATCTTAACTTGCACAAATGGAGCAAATGCAGTTCAAATGCTTAACTTGTTTGATTGGTGGCAGGTACTGATTACAGCAGGCACGGATACCACTGCCGCCACGATCGAATGGGCCATGTCTCTTTTACTTAATAACCCTGAAAAGCTCAAGAAAGCTAGGGAAGAACTCGATGCAACGATCAGCAAAGGTCGATTGGTTAACGAGGCTGACCTTCCCAAACTTACTTATCTACAAGCCATAGTTAACGAGACTTTCAGTATGTACCCTGCTACACCACTTCTAGTGCCACATTACTCATCGGCCGAATGCACCATTCAAGGATTTCACGTGCCGCGAGACACAATGGTGCTTGTTAACGCATGGGCTATCCATAGAGATCCAGAGGTGTGGAATGAGCCTTTGAAATTTGAGCCTGAGAGGTTTTTGAATGTTGAAGAAAGGAGTTATGCTTATAAGCTTGTCCCGTTTGGAGTCGGGAGGAGAAGCTGCCCTGGTGCGAGCATGGCTCGCAAAGTCGTGGGGCTGAGTCTTGCATCATTGATACACTGTTTCGAATGGGAGCGGATTGGAGAAGAGGAAGTGGAAATGGGTGAAGGTGAAGGACTTAGCATGCCTAAGCTTACACCATTGGAAGCATTTTGCCAACCACGCAACCATATGATTCATGTTTTATCAGGCTTATGAGAAATCACATAATGCCTTCTTGTTAGTATTATGAATAAAGTTGATCATCATCGATCTTTTATTACAATTTCCGTAAATTCATCTGACAAATTGTCCCACATCAATCTGTTTCTTACAAGGATGATAAAACACTTATCATGTCTTTGCGCGGTTGACAATTTGCTTCCAAAGGCCTAAGCTTAGGCATAGTGAGTCCATCCCCTTCAGCCATATCCACATCCTCTTCTCCAATCCGTCCCCATTCGAAACATTGTAACAAAGAGGCTAAAGCCAGTCCCACAACCTTGTGAGCCATACTTGCACCAGGACAACTTCTCCTCCCCAGCCCAAATGGAATAAGCTTATGTGCGTAAGTCTTCTCTTCCATATTCTCAAATCTCTCAGGCTCAAAACTCAAAGGGTCATTCCAAACCTTAGGATCTCGATGTATAGCCCACGCGTTGACAAACACCATTGTGCCTCGCGGAATGTGGAATCCTTGAATGGTGCATTCACTTGATGAGTAATGTGGTACTAGAAGTGGTGCAGCAGGGTACATTCTGAAAGTTTCATTGACAATGGCTTGGAGATATGGGAGCTTAGGAAGGTCAGCCTCGTCCACTAGTCGGTCCAAGCCTACCACTGCATCGAGTTCTGACTGAGCTTTCTTGAGCTTTTCAGGATTGTTGATTAAAAGAGACATTGCCCATTCGATCGTGGCTGCAGCCGTATCCGTCCCAGCTGTGATCAGAACCTGTGATCAATCAACATGGTGTAAAAAAGATCTAAAGAAATTCTGAATTGAACAAAAATATCTAGAGTAAGGAACATACCACCATGAGACCTTTGATGGTCTTGTCTGAAATGGAGGCAGGATCAGCCTGTTGCAAAGGTAAAATGTTACTAAGCATTGACTTCGCAGCTCCGCCATTCGCCTTACTTTCATCGATGAGGTTCTGTAACACTTCATCAATTCTCTTCTCCAATCTCTTCATCCTTTTTTCATACCCTCCATAGTCAAACAATCTAAGAAATGGTAAAAAGTCCATTGGATTCGACGCAGCACTCAACTCAAATATCTCAGATATCATCTCCCGGAACTCTTTCGCTTCTGCAGAAACCTCCCCTTCACCATAATATCTCTTCCCAGTCAAAATCCCCACAATGATATTAAAACTCACCTCACTGATCCTCGACTTCATTTCCACATTTTCCTTCCTTAGTTTCGTCGAACGAAACAAAGACTTGATCATGGACTTAACCTCATCTTGCCTAAGTGACAAAAACATGTTCTGTCGGGATACTGAAAACACCTCCTGATTTGATATCCTTCGAACGTATCGCCAATGATCACCATAGTTAGATGCACCAATAGTACTAGAGCCATAGTTGAAATACTCCCCAGCCTGAATCTGAGGCCTGTCTGCCAAAACTACGTCGTTTTTTCCAAAACATTCTTCCACAGCAGCTGGTGAAGTGACCACTACAGTGTACTGGTTGCCTAGTTGCAAACCAAAGACATCACCATACCGAGCTGATAAGCTATGGAACGTTCTGTGAAGTGGGTTTTTCAAAAGGTGTAGATGTCCGATGACCGGAAGTGACCACGGACTTGGTGGCAGAGGCAGAGGAAGCTGCCGTTTTCTATGCTTTTTTGACACCAAGTAGAATGCAATGAAGATGAATGTTGATGCAGCAAATGTGTAAACCCATTTCAGATCTTCCATTTTCTGCTTAATGCCTGAATTTGATCTACTAATTGCAGTCCATTTAAGCTGCAATTGCTGCCTACTTTTCCATTAAAAAACTCTAAAGATGATACAACCGATAAATCTTGTCGACTACTCGTGTTCAAATTATTCCAAAAATACAAAGAGGCGTGGTTGACTAAGAGTTCATTAAACCTAAACAAACGCTGTAAGATGTGAACATCATTTGTGCCGCTTTTCTTGTAACTACAAGCATTGTTTTTCTAGATTTTATTTATTTAAATAATGCGAAATATCCGCAATTTTGAATATTTTCAGATAAAAATACATCGTTAGATAATTTTGTATAAACGATCGTGAATTTAATTAATCATAAAAATAATTGTCTTTTCGCGCTTCTAAACATATGAACTGTGTCGCGAAATCGAAATTGAGTTCTCAAGTTCATACCTTTCTCCTCTCGAAGATTCAGATCCATCGTTGACGATTCTGTAAGGAGCACATCAATTTCTATAAGTAAAAATGTGTCAAATTTATATCATTTCAACCCGTGGACATTCTTTCAGAAGTTCAGTGAGTCCAGGAACTTGTACACTGTCAAAGATGCAAAATTGGTGCATGCCCACTTGCTCGTTTCGGATGGATTGTTTGGGAATTTGTTTATTTGGAATTCGCTGCTTAGGTGGTATTGTGTATGTGATGGAATTGGTGATGCAGTTAAGGTGTTTGATGGAATGCCTGAGAGAAATGTTATTACTTGGAACACGATGATATCTGGTTTTAATAATGAGTTAAGGTATGATGAAGCGTGGAGGGTTTTTGTGAGGATGCGAAGTTCGGGTTTTGTGCCTGATCAGTTTACTTATGGAAGTGTGCTTTCAGCTTGTACTGCATGTGTGCTGTGTTTTCTGGTAAGCAAGTTTATTCGGTTGCTTTGAGAGATGGATTCTTTTCTAATGGGTATGTTAGGGCTGGAATGATTGATTTGTTTGCGAAAAATTGCAGCTTTGAAGATTCTTTGAGGGTGTTTTATGATGTCTCATGTGAGAATATTGTTTGCTGGAATGCTATTATTTCTGGGGCAGTAAGGAATGGTGAGAATGGGATGGCTTTAGATATATTTAGTCAGATGTGCCATGTAGATTTGGTGCCAAATAGTTTTACATTTTCAAGCTCTTTAGTAGCTTGTACTGCACTTGAAAATCTTGAAGTTGGAAAACTATTGCAAGGGAGAGTGACCAAATGTGGAGTTAGTGACATATTTATCGGAACTGCTATCATTGATTTGTATGCCAAATGCGGAGAGATGGATGAAGCTGTTAAAGCATTTTATTCTCTTCCTACTCATAATGTGGTGTCGTGGACCACTATTATATCTGGTTTTGGCAGAGCTGATAATCCCATTTCTGCATTGAATTTCTTCAAAGAAATGAGGAGGGTTGAGGAGGTGAATAAACACACACTCACAAGTATTATAGCTGTTTGTGCTAACCATGCGTTTTACAAGGAGGCAAGCCAAATTCATACGCTGGTACTTAAAGCCGGCTTCTATTCAGAATCAGCAGTGAATACCTCCCTGATACATATGTACTCCAAAACTGGGGCTGATGATCTGGCTGAAAAGATATTCAAGGAGACTGGTGACACTGCGGGTTTGGGTTCATGGGCAAATATCATTTCTGCATTTACTCAAAGCAGAAATTCTCAACGGGTCACCGAGTTATTACTGAATATGTTTCGCGGAGGTACAAGGCCAGATGAATTCTGTATTTCTAGTGCACTGAGCATCGTAGAAAGTTTGCATTTCGGAAGACAGCTTCATTGCTACACTGTAAAAATTGGACTTAGTATAGATATTGCAGTTGGCAGTTCCATTTTCACCATGTACTCAAAGTGCGGAAGTTTTGAGGATTCCGTCAAGATTTTTGATAAAATGGATTGCAGGGATGCTGTTTCATTGGCCTCAATGATCGCTGGTTTTGTTGAGCATGGTTGCCCAGAGGAAGCTCTTGAACTGTCTAAAGAGATATCATCAGAAGACATAACACTTGATGATGTGATTATTTCCACCATTTTAACTGCATGCTCAGCTCTTCATTTGCTACGTAAAGGTCAAGAAGTCCATGGGCGTGCCATACGCCTAGGATTAGACACTGGTCAACATACTGTTGGTGCTCTTGTATCCATGTACTCAAAATGTGGTTCCTTGAAAGTAGCTAGAAGAATATTTGACTTCATGACAGAAAAAGATTCAGTAGCATGCTCTTCACTGGTTTCAGCGTATGCACAATGTCTTCGCATTGATGAAGCTTTCTCGGTATTCCGTGAAATACGAATGTCTAGCTTGACGATTGATTCATTCACAGTCTCATCAATCGTTAGAGCTGCAGCTGTTTCAGATAGACCAACTATTGGCACTCAAGCACACGCCCTGGCAATAAAGCTTGGACTTGACTCAGATTCCTGTGTCAGTAGCTCACTGATCACTTTTTATTCAATGTGTGGAACAATTGAGCACTGTCGTCAAATATTCAATCAGATTGAGAATCCGGATGTGATTGCATGGACATCTCTGATTCACAGTTGTGCTCAAAATGGAAATGGAGCAGAAGCTTTAACAAATTTCAGCTGCATGAAGGAAGCTGGGATCAAACCAGATGCAGTAACATTTGTCTCAATTTTATCAGCATGTAGCCATAATGAATTAGTCGAAGAAGGCTATCATCACCTAAACTCAATGATTAGAGATTTCGGGATCAAGCCAAGTAACCGTCATTACACGTGCATGGTTGATGCACTTGGTCGAGCTGGGAGACTCAGAGAGGCATGAAGTTCATTGAAAACTTGCCTATTGAACCGGACACAGTTTTATGGGGTACATTGCTTGCAGCTTGTAAGTTACATGGTGATATCGAGCTCGGGAATCTTGCAGCCCGAAAGGTTTTGGAGTTGGAGCCAAGTCATGATGGAGCTCATATATCGTTATCAAATATTTATGCAGATGTGGGTAAATGGGATCAAGTCGAGGAGCTTAGATGCCAGATGAGGGAAGCTGGGACACGGAAAGAAATTGCATGGAGCTCCATGTGAATGTAAGTGGTCTCTTCGTTTATTCAAAAATTTGGGCATCTTGACTTCTGTGTGATGGTAGGTAAAAAGAAGCTGGCCATTCAGACTTCAGTAGCATGATGCCCTTTGAAATAGCAGGTGAACTTTATCATCTTCTGGTGAATCATATGCACCTCACTGTGTTGTAACTAGATTTTTTTAGGAAATTCATACTACACATTTAGAGATGTTGGTACATAAAAATTGATTCATATTCATCCCTTCGCCCATACATTTTAATTTATTTAAAAAAAATAATTTAGCAGGAGAAAGTCTAGGAAAGCACTAACTCCGTATAATGATTTACATAGCATCTCATCTCTGAGATCTCATCTTGTTTCATAGACAGCAAATGATGTCAGAAAGTTTCTAGTTTCTCACAAAATCTTATCTTTTTCCCTCTTGTCTTGATTGATACAGATTACATTTACACAGTTGATGAAGCAAGCCCTGGTGTACTGATCTGTGCCCTGAGAAGATCTGTGCGTAAGGCCTCACTTTCTCACACACCCAGATCTTTAATTTATCCATGTTTCAATCTTTGTGTGTAAAGTTTGAATCTTGTACAAGTTGTGATTTGTTTGAATGTAGCTTCAGATGTCTCTTTATCTATGTCATGTGTTGAGATCTAAGGAAGTGATATACTAAATGGGTGATTGATTTTTATTGCCATTCGTGTTTTTTTTGAATTAGGATGTTGTGATGTAGACTCATTTGAGATTTAGAGTAATGAGAGACTTTATGCTTCTGATTTGCTTGGCTTTGAATTCAGACTCTATTAATTTCGTTGTGTTGTTTCATATCTACAAGCATGTGTCATTTATTTCGTAGATCCATGGGGTGTTTGTTGTAGGGTTTACTTAGATTAACTGTGGGGCTGATTTCAAGAAGTTCTAGTTGAGCCTTTATTATGAGTCATTGATAATTTGTGGATTTGAAGGTTCTCACGGGTATGCAATAGATTCTTACGATTTGATTTTTGAGTGTCTTTGGGTTTGTGCAACTTAAAATTGAGACTTTCTTTGTTAGGTTTATCATGGCAATTAAAGGAAAGCCTGCGGACAACAAGAGGAGTGCGTTGCCCATATTCATAGTGTTGGGCTTATGTTGTTTCTTTTACATTTTGGGGGCATGGCAGCGAAGTGGGTTTGGAAAGGGGGACAGTATTGCCATGCAGATCACGCAGCAAACAGACTGCAGTATACTCTCCAATCTGAATTATGAAACACATCATGGAGCTGACGTTGAAAAGACCGAAGACGACTCACAAATCAAAGTCATTGAACCGTGTGACGACCGTTATATTGATTACACACCTTGCCAGGATCAAGCAAGGGCAATGACTTTCCCTCGAGAGAATATGAATTATAGGGAGCGACATTGTCCTCCTGAGGAAGAAAAGTTGCATTGTCTGATTCCTGCACCAAAGGGTTATGCGACTCCATTTCCATGGCCAAAGAGCCGTGATTATGTACCTTACGTTAATGCTCCGTACAAAAGTTTGACTGTGGAGAAAGCTATTCAGAACTGGATTCAGTACGAGGGAAATGTGTTCCGGTTTCCTGGTGGAGGAACACAGTTTCCCCACGGAGCAGATGCATATATCAATGATCTCGCTGCAGTTATTCCTATGGACAGTGGAATGGTTAGAACTGCGCTTGACACTGGCTGTGGGGTAAGTTTCACTTTGCTGACATTGTTTATTAATCCCTCTAAAATCTGAAATATGTATCTGTTGAATGTTAAAGGTTGCCAGTTGGGGTGCATACTTGTTCAAGAAAAACGTCATCGCTATGTCATTTGCTCCAAGAGATTCACATGAGGCGCAAGTTCAATTTGCTTTAGAAAGAGGTGTGCCTGCTGTGATCGGTGTTCTTGGTACCATAAAGCTGCCTTATGCTGCTAGATCCTTCGACATGGCTCACTGCTCTCGATGCTTGATTCCATGGGGTTCAAGCAGTGAGTACACCATCCACATTATTATTAAAAATAATTACTTTTTGTACTACAAACCCCTGGTAAAGCCATCATCAGTCCGTAATTAGATGTTCCATGTGTGTACAATTGCAGATGGAATGTATATGATGGAAGTCGATAGAGTTCTTAGGCCAGGTGGATACTGGGTGCTCTCCGGCCCTCCTATCAACTGGAAGACTAATTACCAAGCATGGCAGCGTCCTAAGGAGGAATTACAGGAAGAACAAAGGAGCATCGAGGAGACAGCAAATCGACTTTGCTGGGAAAAGATTCACGAAAAGGGTGAAACTGCCATCTGGAGGAAAAGACTCAACATTGACGATTGTCCCGCTAGAGGTTCAGAGGTTACCATGTGTGATGCTAAGAATCCCGATGATGTTTGGTACGCTGTTTTCCTACTTACCATTCATTCAAACATTGATTGTTTTTTCATTTTCCCTTTCAGTTTATTGACTCTTATTTTGTATCCATAGGTATAAAAAGATGGAGCCTTGTGTGACTCCTTACCCAAATGAAGCGGCTATTGTTGAATGGAAGCCATTCCCCGAGAGGCTCAACCTCGTCCCTGCCAGGGTCAGCAGTGGATCCATTCCTGGAGTGACTTCAGAAACATTCGAACAAGATAATAAAACATGGAAGAAGCATGTCAATGCGTATAAAAGGATTATTAAGATTCTAGACTCCGGGAGATATAGGAACATAATGGATATGAATGCGGGTTTGGGAAGCTTCGCCGCAGCTATAGACAATCCCAAATTGTGGGTCATGAATGTTGTTCCAACTATCGCCGAATTGAGTACTCTTGGCGCTATTGCTGAACGTGGACTCATAGGAATTTATCACGACTGGTATGCTACAAAATTTCATCAGTAGCTGAGTTGATCTTTCATGACTACTTTTGTAACCATTCCTTTATTTTTTCCATTTGGTCAGGTGTGAAGCTTTCTCTACATACCCTCGAACATACGATCTCATTCATGCAAGTGGTCTTTTCAGCCTATACAAGAATAAGTAAGGAATCACTCTATCAAATTTATTATTTTTCAGGATTTATAACTCAAACCTTGCCAAATGTTCCTTTGAATCAAATCACAGATGTAACTTTGAAGACATACTTATAGAAATGGACCGTATCCTCCGTCCCGAAGGCACAGTCATAATCCGTGACAACGTCGATGTCCTCAACAAGGTAAACAAAATCGCCAAAGGAATGAGATGGAACACCAAAATGGTAGATCACGAAGATGGCCCTCTCATTCGCGAGAAGGTCCTGTTCGCCGTCAAACAGTACTGGGTCGCCGGTGACAAAGGCAACTCCACTTCCTCAAGCTAATCACCAACACTAACAGTCAAAACAATCCGTTCTTCCACAAAATGTCGAGCAAATACTGACGCAGAAGAAGAAAGGAGAATACCTTCCTCAACAACTCTAGGCTACTATCAGATCAGTTACACTAAAGGTGTAGTTTGTCATGTTTCAAGTTCATTTTGTTCCTCAGTTTTCCAGCTTCAGATACTAAATTAGTTATATTTATATATTTATTCTTTGGAGAAGTAAAAAAGCACTTTCTTAGTTTCTTAATGGGCTGGGCTTTCGGAATAAGCTTTATTGTGTTGTATCTAATCTGGGCCGTGGCGTTTGAGACAAAAAATCTAAAGATTCGTATTTAGGGGACAAGGAGGGACACGTGTCATCAATCGACGGGGCTGTCATGTAATTCGAATGTAGTATAAACCCTCGTTGTAGGAAAAACCCTAAGTACCATATTCCGAATTTTGCATCACGGCAGGGTTTGGTTAAGGATTCAGGAGGTAGAGATTGGAAAAGGGTGTTTGGAAATAATGGCGGACAAGGGAAAGAAGCAGAAGGTTGTGGTGGCGGAGAATGGTGAGGAACAGGTTGATGGAGAGCTTGTTGTTCAATTGAGAAACTGCAAGAGATTCAAGACCAGCTTGAAAAGGTCTCTCTTTTACATCCCTTTCATTCTTGTATCTAACTCTTTATTTTTATCTGCATGGAATTTGATTTGTAACTTTGTATTTGATTGTTGGAATTTGGAGAATAGATTAATGAGAAAGTGAGTGATGAGGTGTTGGAGGTGGAGCAGAAGTATATTAAAGTTCGTAAGCCTGTGTATGATAAGAGGAAGGAGATTATTCAGTCTATTCCTGAATTCTGGTTGACTGCTGTGAGTGTCCTTTTCGGAGTTTTGAAATTTTGATCAGAATTGGTTATTTCCGGGCATGAAGTAATGTTGTGTGCATCTTGTTTTTATTCAGTTTCTTAGCCATCCAGCACTTAGCCAGCTTTTGGCTGATGAGGACCAGAAGGTCTGTCCTTTTACAATATTTGATCATAGTACTTGATTTACTTATTTGTGAAACAGCAAAGCATTATGTTTACTTTTGATCATTTGAATGGTAGATTTTCAAGTATTTGGAATCCCTGGAGGTGGAGGAATTGACGGATGTCAAAATGGGCTACACCATATCATTTGTAAGTGTTGTTTCTTTCAAAAAGGTATAATGTATGGATTGAGGGATATTGATCATTGAGTGTGTTTGTATTATGTTATAGAACTTCAATCCCAATCCGTATTTTGAGAACTCGAAGTTATCCAAAACCTTCAATTTTATTGACGAAGGTCCTATCAAAGTCACCTCTACTACAATCAAGTGGAAAGAAGGAATGGTAAGAATCATAAATATATCTTTTTTGGTTCAATATAAATAATAACTGTTGCTCAACTTTCTTTGCTAAATGTGAAGGGTATTTCCAATGGTGCCAAAGATGAGAAAAAAGGAAACAAGCGACCCCTTGACGAGGAAAGGTCAGTTGCATCGTTCATATTCAAAATAATTTGATAGTCCCATTCTACTAAGTTGTGAATGATAGTGTTAGCAGTAGCATTTATGAATTTGCTAGAGTTGATCTCTGATGATTAGAGATACTTATACTGACTACTGAGTAACATTCTAGCTTAATATTAAGTCGCCATCTCATTCGATAAATGCTGATTTACTTCCTTGGGTTAGGGAGCTTGTCTACTTTGTCGTGCAATTTTCAATTTCTAATAAAGCCTCAAACTGATTTGAGCTACAACCTCTTTGGCTCGAATCTTTTACAGTTTCCTTAGTTGGTTTGAAGAAAGTGAAGAAATGGACGAGATGAATGATCAGGTAGGCCATAATTACGCAACTATGCATAATTTTTTAACTTTATTTGCTTTCATTTTTTCACACTTTTGTGGTTATTCAGATTGCAGAGATAATCAAGGAAGACTTGTGGCCTAATCCCCTTAGTTATTTCAACAATGTAAGCTCTTTACATATCTTTCACTTTTAACATAATCTAAAGTGATATCAGCTTACACTTTGTGTCTCATAATATAGGAAGGTGATGACGAGGAAGACTTGGATGACGAAGATGATGAAGAGGTAAGTGGTACAATTTTGATGACAAGCGGGCGTTCTTTGGCACAAATTTGTCTCTTGTCATGGTTGATAAGATCACTAGTCTCATGTTACTTTTTTGCAGGACTCAGAGGATGAAGATGACGACGACAAAGAATAACAGGCACTCTTTGGTTTCATATGAATCCTTTAGCGTTGCATGCATCATTCCATCCCTCCTGCTCATCTGATCTCTCGGTTGGTTCTTCATATCGTGATCAATGGCTATCGAGTTTACTGTCACCCTTTTCGATTCATTAGCTGCAGTTTCATTTCAGTTTTCAGTAATTCTGATGTATCGACGATAATTATACAAGTTTCATAAAATGAGATTTTCCGCATACGATCCCTCATTGCAATTCATTTGAAGTCAATATACTCTCATTTTCACATCTTTAAATCCTTCTGTATGCCATTTTACTCGAGAGTTGATATTTTGGTTTTTTCTGTTTTATTTATTTTATAATATTTAAATCCTGAAAAACTAAACCCTAAATCGACCGATCGATCCAATTCGAGGACTGATGGCGAGATCCGGCGACTGGTGGTGCAACCGACCGAGACGTGCGGCTGCTATTTGGTTAACCTCCGCGATCCTATTCTACACCTTGTTTTTAACTGCGCGGCGCTTCACGTCTCCAAATGCCCAACTCTCTGGTAAGAAGCTTCACTTGTCCATCTTTTATCATTTTGAGATTAATTAGAGTATTTACTGATGATTTGTGTTGCAGATAATAGAGATATGTATGCTGAGAGGAGATCAATATTGTATAGTAAAATGGCGAAGGACTTGGATGAACATGGACCTGCTTTTTTGAAGAATGGTGAAACATCCCAGTTGCTGACACTTTCTGATTTATTTGAGATAAAAAATGGGAGTGTTAGGCCGATACTCAAGGTTTGCGCTTTGAGTATCTGTTGTTGTTGGTTTGTGATTGGGATGCCATTTGATTTGGTTTTGTTTTAGTAGCCGGCAGAGCCACCTGTAAGGGCAAATGTTCTCTATTTGAGCCCAAAGTTCTCGATTAATATCTCGTAAGCTCTTCTGTTTTTCCGCTTCGTTGCTAATATTTTTTCTGTTTTTTAAATTCAAAAAATTGTGCATTTCATTAGAAGCTGTAAGTTCAATTCCTCCTGCTATGGTTGACTTGGTGCAGGGAGGCGGTGAAGGATGTTTTCGCACCACACTTCACAAACAGTACGTACTACGTAGACTTTTTCTGCAAGTGATGTTGTGAAAAGAGATTTTCATTCAACAATTGGCGTAACCCATGCAGTTATTGGCTCATTGGTTTTTGAATTCTGATAGTGATTTGGTTCCAGAACTCTAGCTTATACCATTTTAGCATGTTTCATGCCTCTCATCACATCACCCCTGTTCCTGCTACTGAAGAAGAGGTATAGAAAAATTCATTTAACATAGTAATACATTCATGGCAATACCTTATTTAGAAATGCTATAGTTTCACATTAATTAGTGCAGATTAACCTTGAAGCCCATGCCGTGCAAGAGGTTGCTGTTGCTGCCTGCCCTTTGAAAATTGTTTTGGATAGAGTAGTATTAACTTCAACCGGTGTTCTTTTAGGATGTTGGCAGGTACTTGGACCATTGTTCCATGTTATTGTTGACAGTAAAATCATGTTCTTTGCATGCTTGAGCATGAGCTCGCTGGCTGCTGTTTTCAACTCTTGTTCTGATGAAAGTTTATTAGTGAGTGACATAATTCTTCTCAGGTAATATCTGGTACAGACCCTGTCACAATTCGTGCAGCATTGAGAGCTGCTCTTCCACGTGCATCAGAAAAACAACTCGTAAGAACTGCATTTTTGGGTCTCTCTGCCTTGCTTCTCTCAGAAATATGTAACACTCTTATGTCTCTAAGGAAACATAAATATGGAAATATCTAGATGTTTTAGACGCCAATTTAAACCAAAAACTTGTCCATTAATCTGTGGATAATAATGCAGTGCCTCGGTACTTCCCTATTTTATTGGCAACCTTGTATCTATTATCTTCTTTACATACTACTTAGATACCCTATTCGGATATCGTTTCCATGACTGGTAGCATTGGCAAATGGGGCTCCATTAGCTGAAGCTAAATATATATTTAGTTAATTGGTTAGACTGAAATAATAACACTGTAAACAATGGTCTTCATAAAATCTGTGTATGCTTTTATTAGTGCATTTTAATAAGTGACCAGTATTTGTTTTGTGCAGTATGATAGTGCAATTCTTCATACTTCTTTTGCGCGGATATTGGGTCACCCCACTTCACTCAAGGTAGGTACAAATTTTATGTTAGAATCTAGTAGTTTCATAGATTTTTGTTGTCTTTAGGAGAAAAAAATCGTGTTCATGGATAATTTTCTATAGCTGATGAAAATATCATCTATATTTGAGTTTGTATATCAGTGGCAATTTGTATCTTGAATTGGGTTAGTTTACTTTACACTAATTGATAGCGTAACTGTCTGATGTACCTTGTATGCATCATGCTACATTTTCAGATAGAACTGAAAAATGAACTGCTCTGTTAGAGAGAGCTACTTTTCTTGAATTTTTTATTTGGCCATTACTCTTGCAGGGCCTTGGTGAAACTCCTGAGCAGCTTCAGTTCTTCCATGAGTTAGTTACCCTTCTAGACAATCGTCTTCGTGGATATGAGGTACACTTATTTGTAAATGGTTACCCTGATTAATATATCAGTCTTTGTTGTCTTACTATTAGTAAGTGATGCGTAATCACTGGTGCATGAGAACTGTTTACCATACATGTTCTCATTAAGTAAACATAATCCAGTCTTCTTATGGAGTACCTGTGATTCAGGCATTAGTGTCAGAGCTTTGGTATGTTGAGGAATATGACTTACTGGCTCTTGCACTTGATGGGAAAATTAATGTTCGACCATTTCAGTTCGGGTGCAAAAATGGCAGAAGCATGTTATGAGAGTAGTGTTGCGATGGATATAGCTTATTGTATGTACTTCTTCTGTTATATATAATGTATGAATTCTGGTGTTTTCAGTTACAATAATGAGTAATTACTCAGAGTTCTCTTAATGTTCATCTGCCTACTTTTACACCAGGTATGATATCATATCATCGAATATTGTTAGTTGTTACCCTTCAATATTTATTCAAGTCAATGGAACTCTGCAAATTTCTAGACATTGCCAAACTCTTAAATAAGACTATTCTAATGTCAAAAACAAGTTCCTACCAAACGCGCATTCTATAAAATCTTCAACTGTTTTCGGAACTCGATCTTGTGCAGCAAAACTAAGACCGACCACAAATAGCTCAACTGCGCGAGATCGAGTCCGATTGCTAACCAATCAAACTCTTATAAATCCTCTCAATTTTCCTACCTACAAAAACTAGTAACCAACACAACCTTGGTGAACAACCATTACCAACAACATCAAAATGTCGTCGTTAAATCTCTACAAAGCAGACTACAGCTACGGCCAAGTAGCGCCGCTCGAAATGGAAGACCAACTCCACCACCACAAACCACCACCAAAACCTAACCGCTCCACCGTCGCAATCCTTGCCGCATCCGCCCTCTTCATCCTCCTCGTCATCGCTATCACACTCGCTGTCGTTCTCTCCAAATCGTCAAACTCCTCACCGATCATCCATCGCAACCGCACAGCATCAACTCGGCCGAGTCGATTCGTATCGTCTGCAACGTTACTAGCTACCCTGACTCATGCTTCTCCACTATTACCTCTCTCAACGCCTCTCCCACTGCTGATCCGGAGCAGATCCTCAACCTCTCCATCCGCATCTGCTTCAATCAAGTCATCGCCGTCGCTGCGTCCGTAAACAAAACGGTCACAAACGAGGCGGTGAAGGAATGCGGAGAGTTGTACGACGATGCTAGAGAACGGATCGGAGATGCGATGGAGGCGATGGAGCCTGGGCTGACGGAGAGTAAAGTCAACGACGTGCAGACGTGGCTGAGTGCGGCGTTGACTGATCAGGAGACGTGTTTGGATGGATTAGAAGATATGAATGAGTCGGTCAAACTCAAACTTGAAGAGTTCAAAGTCAACGCTGAGAAGCTGAAGGAGTACTTGAGCAACAGCTTAGCTATTGTTGCTAACATACACACCCTTCTCCAAAAATTTGGCCTAAAATTACACTGAAAATTGTTGATTCAATACTTTTTTCTTCACAAAAATAAATTGAAATACATGTAAAAGATGAAAATACTGCATTGTATTAGTGTGTGTACCTATGTTTTTGTTGATTTAAATCCGAAGAACTCTTGAGCAGTAGTTCATCTTACGGTCTTGAAAGAACTGGAAGTTAGACGCTCATCTCTGTCCCTAAATCATGCGTAGGTAGCGAAGATAGCAGAGTTAAGCTATCAATGATGCTGTAAAGCTCTGTGGACGAAGGGTGGCTCTTATCACCTATTAAGAACTTGTGCACTTTTGTCTCCAATTCTATCCAACTGTAGGCAGCTGTCTTTTGTAAGCTCTTGTTTCTCATCATAGTACGGATTTTTGAAGCTTCTTGCCATTTTCCCATGGATATGTAAATGTTAGCTAAAAGGACATAATTTCCGGAATTTTCAGGCTCCAATTCTAGTAGCTTTTTAGCTGAGATCTCGGCTAGCTCGAGATTGGAGTGAGTCCTTGAGGCACTGAGTAATGTGCCCCAGATAACCACATTGGGCTCAATATCCATATCAGAAATGTAATTATAAGCTTCATCGAGTTTTCCTGATTTGCAGTACAAATCCACAATGCAAGCACAATGTTCTATTTTTGGAGTTAATTTGTATTCCAACTTCATCTTTCTGAAATACTGCAAGCCTAAATCTAAAAGCCCGGCGTGGGTAAAGGCAGTGAGAATCCCCACGAATGTTATATCATTGGGTTCCACACCAGATGCTTTCATTTGCTCATAAAGACTAATCACATCCTCCGCTAGACCATTGAATCCTAATCCCCTGATCATTGAGTTCCAAGTTACAATATCTTTTTGCTTTCATGTTGTTGAATAATTGCCAAGCCTTTTTAATATTACCACATTTGGAATACATATCCAATAGTGCCGACGTAATCTGAACATTTGAAGCAAAACCTCGGGTTTCGACAAACCTGCCAATGCGCTCACCATACTCTACAGACCCCAACTGGGCACAGGCAGATAGAACACTAACAACTGTGATATCCGTAGGCTCTAATCCCATACTCTCCATCTTCTCAAAAAGGTACAATGCCTCATTTGGTTGCCCATTTTGAGCATAACCAGCAATCATGGCACTCCATGCCACTACATCCTTATCACTCATATTGTCAAACTCTTTCCTGGCATCATCCACTGCCCCACATTTGACAAACATTTCCAATATTGCCGTTGAAACTATGATATTTTTCCGCAATTTATTATCTTCAACAAGTTGTTTTACTCGCAAACCCATCTCCAAATTTCCAACTTTAGCACAAGTAGATAACATAGTTACCAGCGTCGTCTCATCAAACTGAAACCCTTCAACAAGCATCATCTGAAATACTTTAAGACCTTCCTCATAATCCCCATTATGCAAATAACACGAAAGCAAACAATTCCAAGACACGATAGTTCTCTCACCCATTTCATCAAACAGCCTCCTTGCAGCTAATACTTGCCCCGACTTCGAATACCCAGATATTAAACAGTTGTAACAAACTGGATCCTTAACCTCTAGTCCATCAAAAACCTTTTTCGCCGAATCAACATCATCATTCTTAGCATAAAAATCAATCAAACTACTCTGTACATAATTATTACACTCAAACCCATATCTTACAACCAAAGAGTGAACCTGCTTTCCCAACTTAACATCCGACTCCACGACACTAGCCTTGAGCACAGGCGGGATCGAAAAACACATATTCTCACCCCCTCCTCTCGAATGGGCCAATGCAAAAATGTCAATCGTTTCCTTACTCAGATTACATTTCGAATACGCAGATATCATGTAACTGTAACAAAACCTTTGCTCTCTTTGAGGAATTTGATCAAACACCTTCCGTGCATAATCGGTAAACGACTCGAGAATGAGTCTTTTAATCAAAATCGGAGCTAGGGTTGCGTAATTCGTCACTATCAACGCATGTACTTGCTTCAGCTGGTTAATATTCACAACTCCATTCGTGTTCAGCAAATTCAACATTCGTCGCTCCATTCGGATCCTCTCTCACACATCATCGGAGTTCGGACTCGGCTCAACGTGCCAGAATTCAAATCCTTCCGCTACAAAACGCAGCGTTGGATAAACCACCACCTACCGCTTACCAATTGTACTTGTACGGTAACGACTAGAGTTACGGCTTTTGTCGAAGATTTCAAATTCGAATTGCGAGCCGAATCGAACCGGACCGGACCCGCAGAGAGTTTAACAAATACCGGACCCGCATACAAATCGAACGGTCCAGATTGCTCGCGATTAAGATCGGATACGCTCTTCATACCTTTCCCGCCAAAAGACAGCCTCGTATTATTTTTAAATAGATGAGAAATGCTTGTCTTATCTTTCATCATCAAAATTAGGGTTTCAGTTTTCAATTCTCTAGCTTTTTCATACGATTTCAATTCCTGCAGTTTCCGATGGAAGACGCCGGAAAGGATCTACAAGTCGCTTCTTCCGGTAAATCTCCATTTCATGATGTTAAGCTTGTGTGTGTTCAGGTTTTGGAAAGTTTAGTTTATAATTCGGTTATTTGTGCAGCGAGTGCAGGGAAGTCGAAATTGAGGTATCAGCTTCGATCTTCGACAAAGTCTAAGGATGAGAAGTCTTCGCCAAAGGCAGCCTCTTTGTCAGCTACAACTAAAAGGTAGTCTTTTTACTTTAATCTTTATTTGTAGAAATTGATGTTTGGACTTAATTGAGTTTTTGATTGATGTAATGACTTGAGCTTTTCAGGGCTAGACCAGCTCCAGGTGTGAGTAAGAGTATGAATGTGATCGATCTGTCTGGCAAGGAGAAGTCTGCAAAGCCACCTATAGGAGGCTATCTGTTCCAAACAAAGGCAGTGTAACCCCAGCTACAAGAAGAATGGATAGCATGACTCCTATGTCTGAGGCAAGAATTAAGAGATCAGTTATGAGCCAAGGCGAAAGTGATACTCCAAGTTCTGAAGTTTCGAAGCCTGGTATGAGCCGGCCTTATAGTCGCATCTCTACTGCATCATATTGGCTTTCCCAAATCAAGCTTGCTGAAACTGCTACCAAACACTCAATATCTCTCGGATTCTTTAAACTTGCTTTAGAAGCGGGATGTGAGGTATGCTAGTTCCATTCTGAGTGTATTTTAGAATTTCCTTTTTTAAACTTCTGCTGCTAACCTTGAAGTTCAAATTGCTTCTTGCATTGTTAACATTCCAATTTTGTTGACATGCAGCCTAAACAACAGATGCGTAATGAGTTGAAGGCTTATGCACGTAAACACAATTTGGAGGAACATGGGTCTCTTGTGAATGAGCTTTTTGGAAGCTATAACATTACAGAGAAGTGGGAGGAGTTGAGGGATCTGAGAATACTTCTGAGGTTGTCCAAGGAAGCAAAATCATCTGATGATGATGTTCAAAGTGTCACATCTTCTATCAGAAGTAGATATCGTCAACCCAAGTCCTTGGACAAAGAAGTTGCATGTGCTTCAACAACTGTAAAATCAGTCTCCAAGGAAAGTTTTCATAAGAAAAGTCCAGCCACAAGAACAATAAGAGGATCTGTTAGTTCTGTCAACTTGAAGCGTACCCCTGCAAACACTGCCCGCAAAAATACTGGAGAGGCAGATAAGCCAAAATCTGGGCAAGTAAAGGTCAAGATCAGTAAGCAGACAGCAAAAACTGTGAATGAAGAAGGTAACAAAAAATTTACAAATTTTTGCTGCCAACATCTTTGCTTCCTTGTACTTGCAATTCTTAATAATCCATTTATGTGCATTCAGGCAATCTTGGATCAATCGTTGAGAAGGAAAATGAAAACAAAGAGAACACGGTATGAAATCACAATTTGATTTTCTTGCTATGCACAATATATCCGGTTTGCTGTTTGTGTTACTTCTGTATATTGATTCGTGTTGTTCAATGGTAACTTGCAGGGTTCAACTATGCCAGTAGAAGAAATAGCCACAGTGGAGGTGTTGTAAGAAGCAGCTTGGCATCATTCTCATTACCATATCTGTAAACCTTCTCAATTGTGTTATTTGTGCTCTTCATGTGCATAATAGAATTCATGAGTCTCCTACCTTTGCTCTTTAGTGTGTGCTCTCTTATGAATCTTCCTTGAAGTGTATAAACCTAATTTACTTATGAATTTGGTTCATTGTGTTAAAAGGTTATGTTTTTTTTGTTATTCAAAAACTGGTTTCTCTTATTGCTTAAAGTTTGTTTTTTATCATCTTTCAATATGAAATCTAATGACTCAAAGTGGAACTAATTGATTCTTTTTTTTAAATTTATTCATTTTTTTGAATTACATTACATATAGATAGGGTGGCCTTGGAGGTCTAGGTAGAGCTAGGGTGGCCTTGGAGGCCTAGATGTCTTTGCAAGGACTCGAACTTGAGACCTCTTGGATACAAGTTCAAGTAGTGTCCAGTTGAACTAGACTTGCTAGACTTTTTTTTTTTTAAAAAACCCACCCCGCTAAAGCCCCACTGCTTTAGCACCCACCAGGAATCGAACTCATGACGTGTGACTTATAATACAACCTCCACTGCCACTAGGCTAGCCCTTGGTGGGCAAAATATAATTATAATTATTTTGTAACAAATGATTGTAACAAAATTAAGTGATAGGTAATGTTTCTAAATGTGGAGAAGTATGTTATTAGAAGAAAATGTGCTCCTTGCACTTGTGTGCGGTTTTTTTGCTACTAACCTGTCCTCATTGACACATTCTTCACACATGGTCCGAGAGCCAGCAATCTAGACGGGACATGGCTGTCAACGAAAGCCATAATATTGACGTTGATGATCCACCGCCATCACCTCCATCGTCTCAAGAAAAGACTCCCGGAGGATGGAGGGCAATCAAATACATACTAGGTAAGTTAAGCACATTTCAATGTAAGATTTCTTTCCAAATGTTTGATGATTTCTTTGTTCCTTGTAGGAAACGAGTCCTTCGAAAAGTTGGCATCAATGAGCCTGATTGCAAACATCACTGTTTATTTAAGGACAAGGTACAACTTGGAGGGAGTTCTTTTAGTAAATGCTGTTCAGATTTATTCAGGTACTTGCAATATCATGACCCTCCTCGGTGCATTCCTTTCGGATGCTTACTTGGGCAGATTCAGAACTCTCCTCTTCGGTTCTGTCTCATCTCTCCTGGTGAGTTATCTGTTCACCCTTTAATCTCACAGATTCTGCTGAGCCGAATTCCACAAAGATATCTCATAGTGTGTTTATGATATTGTAGGGAATGGCTACCATCACCATGACAGCAGGAGTCTCAGCATTGGCACCAACTCCTTGTCCAACTGCTATGAGTTGTGATCAAGCTAAGAAATGGCAGCTAGGGATCCTGTTCGGGGGATTGGCATTGTTAGCGATCGGAGCAGGTGGCATTAGGCCTTGTAACATAGCATTTGGAGCTGATCAATTCGATACAACTACTAAAAAGGGAAGAACACAACTTGAAAGTTTCTTCAACTGGTGGTATTTCTCATTCACTATAGCTCTTGTTTTAGCCTTGACTGCTGTTGTCTACATTCAGACTAATATCAGTTGGGTCATCGGTTTCGCTATCCCTACCGCCTGCCTTGTCCTCTCCATCGCCGTATTTTTGTTTGGTCAGTATACTTATATCTACCTTAAGCCTCAAGGCAGTGTGTTTGTAGACATTGTAAAGGTTGCAGTTGCTGCATTTTACAAAAGGAAGGAGATCGTAGATGAGACTAACTGGCGGAGTTGCTTGTATGATCCTCAGTTGGATGAGTCTCGTGTTGGGTCTGAAAGGCTAGAACACACTCATGCATTGTTCAAATGTCTCGACAAGGCAGCTTTGATCAGAAATCCATCAGAGGAATTAACTGAACACGGAAGACCGACGAACGAATGGAGATTGTGTAGTGTCCAACAAGTTGAGCAACTGAAGACATTGTTAAGTATAGCTCCAGTTTGGATCACTGCAATAGGCATATTCCTCATTTGGGACCAACAATCTACATTTAGTATCCTTCAGGCCATTCAGATGGACAGAAAAATCGGTTCACATTTCGAGGTTCCTCCGGGCTGGATGGGACTGACTTCTATGGTGGCACTTTCAATCTGGATACTACTCTACGAAAAACTCTACATTCCACAAGTCCAAAAAATCACTAAAAAGAACAGCAGGATGACAATGAGGCAAAGAATCAACATTGGCATAGTAATGTCCATCCTTTGCATGATCATTGCAGCTATAGTTGAAAAAAAGCGACGAGACTCTGCCTTACAGACCGGATCGTTCACCTCTCCGATATGGGTCGGGTGGCTTCTGCCTCAATTCATACTGTCCGGAATGGTGGAAGCTTTTGGTGCAATTGCTGTTATGGAATACTTTACCATGACATTTCCTGACACTATGAGAACTGTTGCTGGATCGATCTTTTTTCTTAGCATATCGATCGGAAGTTATACGAGTTCTCTGATCGTCACGGTGGTTCATGGACTGACTTCATGGGTGGGTGGACATGATCTGAATGAAGATAAGCTGGAGAGGTACTATGCTATTATAGCATGTCTTGCTGTAGTGAACCTTATTTACTTCAATGCCTTGGGATTCAAGTTTCTATTTCCTTGTAATAAGGTAAGTCATTACACTGAACATGATAAGGACTTAGGAGCAAGTTAGGGTTTAGCTTTTGGGACATTTTGTCATATGATTGTTATATGTTTTTCTTGATAGTATGATAAACTCAAAAGTCAACTTCATTTTATCATATCAAATCTCAACAAAAACAAAAACAAATTTAACCTTGCTTTGTAATCAAGTCTTGAGATTATCAAAGATAATCACTATCTCTATATCTCTGCATCCATTTAATTCAGATATATTTTACTGCACTGAATCTAAATGATAAAAACACAAAAAACTAGACAATACTTAAGCTCAATATTGATTTTGTTACAGTGTAATAAACTTAAATAATACTAAGTAACACCTTGATTACTCACTCAAGTTACTTCCCTAACTGCATACCACTAATTCAAATCTTTAATTAGCAGCATTTGCACATAATTAGGAGTTGAACTCACACGTGTCAGAATCCTTATTGAAAGTCAATATCACAATACCAACCTCAGAATTGTCAATATCCTATGTGTTTTTTCTAGCTTCAAATCAAACACTCACCTAGTAAACTCCCACGTGTTTTTTTAGAAAAAAATGATAAATAAAACCCTTTTACCAAGTCTCTCCTTAATTTTCTCACCATATACTAACAAATTAACTATTCAATTTGTTGCTTCTTCAAATTCTACCCATGCATGCAGTTACGTACTTACTTACGTTCAACGAAGATTGTTTTATTATCTTTTTTTGAAATTAAAATTAAATAATAAATTAACTGTATATAAATATGAGAAGGAAGCAGCTGGAAGGATGAGCATGCACTTGCACTCTGATCTCTGCAGATCAGACTTGATTATCTGAAAACAACATACCAAGTTTTGTTGCACCAGAAAGAGCATCAGAATTCTTGGGAGAGGCTGTCTTGAATGACATTAAAGGGTGGCACGAGCCAAGCGTGCGCCGCCTGCAAGTATCAGAGAAGAAGATGCTTGCCGGAGTGTCAACTTGCGCCATATTTCCCAGCTGACCAACCAAAGATGTTTCAAAACGCGCACCGTCTGTTTGGAGTAAGTAATATTTTGAAAATAATAAAGATCTTGATCCTAGATTGCAACCAGAAGCAATGAGATCGATCATATATGAATCTGATGTTAGAAATAAATCACCCGTGTTAGGATGTTATGGATTGATATGTGAACTTCAATATCAAGTTCGATTAGCTGAAGAGGAGTTGCATATGGTTAAATCACAGATCGCAATGTGTAAGATGCAGCAATGTGACAACATTATTGATGATGGGTACATTGAAAATTCGACTGCATTGCTACAACTTGGAATGGGACCTCCGGCCGCCAATAACGACAATATTGGTAATGATCAGAATGTAAATGCAGTGACCGGAAACGATGGATTGGTCGGAAATGATCAGTTTTGGGGTGAACAAGGGTGTGATTTTATTGTTAATGTTGAGATTCAAGAACAAAATCAGATTCAGATGAGTAACCTTAGAGACAATGTGGATGTGGTGCATCAATTTGAAGGCAAACATATTTTTTTGGATGGCATTGATGATAGGCAATCCTTCACTGTGAATGGTTATGAATCCAGCAGCTCGGATTCGGCCGGATCGATGAAAGTGCTGGAGTCTACTGATTTGAAAAATGCAGCTGCCAGATTTAGCCTTACTAATATCACCTGAGTATTACAGAGAAAGAACAGAACATGAAACACGGCGAGGTATACATTTCCAATTATTTGCTTGATTTAATTATTATAAGTTTTTTCTGATATCTGAAACGTTTGTATTCTCATTTATTAATAAGTTTCCATTACATTTTATTTAAATTAATAATTTTTTCCGCATTCTATTTTATTTTTCTGCATTTTCTACAGTTCAACAAACAATGAAATTATATAATTTCTTGTGAAAAAATGAGGAAAAGGTACTCAAGGGTAAGTAGACAATGCGAAACAGAAATGCCGTAAGTAGTAAAACTCTATGCCCATTTGGCAAGAACTGACATACAACCAGCTCCGGCGAGTAGGCAAATATTGGAACCAAATTGAAGACTACGGCTGCTCTTCATAATGGGATCTGCGAATGCAGCTGCTAGAAGATCAACCAATGCCATATATATGAGAATTCCAGATGAGGCTGCATTTAGTGATCCCCCGACCATCAGAGCAGTAGGACTGTTTTCGTCGTAGGAGTTGGAAATCAGCATTCCAATACCAATTCCTAACGGAGTTGTCAACGCAAAGAATAGAACCATTACCACCATTGGAAGATTCTTGAACTTTGCCTGCACCATTAAAAGACAGTAAGTACTTTTTAAATATACGGCCACAAAGTTGCGCGCATATCGGTTCAATTCAGTTCAATGAAACATCAGAAAATGAAAGTAATTTTGTACCTGAAATATGCATCCACCAAGACCCATGCCTTCGAAAAATTGATGAAAGGAAATGGCAAGGACTAGTGGCTTGATAGTCTCAGCGCTCATAGATGCACCCAATGAGATCCCAATAATCACAGAATGCACAATAATTCCCAGCTCCAAAACCTGATCAATTTCATCCACAGTAAATCAAACACAAAATCAAACTTTTATGATGAATATAACTCTAAAAAACAGGACATAAATGGCAGGGAGCTATGCTTACATGTGAAATAACTTTGTGCTTAAGCAACTGACTCTCCGAACCAGCGACCGATCCACCGTGAGCATGTCCATGAGATGTATGAGTATGCACAGCTAATTTCCCACCATTCTCCATATCAATTCCAACCTTCTCATCCTCTACAGAAAGCCTACTCTCAAAGTAACTCAATGCAATAGAATCAACCATATGAGTCAAAATAGCAGCCATCATTGATATAAACCCAGTAAATGGAAACAATCCCCAAGGATTCTCATTCAAACAAGGACTCGTAAGACTCTCAAAAGCCTCCGGCAATACATGTATAAACCCTGTAGCGAGGATCACACCACCAGCAAACGTTTTAACTAAAAAGAACAGATTTTTTTCAGCTTGAAGACATTCAAATCGCTTTCCAAGCATTGGGATACAAACCCCAAATGCACCGAAGACGAGGATTGCGAAGAAAGCTACGATCTTTAAGGTTAGGACTTGGGACTTGTTGTGGGTTTCGGACTCTGGCTCCGGAGCATCACAGGTGCATTCGGATGAAGCAAAATTTGGGGCTGTGAGAAGGATTAGAAAGGACAAGAGGAGAGCGTAGGAGAGGAGAGTCGACATGGTACGAGGTTTGGAGGACAAGGAGACTGGAGATGTCTGCTCCGGGCAGCTGAAGATTTATACACGTTTTTGGAGATGTGAGTGTGTGAATATTTATGACGACATAATGAAGTTATTTATTAGTATTTTAGTAATTTTGATCAGAGATGGAGAGTTTTTAAGAAAATATATACTGATTTATGACATCATTATTATTGTGAATATATATTTGGATTGAGAGTATAGTTTTGAAATATGTATTTCTAAGTTTGTGTACAATGAAATAATATCAAGTAAGTGAAAAGGAAATATTAGAGTTGTGTTTCTAATCTTTGGATTTTTGAGTATCTTAATTTGAGATATTTATAGTTAGGAATAATCATCTGAAATCTTTAATGATCTTCTATTAATTATGATAGAAATCAAATATTATGAACTGTATTTACTTTTAAGTCAAACATATTTTGTCATCATTTAATGATAATATATAGTATCCAAATTCCATCAAGCTTGTGCAATTATTAAATAGAAAACAATAGTCTATCAGGGTTTGTTCAGTTGACAAGAGACGTAGATTTAAATTGTTATTTTAGAAAAAAATATGACAACAAATACTTGAAACAATTAGAGGGGGTAACATAATCAATAAATTCCTTTTTGGGAAATTTTTAAGAATAATATCACTACCAATGTTTACAGTTGTTTGTTTATACTTTCCATAAAAAAGTCAAAGAAACAACTTTATTTTCTTTTTAACATGTTCTTTTCAACTTTTGAAATTTCCAAGATCAACTAATTGGAAGTTGATGATGCCTTGTTTGGAAAAAATAGAATTGGAGAATAAAATCAGGCATCGTCGTAAAGGATATTTTGATCAAAATACTTTTCGGTACATATCGAATTTCGATACATATAGCAAAATTGAATGAGAAACTGATCAATGGTTGTGAACTAAAGAGAATAAAAATGAAGGTGAAGCAACTAGTCCAATGCTTTTGATTCATATTTTTGATAAGACAAGACATGTGTAGGAGTCTTTCTAGTCTTTCTTTTTCTTGCTTTCATTCACTTCCATCCATTTATGAATGATGTAGAGAAGCTGCAACAGCATCTTTTGTTTGTAATGCTCTGGTCAAACATAGCATCATGAAAATTCAACGGATCATATTCTGCAGCCCAGTTTTAGCCACTTGGATCTTATTGGGCCTCGAAAAATTGGGATTGTTAAGGCCCATTATTACGGTCCAATTTGGTGTTTGAAAAGGAGTATGAAAAGTTAACGGGTTTCTTTTGTGTCACACTGACCTAAACAGTATGTGGCCTAAACAAACCAGTGACTTTGTCGAATTATGATTGTACAGATGTGGATAAATCAGTTGATCATGTCACAGGCAAAACATGAAGCAGTTCATCAATGCTGCAAATCACGTTAATGTATTCACACAGAGTCTGCACAATTGCATTGAAGAAGAGCATAAGATGTTATGGACGGTTCAAGTTTCAAATCAAGTCCAAGCAGCAAAGAGCCACAATGGCCTTCACATCCATTTATCTTCTTATCAAAAGAATCAAGATTAGAATTGCGCTACCCAATACCCAGACAGGCATAAATCCGTCAACCAAACCGTGCCGGCCACCGACACTCCTTCACCTTCATAACCACCACAACCACCACCTCACGTGATCCATCCACTTACAAAGCAGACTATAATGTTACTTAAATGGAATCAGTCCTAGTTGTATCCTCTTTAAGATTACAATAACATTGACTGGCTTTTGTTTCAAAATTACCACCACCAACACCGACACTGATGCCAAGCTGCAGAGTTGATTACCTATTCACGTGGCACGCGGTCCGTCCGAAAATGTGGCCTGCTCTTCGTCCTCTAAGTGGATCAGTTTTCTGTTGGACACGTGGCTCCTCTAATTCTCATATCTGTGTTCACTATGTGTCCATCTACGTGGGCCATGTTCTGCTGATGAAGTTATGTTGGTTCCTCCGGATCCAACTACAATTAGTCCGTGTTCGATTCTCGTCCGAGATATCTATTCGGAAGATGTTTTATCATGGACGTACTTTTATTTTACGTACATTTTTCTTCTGGTGCTACTCGCTGGCACGTGCTATCTGCATACCGATGCTGGTGCCACTAAAGGCGAACGATCAATCATGGAGCTGGATATTTCACTGTTTTTCAAATTATTTGTAACACTGCTCTATGTTTGTTTCATTCCTGAGGTTTTTCCTCAGTGTTTTCAGTTCAGTTCGTACTGAACAATTAATATCAAAAAAAAAAAAACCGACACTGATGCCGACATTTCATTCCAGCTTCCACACCATTTTCACGTGTTTTATTCCCTAAAGCAGCAACCTCTACGAATCAAACCAACATCTTCATTTCAATTTCCTTTTATTTATTTTCAATAAAAAAGAAAACAAATGTGCAAAATTGAACACTAGTGTTTCCGGCAACCTCAGAACTGATTGCTGATCATACATACATATGTACAGAACCAATCTATTAGGGTTTACCTATCTCGATCTCAACAACGGCGTGGCTACAGATTTCCGGCAAAAGCGAAGATCTTTAACATCGTTTTTCTCAATAGCGAAATGGGCCATCGAGTCTTTCACTTCCACTAGATTCTCCTCGCACAAAAACTCCAAACTACTGATCTGCTCCACATCCCTGTTATAATCACGAACAAAGACATGCGTCTTCTGACCCTTTTTTCCATTACTTCTCGCAATCACACCAGCTGTAAAAACCGCCGACATACGTCCCGGAGACTCTGGTTTGTACCCACTAGGTCCGTCGATGATGATCAAGTCCCATTTCAGATCGTATACGAAGTTGGGTAAGTCGTTGATGCCGAGTTTGCAATCTGAAAAGAGGAGATTTTGAACTGGTTTACAGTCGGTGGAGAGATGGGTGTGGACGGAGGTTAGGAGGGTGTGGAAATCGGAGACTTTGGTTGTGTATTGGACGTCGTAGGCTTCAATTTCTGGGTGTTGGAGTTCGATTTGTGAGACAAGGTATGAGCTTTCGTCTAGGAAAACAGTGCGGCCTTGGAGGTTTAAGGAGTTCCATAAGAAGGTTTCATGGGTGAGTCCGAAGATTAGGAGGTTGCAAGGGTTGGTGCAGTGGCGGAGGATGGTTGCTATGTGGTGAAGTTCAGCTGAGGACATGTGGGAGGTGGTGTTGGATGTTGTGGTGGCGTAGTGGAGGAGGGCTGTGGTGACCGAGGAGGGGAGTGGGGAGGTGGTTGAAGGGGAAGTTGATGTGGTTTTGGTTGTGGTTATGATCAGGAGAGTGAAGGATAGAGTTAGGAAGGTGATTAGGAAGAGGATGAAAATGGGTTGTTGTTGGTTTTTGTTGAGGGATTGGTGGAGGAGGATCAGCTTTGCGCCGCCGTTGCCGGCAGTAGTGGTGGTGTTGTTAATGCTCTTCATTGCTCAGCTTCTTCTCCTTCCTTACGCTTGAATTTATGATGCTGAAATGATGAGGTGATTAAATATGGGAATTAAAGTGGAATTATATAAAAAATAAAGAACCTAAGTTGGTATTAGTTGCTGGAGTGGGAATGAGCTTAAGAAGCTGTTGTCTTTCACATTTGGGTTGTTCTGCTCGAGTTGAACCATGAATGCGGCTGGTGAGCAATCAAAGCTGCTTTGAGCTTCTGAGCTGCTGCACTAAATGCGGCTACCACCGTGTTTTCCCTTACGCATTGGTCCCTCAAATCCCTAATCAATGAAGAAAAATATCAATAAATAAAGTCATGGACAATCACACCACTGTATGATTTAATGGATGAATAGCAGTTACAGTTACATTGCAGTACAAAACTAAACTTAATGATCTTTCAATTCCAGATGGTGTTTTTTAGAACAAATAAGAATCAGTTCTGATTATAAAGATGCTAAACGCACCACTGGATGAATGCATCATGATTCATGGTAGCAACTGGCAATGGCATCCTTACAATAAAGGGTGAGTCTAACTTGAGACATGTTCCGGAGAACATAAGATTATGACAAACAACCGTTGATGCTAACTTTTATCAAGACAGTAGTAATACAAAGTACTGGGTGTCATTCCATTAGCCAAATTATAATATAAACTCGTCAAAGATGCAACATGCGTGCAACATAATCAGAATGTCCTGTAATCCTCTCTAAAAGAGTTTTGTTTTGAGCATAATGTGTGAGTGGAAGACTGATTATACTTGAATGATTGAAACATTATTGAAGACAATGATAAAGTACCTTAACTATACATAATGCATACCTGCTGCAGAAGCCAAATATGTAGTCATTTTCGGTTGCTAAATCCAGCAAAAATGCAGCTTCAATTAGGGTGGCGGTAGATGCACCTAAAGTCAGTGCATTCCGATGGAAAATGATGAAAACGACCCTTAGCCACCTGCAACAAATAAAATACTCGAGGGAAGTTTGGTTATCCAAAAAAAATGCAAAATTGATTTACTTTGCGAATTCTGGACTATATAACTTTTGAACGAAATGGAAACCAAGAGTTTATTCTGTCAATCCGAAAAATGAGTCTCTTGTATATTGACTGATTAGAAGAAGTCACAGTTTTTATTCATCCAGTTCCGTATTTTGAAGACTGAGCAACACTAAGTGCTTCCGAAAAGTTTGTTTCTAAAACTAGCAGTATCATGGCATGTCTGATACCGATTTGTGAGGGCAGCACTGCATGTATCTGCCGTACAATGACTTACGACGGGCTGCTATCCAAGTCTTCCATCACTTCAATGTCCTTGCGGGCAGTAATCTTTTGCACATAGCCTGTGAGAGCAAGAATTCAGTTGCTGAGGAAGAATAAGCAAGTACCTGAGGTGAATTAATTCATCAGAGATGATTCAGACAATGATTTGAAAGACTTACCTATCCCCTGGCAAGGAATGCATTTGCATACAGTCTCCTTTCCTCTCTTATTGTAGTAGCTCACATACCCAGACCCTTGACAACTACGACACTTTCCAGTCCATTCGTACACAACCTCCTTGCAATCCTGCATACCGAAACACACTCATTTTCTTCAAAATCCCAGTCACCATAAAATAAGAAACGGACATTTCCACATTTTCTCATATCCACACTATCCATTCTCGAGAACCCACTTACTCAACTCAACCCCTTCACAGCTGAGACCAAAAGCTGTGTGACACTATCGCCTCTACCATACAGAAGACAGTAACAAGCAATTGAGAGCTCACTGCTTTAAAAAGCTAACATTCAACAAAATCACAAACTAGTCGCATTTGAGGCCTTTCCGAACACATATGAGAGAGACGAGACTACAAAAGCTTTACACTTCTCAAAGCTCACATCTTTATCAACAACAATAATCCAAAAATCCATAATCAAATTCAATCAATCATACGTAATACAAAGATTTATTTATCATTAGAAGTTAAAGGTCAACAAAAGTCAAACCTCAAATTTAGGATCACAAAGGAGACGTCGCTCAATCTCATCTGGCGAAACCGGTGACGTGTCCGGATACGTCATTGGAAGAGAAAGTGCATCGTCATCGTCAGTCAAGTAACTCTCTCTATCTCTCGACCACCTCTCCTTCGCATTCGCCTTCATTCCTCCTCCTCCACCACCACCGCCACCAACACTACTTCCATTATTCCTCTTCGCCCAACTCTCAGCTCCAGTTCCAAACCCTTCAATAGGAATCCCAGCTGACGACGATCCAGCTGCAGATACGCGAATGAAGCGAATCGATTTGGGGAAATTGGTGGCCTTCGGTATGGTCGGGATGCAAATTGGAGATGGATTTGGAGATAATTTTAGAGATATCATCTATAGGAGTAGAAATGATATGATTATGAGTGCATTTTAGGGTCAGAGTTAGAATTGAGCGCCGGTCGTCGACGTGGAGTTTGGCCGGCAACCGAGTTGGATAAAGCGCTGTCGAGAGGAGAAGATGCAATAGAGAAAGTATCTTATTGGGCCTTCATGGGCCTCCGTACGGCCCATTTTCGTACTGCATGATCGAACGCTAGGAATGTGAATAAAAGTCTACGTTCCAAGAATCCAACATTAGGAAATTAAATTCAATATCTTGTACTCAATTGTAAACCCATCCGCCAAAAAAAAAAATTCCAACATTACGAAATTCTTATTGCAACATCAGTCACGTTACAGTGATTTCTAACTCGGGGACACCAATGGCTCTTGACGTAAGACCGGAGTTCTGCAGTCATTGCCGAGTTAAACATGTATGAGGCTTGCATTTGACGCATGCCAACGATATTTATTCAGTAGATTCTGTAGTCATCTCCCCCTCTAACACTTTCAGGTCTTTCCTGTTACCAGTTGGGTACATGATTCAGTTATCTGCAATGCCAAAGTCCCTAGAGCGACTGAGAATTTAATATTCGGTGTAAGATGGACTTATACTTGAGTAAAGGATAAAACAGCCAGTATGTGTAACCTCAACAATACAGACTTCATCAAGAATCCACCCCTTTCCTTCCTCCTTTTTATGTATCAAGGTTGCATGATGAATGCACTGACAGCAAGTGTTCTGCAGCGGTGTCAAGAGTTGGTCCAATGGCTTAAAATGCCAGGATTCCTCCGTCGATATACATAAATGAAAAAGAATGGAATCAGAATCAGAAAAATTAGGCTGTTTAATACTTATATTCACTTAAACTCACCAGATGGATCTAAAAGAGTGAGATGACATGGGCTTACATTCACAAACAAAAACTAGACATAAACCAGAAAATGAAACGACATACGGGCTTTACATTTCCAAACACGAGATATTAGATTAATGAATCAAGAATCACCTCACCACCTTAGTACTGAAAATCCTTCAGAGAAGCCTGGAGCTAGACTTCACAAACACAATAACTGATAGTAACTTCTTGGGATATATCTACAGTAACTTGAAAGTGCTACCTGAGAAGGATGTGAGTGTGAATGCACAAATCAGATAAACAAACGAGTATTACAAAACAATAAATAGCGAGCACATGTCAGTAATGACTAATGAAGCAATGTATGTTAGTTATACCTGTTTTTCTTATATGGGTCAAACTAGAGCTACACACAAAGGTCATCATCCATCATCTTCAATCTTCATCTTTATAAACTGATCAAAGTAGGTGACTCAATCAAATGCTTTGATGTATACACATAATACATATGTCGATATTGATATTATATAATTGAATGAGTAAATGTGAGCTTAGCTTAGACCATTTCTGCTTCATGAAAGGTCACCTTACCTACTCCAGAAGCACAGACCAGACAACTGTCTCAATTTAATAACACCAAATTCTGTAGACTTTTTGTATCGATATACCATCAAGCATCAACCTCATCTTCTCAATCCTGAACTTTAAATAAAAACATACTAATACGCACACATGCTTGTAAATACCATACCAACTGCGATAGGTAGCTGGGTAAGTATTGTCTAGTAAACAATGAAGCCGCATTTGAAGACTGCAAGAGAATCAAAGCATCCGACCAACAACAGCAGCTGCAAGAGCGAAAATTTATCAAAACAAGAAAAAGACGACAACAGCAGAAGCTGAAGAGAAATAAGATTGATATATTAACAGAAGAAAACAGAAACAAGTGTACGTGTGAATTAGGATGATGAAGATGCTAATGTCTGTTTTTCTATTGTTTTCTTGTCACCGTGACATATCATTTTTCTAGCCTCTAGAAACAGCATATAGATTGACAATGGACTGTTTCATCATTTATTTTCATGAATTCATTTATCATAGCAATAGTTTTTAATTTAGTGACTCAATGAATGAGGCAATGGGCTAAGTATTGATTTAGTTTGATGACCTACTTTTCCGATTTTTTGGCCTCTAATTTCTACAGATATCATCATTACTAAGAGCATCTTTAGGGACAAAACTTAAAAGACAACGACTTTTAACAATTTATTAAAGCTATAACTAATTAGAAAAGTAAAAAACAAAGTGTTTCCACAATGAACACCAAACCGACAATTTACACACATATACTGTAATATAAATCTAACAATATCGAAAAAATATACACCAAAAATGACAATGTTTTTCGCTGCTAATTTAAGACTAATAGTTAATGTATCAAAATCCAAAACTCATCACCATATCCATAAAAGCGATTCTCTACTTCTTTAAACGAATAAAGACATCCATAAGTTGCACATGTCTACATATTTTGACAAAATACTCATTTTATGAAATATTAAATAATTAAAACACAGAAAATCAGCCTGCCAACTTAATATTTAGAATTTTTTAGCAAATAATTCAAGCACTCAATTGCGGAAAATAATATAAAATAAATAACTAAAAAAACTAAGCAAAGAAGACTTGCCTTTGCTCCCTTGTTGTCAATATTAACCTTTTTCAACACTCTGTTTTCCAAATTCACATACCTTTGCTCTCTCTTGAGCTTCAATTTTCAAACATGGAGACTCTCCTCAGACAATCTCCGCCGATCATAGACTTCAAACCCTCCGCCACGAGCAGCGTCTGCTCCACCCCATTCACAAGCGCACCCTCCAGTCCTCCCCATATCCCCAATAATCACAACCATAACGTCTTCTTCTTCAACAGTGCACCCACCAGTCCCACCACATCTGCTAAACTCTACGCTCAGTTCACTCATAACCCATCTCTCCGTGACGCTAACTTCATCTTATCAAACCCAACCTCACCTTCATCATCTATTCCATTTGATTGGGAAGAGAGCCCTGGAATTCCAAAAAACAGAGTCAAACCATCCGACACAGAAGACTTCGAGTTTGACTTCAGTGGACCAGCTTGATCGCGCTTCACTATGTGCTGATGAGTTGTTTGACGGAGGAAAGATCAAACCTTTAAAGCCTCCGCCGAGGTTGCAGGTTTTCAACAACGACTCAGAAACAGAGCTTTCCGACTCCAATCGTTTCAGAACCGCGCACTCCTCTCCCAGAGCGAGTAGCAGTAACATCTTCTTCACTTCTCCGAGGCGAAAACAAACCATAATCGATCCGTTCACGAAGGCGTTGGAAGAAGCGAGGAAGGCCAGAGCCACCGACTTCGATTTGGATTTCAATCCACAGCAGATTGAACAGAGCAGAAGCAGAGCAACAGGTATCAAAACGACGTCGCATAAAAAGACTCGATCTTTATCACCTTTTAGAGTCGTCGACATCCTCTCCACCTCCACAGATCAACCACAGACTGAAACGTCATCGTTTTGGGGTTCCTTTTCGCTTCCAAAAGCTTATCGAAAATGGAGGATCAAAGACCTTCTATTCCGAAGCGCGTCGGAAGGCAGAGAGGCAGAGAAGCTAGCAGTAATGAAAGATCAAGCCTCGAAAAGATTCATGGAGAGTTCAACTTCTTATCACCCAAGTTTCAGATCGACTGAAACGACGACGACGTCTGAAGGGTCAGTTAGTCGGAGGAGAAGAGGAAACAGAGTGCCAGTTTCAGCTCATGAATTACACTACAAGCTGAACAGAGCAGTGTCGCAGGAGATGAGGAAGAAGACATTTCTTCCGTACAAACAGGGGTTGTTGGGTTGCTTAGGGTTTGTTCCCGGTGGCGGTGGTGGAGGTAGTGAGGTTTCTAGAAGCTCAACTGGGTCGATGACACGTGTCTAGTAGTGACTGTTGTTTTAAATCAGGGTTTTAATCTTTAAGGTTAATTGTGTATTTACTGGTTTTTTATTGTTTGAGAATAAAATGTTTGATTTTGCGCTCATGCTGTCCAGTGATGACGGATAGTCTTGAGATAAGTGTCGGGTTAAAGTCAACATTCTACTTAGTACTGAAGCCGGCATTGCTGACTTTTCTGAAGTGGTTGTTAAAGTCAGTTGTGACCTGCACCACATCAATTTCTGATATGATAAAACAATGTTTTTTACAGTTCATCCGGTGGCGCAGGTGAGCCTTTTCCCATTGCCACCAGGTAGAAGTCCATCTTTAGCCATTTCTTTCATAACACTGAAAACAGCTTCCATATTTCCGTCCTTATGGTTGATGTCAACAAGGACTCTTGCAAGCTCAGAGTCGATAAGTTTCGAGCTTCTTAATAAGTTCTCGACCACTTGATTAACTTCATTGTTCATTCCTTCTTTGACAAGGGCTTTTGTTAATGCTATGATTGTGACGGGATGAGGAACATATCCTGCAAGCAGCATTTCGGTGTATAAGCTAAATGCTTTCATCACATTTCCGCTGCTGGAGTGGCCGTGGATTATTACATTGTAGATTGCTTCGTCCGGTTTGTGGCTTTTCTGATGCATTGATGCAAGAACTTTATCAGCTTCGTTCATCAATCCTTTCATGCAGAAACCTTTCAGGAGTGGCACAACACTTTTAAACTCAATGCTGCTACAATTCTCTATTAGTGTGTTGTATGTTATGTCATTAGGCACGGATTCATCATAAAATAGCCTGAATAGAAGCTGTTTTGCCTCCCTTGTTCGAGCTTGCTTATTCAGTCCGTTGATCAGAACATTGTACGTGACAATATCAGGAAGGAAACCCTTTTGTACCATCTCATTGTGAAGACTAAGAGCTTTGTTGATATCACCTTCTTTGCAGTACGCATTTATCATAGTAGTATATGTGACTTCATCGGGATGCAAGCCCACAAAAAACATCTCCCGACAAAGATCACAAGCTTCATCAAGTCTCCTCTGTTCACAAAGGCCATTAAGTAGAGACGAATATGTTACCACATCTGATGAAATTCCCCTATCATACATTTCTTGCTTCATCCTGAAAGCACTATCCAAGTTTCCGATCTCACAAAACCCAGATATAACTGTACTATAACTTACAACATCAGGTTTGAACCCTGCCTCGTCCATCTTTTTAATTAAGCCAATTGCTTGACCCATTTTTCCTAATACACAGTGTCCGTGGATTAGAGCATTATAAGTTATCATTGAAGGCGAGAACCCGCTCTTAATCATTTCAGCCAGAAACTTATGAGCATCATTCAATAATCCCTGCTGAGCAAACCCATCAACTAACGTGGTATATGTTCTCACATTAAGACTAATACCTCTAATCCGCATCTGACTGATCAACTCCAAAGCTCGATTCATATTCTTACCTTTACACATACTATTTATCAGAGAAGTGTAAGTAACAACATTCGGGCACAACCCATTTCTAACCATCTCTTCATGCAAAACAAGCGCTTGATGAAAGTTACCCTCTTTACAATACCCATTCACAAGCGTGTTATAAGTAACCTCGTCAGGTACCATTCCCTTCGAACTCATCTCTCTCAAAACCTCACTCGTCTCCTCCATCCTCATAGCTTGACACAACCCGTTAATGACAACATTGTATGAAATCAAGTTAGGCCTCAAACCCTTACTACACATCAATCTAAAAAGCTCCATGGCCTTATCCATCTTACCCAACTTACAATAAGCATCAAGCAAGGTATTAAAAGTCACCACATTCGGCAAACAACCTTTTTTCTCCATCTCTTGGAAAAATTCCAATCCCTTATCCATCTCCTTTGCCCTACAAAACCCTCTAATCAAAATATTATAGGTAAATACATTTGGCGAAATCCCATTCTCCACCATCTCATCAAAAATCTTGGACGCAAATTCAACAGATCCCTTACTCCTAACCACAGCTTCAATCACAGCATTGTAAGCTAAAACTCCAGGCATGAAGCCATGACGCTTGGCTAAACTGATTAAGTTCCGACTTTTATCAATCAAATTCACAGCACAGTAACTTTTCACAAGCAGATCAAAAACAGCCGAGCTAGAATCAAACTCGTGATACGAATCCTTAACCAAATCGAAAACCAATTCACCTGTCGGATCATCTGTTTCAAGTGCTAAACCTTCAGCAACTGTCTGCGCCGTTTTGTAGAGCTTGAACTTTGTCAAAACGTGTAAAGCTGAGATCTTGCATCGAGTAGTGAGGAAAGAGTTGCCTGAAGTAATTGCCCAGTTGATGAAATTGAGAATTAGGGTTTGGTCGGATTTGGATTTGCTGATTACGTATGAAGCTGCTTCCGGAGTGAAATTGGGTGCTAGGGAATCAAGCTCGTGCGGACTTTTCCTTAAAAATGAAATGGCTTTTTCACCTAATTGAACTTCGGAAGACGCGGCAGCGTACGAGCTTTGGCGTCTGAAAGAGGCTTTGATTCCGAGACGAGGTTTTAGCCGGAGCATTTTTAGGGGTTTGGAAATTAATCCGAACATAAGACGAAGTGAAGAGATGAAGATGTTACCAATAACGACACCGTTTAGTGATACAGAACCCAAACGACGCCGTCGTAGCCAGGTTGTGGACGCATTGATACGAAGTTACCTCACTCTTGTTGACGTCTCTCTTCCACTGATTTCTCAAGAGTCAAGAGGTCAGCTCAACGCTTGCTTTCATTTGATTTTGTAAAAATTAGGAGTATGGGTTTATGGGGTATCATTATCTGAATGTTGGGGTTTGGAAAGTGTTCTTTTTATGTGGGTTTGGGGCAAGTGGGAGGTTTTGGATTTCTAGGGTTTTGGAGAAGTGATGAGCTGATCAATTCTGAAGATTTCTACAGTTCTAGTGCTTGCAGTGCTTATTCAACATCAGGGAAGTTAGATATGATACCACAAATAAGGTGGAAGTCCATTACCAAGCTTAGGTGTCAGGTTAGTGAGTATGGCTTGTTGGCTTTGGTATATGCATATGCCAAACATTTTCAGTTTGTATTATCTGTACAAGATATGCCTTCTTGCAATAGAAGACTTGCACATTTTATTCTCTTTTTCCCGCTTGACGGAAACCCCACCATCGGTCCATTATATTACATTTGACTTTGAAATACGAATGCAGTTATAATTTGAATTCAGTCTACTGTATGCGTGAAGGAACTTGCCTATGGAGCTAGGGCTCCAAATCATATCGGTATACCCTGAACTTAGTTGTGGATGATTTTCGTAAAAATGTGTGGTGATCCAGTATTATAGACTAAATGCTACATAAAGGTCCATCTTTTTCTTAAATGGAGTTATTTTTTAGATGTTCATTCTGATCATTAGCCTGAACTCAAGCGTAGACTTTTGTACATAAATTTTTTTGTATTCATATCGGGGGTTTTGGCATGTCTTTTATCATTCCGAAATCAATTGTTGGAATTTCATGTTCTTATTAACATTCATGCTTTGTTAGACTAATATACACCTTGCCCACTTTTGAAAATGGATAGACAGAAATTCATGTAGTTGGGACTTGATCTATTTGATTTTCTTCGAGATGTATAAAGCTTCATCCTTTTCTTCATTAATGGTGCTTAACTTTCTTTCTGTTTGAAGGTGTGGTTCTGAACTCTGGCATGGAATGATGCTACAGCGGCTCTCCCCCTTCATGCACTCTCTAAGAATCAAGCCTCCCAGCTCAGAATCATCCCTGCTCCTCCTCGCCAACTCCTCAAATCGTGTTGCAGGCATCCTCACCTTGACCTTGAAGCTAGCCTTTCTTCTCTCAGGGCAACGAACATTTGATCCTTCCAAAGGGTGCACTACGTGTTTCTCCCTCCCAAAACTGTTCCCCATTAAAAGTTGCCGAGCCTCTCCACCCTCGTCAAAATGAATAAGAAACTTGTTTTGAAATTATGATGCTTGTGAGTTTGAAGAGACTCAAGGCTTTATAAACTTGGAGAAGTGTCAAAGCATGTACTGGCCCGCAAGAGAATAATAGGGTGGGGTTTTTGAAGGCATTGAGAAGAATTCTCTTCTATTCTTGCTGCTTCTGCATTAAATGGCAACTAGTTTATAGTCCCTAGTTGATGGTGCATTTATAACTAATTAGCCGTCTCTGCAAATCCCAACCTAACAAGCCTCCCTCAACACCTGGTAAGAAATTCACACCTTGCTTCTTCTGACTTTTAGTTTATAGTTTTCAGTTGCTTATACATTTTGTCACCAATTTATGGCTTTCACAGACACTCATGCTTCAACTTAAATACTCATTGGACACTTTTGAATTGAATTTCCATTATTGTTTATCGCAAAATAAGTTGTTTTGACGTGTTTTCACATAATTTAGATCCAGTTATAAGTTTCAAGTTTAAAATACTCATTTATGAATTACAAACATGAATATATTTAGACACTACTCTTTGCAATGTAAAATGGAAGTTGCAAAATGTGGCTCTTATGCAATCATTCTCACCCATATGGATATAATCTTGATATGCACCAACCATTTGTTCCAACACCTTATCCCATCTCATCTCTTATCTCCTCAAAAATACCCATAAGATTTATCTCAGCAGCCCCATCACCACATAATCTCTGAACAATCTCAGTACAGCTACTCTCACACAGGTTTGTAATTACACTTAAAATCTCCCATCATTCACACCTGTTGTACTAACTCTGTAGCTTTTGTTGCCAGCAAGAAGAATGTCAGCAACAGCATCAGCCACCTTCACCCCAGTGGTTGCATCATCCAGTCACCTAAGGAGCTCAAAGACCAGAGCAACCAAAGTGAGTTACATAACAGGATTGAACTCATTTGGAGGACTCAAGGCTCAGAACACAAGTGTCTCTTCTTTAGGGCTTCCAGTCTCAACTGAGCAATCATTTGCAAAGATTGTAAGCTCATTGAGATCAAATGGAAATGGTGGAGGCGGGTTATCAGCTCAATGTAATGCCGTTGCTGAGATTTTCAAGATTGCTGCAATCATGAATGGGCTTACACTTGTTGGAGTTGCTGTTGGGTTCGTGCTGCTCAGATTTGAAGCTTTTGTGGAGGAAGCTGAGTAGAATTGACATCTACGGTTGAAATCTATATATGTTCAGATTCAAAACTGTCATCTTTCCATTGAATACTATGTAGAATAATACTACATAATATTCTGCATATTTTCACAACGGCAAGAGACATTTGCAACACGTTCTTGACTCTTTTTTGTGCTTGATATCTCACTCAACAATGACCACAAACCATCATATGACTGATGTTCTTCTTCAATAGGAAATCGAAAAAATTCATCTTTTTGAGAGTACATCTCACCAGCATCTGCACCAATCCAACAACACTTCATATAAATAACTTTCACAATTTCATCTCTTATTCATTAATAAAAGTCATATGAGTCAAATTTTCTCAAAAAATATATTAACAAATGAGCCAAATGCTTTCGTCAACTTTAGCAGACTGCTTGCACCTAAATCTGTTATGATAATGCAATGAAAGTATGGCATATCAATCATCAATGTACACTAAATCAACACTAAGACAACAGTAAATTGTAGAATGATTCATATATCGTAAGGTAATCAAATTGAAATGCAAAATCAACTAAAATGTTGCCGAGGCATTATCCATATGGATTGAGCCACAACTTCCATAAGAGATGGCTAAAGTGCTGCACTTTAGTCTTACATCCATAAAATTGCGGCTTGTGCACATACTTGATTTATCATCCAACATGGCTACAGGTTGATAAAATCATCTCCAACTCAAATTTGCACACCAACATCACAACTTGGCATCTATGCATGTAAATCCTATCTTCTTCAGGAATCCTAAACCCACCATTTTCGCTATAAAATCTACAATGCAGAACAACAGTTTCATTGACCTGCAATGTAAAAATTAACATCCAAAGTAAACAAATCTGAGTAAATGTTCCAAACCAAACAACACAAAAAGCCAATGATGTCCCACCACCAGCTTCAGCTCAAAAAAGCAAATGTATAAACCCTAGAAAAACCAAACACAGCATACAGATTCACTGCTGCAATTTGCCTCAGACATCGGTTCTATTAAGCACGATCGAACCACACCGAACCAGATGAACGGTTCAATTGGAGAACATTGACTGAGGTCAGAACGAACCGGCGAATTAGACCGAATGTAACTCGTGAAGCATCGAAGGGAATCTGATATAGAGAGAGAGAGACGATCGGCACTGTAGCGAAACCCCTTCGGCACTGATGGAAGACAACTACAGTAACAAGCGTCGAGAAGGCGGCGGAGGTCTACCGCCGATTAATTCAACCGACGGAGCATCAATTGAGCCGCACTCAGCTCGACGAAGAGGCGGAGGGATGAAGAGAAAATCGAACAACAGTAGCAGCTTGAACAATTTGAGCAGCGCGATGTTTAATCCAACTCCGTCGAAGAGGTTTATGAGAGAAAAGGCTTCACTTGCATCGATCCATAACGGACCATTTACTAGAGCTTCTGCGGCTTCGGCGTCTTCTGCTGCGCCTGAGGTATCGGTTGAGCCTGTGGATTTGAGTGTTAAAGTGGAGGATGAGAGTAATGTTAGTGAGGAATGGAAGGCTTTGGAGAATGAGATTGAGGCGGAGTTTGAGGTTGTTAGATCTCGAGGTGCTGGTGTTCATGTTGTTCCTAATCACTGTGGTGAGTTATTTAAATTTAGGGCGAGTTAGGGAAGAAATTATGCATTCTTTATCAAAAGTGGTTTGTTTAGAATTGATTTGAGGTATGTGGATATTCATACTAAGCAAGAAATGTGTTTATCTTGGGAAAATGTTGGTGGTCGGATGACGATTAGGTTGAATGGGGTCTCTAAGTATTGGCTATGTTTGAAATTTAGATGCTACTTACATTTTCTCTTATTTTTATTTACGGAATATGTTTGATAGACTTGGTGGCTTTTGTTTCTTTAAAGGCTGGTTCTCGTGGACCAAACATCACCCTCTTGAGGAGCAAGCACTGTCATCTTTTTTCGATGGGAAATCAGAGAATCGAACTCCCAGCGTCTACATGGAGATAAGAAATTGGATTGTTAAGAGGTTCCACTCAAATCCAAACAAGCTCATAGAAATTAAGGATTTGGAAGATCTAGATATTGGAGATTCTGATGCGAGACAAGAAGTGCTGGAGTTTCTTGATTATTGGGGTTTGATCAATTTCCATCCATTTCCGCAGACTCCGGTAGATTTGTCAGATGCGAATACAGATGGAAAGGAATCTGATAAATCAAATGACCTTGCTGAAAAAATATTTAGATTTGAAACCATCCAGTGGTGCCCACCAGTTGTCCAGAAAGCTCTCACTCCAACACCTCTCACTCCTAAAGTCGCAGAGCCTCCAATTCCTGACGAGCCTGTAAAACCTGAAGGACCTTCAGTTGAATACCATTGTAACTCATGCTCCACTGATTGTTCTCGCAAGCGCTATCACTGTCAGAAGCAGGTCAGTTGACTTGCTAATTTTGTATAGTTAGAGCTCATGATAAGTAGTTTCTATATCTATTCAAACGTTGACAGCTGGTGATGGAAGACTAATATTGTTCGTGCTTGTTCAAATATATATTTGATGGTTATGCACTTGTAGATCTTGTAAGTTTTTAATAGTACTCTGAATAGTTTGTTACGTATTGAGTCCGTTTGCCTGATTGCAAAGTACGGATCATGGTTAAGGTAATGAAGTAATTATAACCCAAATTTGAGGACATGAGATTATAGGTTTTTCTCATATTCTAAATCATCTGCCTGACTGCTTTGAGAAAATTAAAAAATTACGAAGTATACTTGTACTAAATTTTCATCTCATGTTTCTGTGTTAAATGGTGTCCAAGTGATGTGAGCATGCATTTCTTTATCTTTTGATGGCTTTACCTTTAACCTTGTGCGTAAGACTCACCTGTATTTTGTTTAAATCACTGGCGCCGTGTTTCATTTGGAAAGGTGCAATCCTCCATCTACATCTATTTATGATTTGTGCCATTTTGGTTTCTTAGGCAGATTTTGACCTTTGTACCGAATGCTTCAACAATGGGAAGTTTGGCTCTGATATGTCGTTGTCTGATTTCATTCTTATGGAACCTGCCGAGGCTCCTGGCTTAAGCAGTGGTACGTGGACTGACCAGGAGACTCTACTTCTGCTTGAAGCTCTGGAGCTTTATAAAGAAAACTGGAATGAGATTGCTGAGCATGTGGCCACAAAAACAAAAAACCAATGTATCTTGCACTTTGTTCAAATGCCAATTGAAGATTCTTTTCTTGATAGCGATGTAGACGCCATAGAAGACCATCGAGAAAGTGAAGATATTGGTTTAACTAATAGTATTATGTCCGTTACAAAAGGTCCTGAATCAACAGATGGTAAGCATTGTGGTACTGAAGATCAGCCTCCGTCCTGCATCGAGAAATCAAAACCAGAAGAGCAGTCAGAAGATAAAGGGTGCCATGAAGACGGTGAAAGTGTTGCATTGAAGGCACTCAGGGAAGCATTTGAAGCTGTTGGCTCACTCCCGGAGCCTGGCTTTGAACCTACTTTTGCTAATGCTGGAAATCCTGTCATGGCAATGGTAAGATAGTACTGATAGTAGTTCCTTGAGATGATTTATTTTCTGGAGATTTTTTGCTGTTCTGTCAAACCATGGAAATGCTGTTCAGGTATTTAGCATTTCACATTTTAACTGATTTTGTCGTGTATTCAGGCAGTGTTTTTGGCTAGATTTGTGGGGTCCGATGCAGCTACTGCTTCGTCACGAAGTTCATTGAAGGTTTTATCGGGCAACTCACCCAGCATTGAGTTAGCTACAAGACATTGCTTTGTTTTGGAAGATCCACCAAGTGACTCTAATGATTTGGTTGTTCCTGAGAGGTGAAGAGCAAGTGGTGAATGTTTTCATCTGTGTATTTTTTGGATTTGATCCTGACATGTTAACTTGCAGTGTGGCATTTGACGAGGGTGGTCATGTTTCTCAAAACGATGGAAAAATGGAGAGCATGCCTACCCATCCCGAAGCTGAAGATTTGTCAGGCGACCTAAAAAACCATAAAACAAATGAAAATGTTAAAGAAGACAGTAGCATTTTACCTTCTCCTAATGGCATTGGCAAGGACAACTCGAACACCTCAAAAGAAACAGGTGACATATCTTAACATTGTGATCCTGGTAACGCGAGTCATTTGAGTACTCCAAAATCATCATATTTCTGCCTGCAAATTACAGGGAAAACAAAATTTGGGAAACGTGCTAAGAAGTCGACAAGGGAAAATTCGGGAAATGAGGGACCAAAGGAAAGCATTGCTGGCTCTGTAATAGCATTGAGTGAAACAGCATCAAAAGACTTGAATTTGATTGGTTCCGATAAAAATAATAGCGGTATCACCACTGTGGATGATTCAGTTGACAAAAATAGGAACGCTGAGGATCTTGTTGAAAAGACAGCAGTGGAGGATCATGTAAAAGAAACTTTAAAGAAGAAAGATACCGCTGAAGCTGCTCTCATCAAGGAGGATTATGTTGAAAATCATGACAAATTGTTGCCGCCAAGTTCTGTTGAGGGATCTAGAGATGAAGCTGGCAGTCCAATGAAGCCATCAAATGTCATTGATGACACTGGTCTCACTCCAAACATTAATCCTGACGTTTCAGGTACCATATGTTTCATCTTCGTTATCAGCAGATGTCATACAACATGTTCATCATATCTGGTTTACAATTAACTACGCTACCAACCACAAAAAGTTACGGTATGGGATAATATCAGCAATAGTGGGATATATAATAAGCAAAGTAGTCCAAATATCATAAACTTGGTTCTGCTTTGCAAATTTGCATTCACATGTACAGGAACAAAGTTGGATTATGGCCATGTTAGTTTTAGGAGGCTGATTAAAATTCAACTTTAATCAGATTACTTCCCCACTTTTCAGGCAATCGTGAAGGTGATGCCATTAAAACAGAAGTCCAGAACTCTGGTCAATCAAAAGAAAGCATTGCTTGTTATAAAGTAAAACGTGCTGCAATTACGACACTTGCAGCAGCAGCAGTGAAGGCACAACTTTTAGCAGACCACGAAGAAGAGGAAATAAAGAAGCTCACCGTGTTTTTAATTGACAAGCAGGTACTCAGTTGTTTTTTTCTATTGGTTAATGATGTAACAATCACTAATGGCCACTTTGTCGTACATATGCAGTTACGTAAATTAGAAATAAAAATGGCCCTCTTTGAAGAACTTGGAACTGTGACGATGCGCGTGAAAGAACAGTTGGACCGAACTAGGCAAAAACTATACCAAGAACGAGCACAGATAATAGCAGCCAGACTAGGATTATCATCATCACATCCTAGACCGATGTCTTCATCAATGCCTCAGAACAGAAATGCAATCAACTTTGCAAATTCAGGTCCCAGACCCACTATGGGACAAAATTCTATGCGTCCTCCTTTTGGTAGACCCACAATGCCATTTGCGTCAGCACAAATGAATCCATTGCCACCGGCTGCTATGGGACACAATAGCTTTCGACCGCAGTCCCAGAACGACGTATCCTCTTTCAGGATGAAGTAACATACATTCTGAATCTATGTTCACCATTTGAATAGAAAATCTCTGGAAAGCAGTCTCATTATGAGGTAAGATTCATCAGGCTGTACCCCCTTGGTCTTAAAATCCACTTCTTACTATGTTTCGACCAAATATGTTTAGGGAACTTCTGTACCATTTGAGATGTAGTCTGTTTCTAGTGCTAGCCTTAGCTTGGTGTAGCTGTTGTGCAGGGTCAGCATGTTTTGTATTTGTATAATCTCTTCTAATATCGAAATTAGAATGAATTCGCTCTTCAGCACCATCTGATCTGAGATTTCTACTATGAAGCACACTTCCACCCGACAGGTTTGTTCATCATATTTTCCAACTACTACAAGCGACATAATGATGCTGTTGATATAATACTCAACTGCTTTTGGAACATCATAAATTATAAGGAGCATATATCCAATGTATTGAGGTGTGCACTCACTTGCCATAAACAACAAAAGTTAACGATTTCAAGACATCAGAATTCCCAACACTGAATATATTCCATCAATTAAGTATCTTTTAGCAATAAAATAAAATTTGAAATTTTATCATAAAATCAAGTATAATACTAATCACTTCTCTTTGCTATAATCTACCAAGAATCTGTTGACTGAAAAGCATCACCTGACTTCCTTTTCAATTACTACTACTATTACATTTCACTAGTGCAGTGGGATTGAACTCAGTTGTGCAAGGGATACTCTTGGTTGAATCTTGGAACTAGAAATCATATAATGCAGGATGATGCTTAAGATGAGCCATGGATTTGGTTGGCAGGAGACCGGAAAGGGAACTCTTCAGCCTCGAGCATGTGTACAATCTGCCCCATCTTTGGTCGTTTAGCTACGTCCATATCAATGCAGCGAAGGCAGACTAGTAGTACTCGCTTTAACTGTCTTGATGTTGGCTGGACCACAATTAGAGGGTCTACTATTTCTTCCCCTTGCCGACTCGCCACCTTGGATTTAAACCAATCTATCAAGTTCATCTGTGATATGAACAAGATTAGATGTTTATCTGAAATTAATATTGTAGAGTGACATCAGCTCTTTTTGAATTTTATACCTCTTCGGCTGGTTTTGAGTAGTCTACTGGAATTCTTCCTGTAATTATCTCCATGAGTAAAACACCAAAGCTGTACACATCGCTCGCTTCGGTGAGCATGCCGGTACTTGCATACTCGGGAGACACATAACTGCATTATCGATCCTGTTAGTTTGCGATCATAGGTAAAAGGAGAAAAACAGGTAGAGCTGGTTCATACCCAAATGTTCCCATGATTCGAGTGGTTACATGGCTTTTCTCAGATCCAAGCAGCTTTGCGAGGCCGAAATCCGACACTTTTGCATTCCACTTACGATCTAAGAGTATGTTGCTGGATTTCACATCACGGTGCACAACCTTTGGTTCTAATCCTTCATGCAGGTAAGCTAATCTGGAAACCAACATGTTCATATTTCCAAGATAAGGACATTTAGTGACACAACTTCAAAAGACAAACATGGTTTGTAAACATTTACTTTGCCAAATGTGTTAGCTGTGTCAAATCACTATAGATTCTTGTCAGCAATCTGTGTTCTTTGCGAACATATCATCTTTAAGATCATCAAAGTAAAGGACAGAAGAGCTATGACAACCATACCCTTTAGCAGTTCCGATGGCTATCTTCATCCTGATGTCCCATGTGAGAGGACTCGACGGGCCAACATCACCATGCAACCATTGTTCCAAATTGCCATTATCAACATATTCATATACAAGCATTCTAAAGGAAAACAAGGTCCTCAGTTAGTCGTCAGTCCATCAATGGTAACGGAAAACGGAAGATGAATACAAAGTCCAGCAAGAGTGTACCTCTTATAACCGTCCACACAATATCCCAATAACCCAACCAGGTTCTTGTGCCGCACTTTCCCAATGACCTCCACTTCAACCTTAAACTCCCTCTCCGCTTGACCCCTGCAAACCAACGTTTCCATACATCAAATGACACACCGTGACATCACTCCAAGCCTCAAAAAAAGATCGAACATTTTTAGATAACTCCACCAAAGATACACCAAAACACATACCATTATACCAACATGATACTCTCCCACCCCGCGTGTTTCAGTATCTAAAATAGCTAAAAAACCAAACCCCTACCATGTCCGGACAAAATTAGTATTCTACAACCGTTCTAAATTAATCAACAAACAGACAATTAGAAAAGCCACAAAAATACCATACCCCTTGCTAAAAAGACCATAAATCTAAAGCCTGTCTCTACTCTGCTCCACAATTCACAACATATAACAATTCTAAAGCAACACTAAAACAAAAATATAAAGCTGCTCACACCATCAAAATCCCAACTTTAACACTTTGTTAACCAAGCCTCATTCAGATCAAACACACCAACAAGCTCGTAGAAACTCTAATCAACAACATTAGTCTCCAAATGCATGATTCTGGACATAATCTATGAAAAAGTGACAAACACTGAGAAATGAAAAAAACTCAACTTGTTGTTCATCAAATTCTTGACAGCAACAAGAGATCCATCAGACAAAACACCCCTGTAAACGACGCCGTATCCACCTTCACCAATCACATTCACCTCCGCAAACCCTCCAGTCGCTTCTTCAAGCTCCTTTAAAGAGAACCATCTTCCCCAACCGATATTCTGCGGCTCAGCATTCGGTGCTCCGCTACCAGACCCAGAAGTCGATGCAACCGACAGCGATAATTCACTGTCGGCACTTGGGTTCCTGTCGTTGCTGAATTTAGGTTTTGTGGTGTCGTTGAGTAGGGTTTGAATTCGGTAACTTTGTTGAATTCCTGGATCTTCCGATCTGAGTTTCATTGTTTTGCACGATCTCTTGGGAGACTATGGGAATGAGACTCAACCGGTGCTTGGATTGATGCGTTGGTATACGGTTTTTTTTACGTTTGATGAAGCAGATTGTAATCAGGAGTAAGACGATGAAGAGGAGTATGATAATCGCGCCTATTACGACGTAGCTGCTGATAGTAAAAAAGGGTGTTTTGATTGATAGTTTCTCGATAAACCAATCGCCGGAAGTCGCCATCTTTTCCGGCGAGTATCGCCAGGTTAATTAGACAAACCCAATTAGCAGAATGGATGATTTGGGCGATAGGGTTGTGGAAAAGGTCACGGGGAGGTGTGAAGGGTCTGGACAGCTTCTTAAGGTTTATCGTAATCAGTAGACGAGTGAGGCCAAAGTAGTATTGTGAATGAAGCCAAAGCCGGGCCTCAGTGATCACTTTTTGTTTGGACATGATTTCATATTTATTTACTGAAATGCCACAACACTTTTCGAAATGAATATTACCTTCCCTGTTAGTCAGCCTTCTACAGAGCAAGCTTATGGCATCCAGTTCCATGTTTAGTAGCTTTGGCTCGTTCTGAAAAGCAAAATAAAGCATTTAAGAATGCATTGGCAGTTGGGGCAAAACTGAGGTGAAGATCAATCAGTAGTTAGTATGGTGTACAAAATTTTGGCATCATGGTTTAAATATCAACTAACATCTCATTTAAAGAAGCTGCCAGTCCTTATAATCTGACTCAAACATTAAATCCTTCAGCACGGAGGCATTTGAGATGAGCGTCAATCCACTTTGAACAAGCATCTTCCCCATGCTCAACAATACATTCATCTCGAAGTCTCTTGGTGTCCGGGCATGCACAACATATCTTTTTCTTTGGCTTTGCCTCCGCAACAGGTGATGTATCTTGGCTTTGCTGAGAAACTTTTGAAACAAGAGCACTGTGTTCATTGCTAAATCACCCATTTCAAATACAACCTGGAAATTTGAAAAGATAAATGAAAACAATTGTAGATACCACATTTGTTACACAAACCAATGAATAACCAATCATTCAACATCAGTCTATGTTGATCAGCTAAATATATCCTTTGATCAATTGTATTCTTGTGCAGTGCCTCATACATGTCATGGGTGTTCATTCCTTATCTTTGATAAAAGCATTCAGCTGACTCTAATTGTGACAAAACATTAGATAACCACAGTCCACAGCCAATACAACCTGGCAATAACGTTTTATTTGTATTTTTTCCTTTCAGTGTTCCATAGAAATCAGGAAGTTATTACTAGCATTGCCAGACCAAATTGAATGTTAGAGTAATTGAAAATCCTCGCAGTTGCCAGCTCACCTAAATTGGCAAGTAATTGGATAATCTAACCCTAGCCACTCAATGAAATCTCGATTGAGCAGTTAACAATGCACCCCATGAAACAATGACCTAAGATCTGGTATGTCTAATCTTATAAGTTTTGAATGGATCATAAAACGTACTTCTTGCGCAAACATAGGTTAATAATGAAATGGTTCAAAACAATTTAACACCTCTGGAAGACCACACTGAAGCGCTAATTCACATAACTCAAGAAGCCACTATCAACATGCATTCTTACAAAACTACGTATACCATTAAAATCATTATAAGCCTCACAAACCACCCTAATCACATCAATTGATACTCGTCAGTGATCAAAAATTGCAACGGATCTCAACAACCACAGAACCATCACAATCTGGCCTTGAAGAAATCAGAATATCTACTAAAAGTAATAAACAAAGTAAAACAAACAGTTTCATAAACCCATACCTCAAATATTATGACAATCTGCTCCACCCGTGGAAGTCAACAAGCTACGAGTTGAAATAGAAACCCTTTGGTTAAATTAGAAATTAAAAGCAGCATATTATGATGGGAACCCCATTCTCAAGCCAATTAAATTATTCTCCTCTAACCTACCCCGCAGAACCCCTGTCCTGCCCCCATCAGGAATCGAACCCGAAGCTACGAGTTGAATTAGAAAACCCTTTGGGTTAAATTAGAAATTAAAAAGCAGCATATTATGATGGGCCTTGTTATGCAAACCGCATTATCTAGGCCTGCAAAATGGAAAGCCTGCCTATGCAGTGTCTTTGCTCGGTTGGGCATTTATGACTGTTCATTTGGCAACTATAATATGAAATAAACCTCGAGATCATGAGTAGTTGCACTGATGAACTTGCCTGGGGTCGGGCCTGTACAAGTTGGCAAGTTTAGAACCAGCAGGTGGACAAAGACAATTAAAGGAATGGAGCTGATTTAAAAACCAGGGGCTTAAGCTTTACCATAATGTGGTATTGTGATCACTTTGAAGTGGCTTTAGCTTGTGATCGGAAGAGATAGGGACAGACCCACTTGGTCTAATCAGAATCTCAAAGTGTGCCCTGGGATAGGATTAGTGAGGCAATGTCAGGGGTCATCTGATCCCAAACACGACCCAACTTCTAATTGGAGTTGTTGGATATTTTTTGTACTACCTGTCTTCAACCTTCAATCATACGGTGAATGCTTGCATGATGCAATGCATTAGCTGTACAAAACCAAAGCAGCTACAGTTAGAAGACTTGCAATATTCAAGGTAACAACCAGCATAGGTATTTCTAGGCATGCTACATAATTACTTCCCTCAAGGTAGTGAAGCAAAACATTAAGAAGGTTGTGAAACAAAACATTAAGAAGGTTGTGGAACAAAACATTAAGAAGGTTGTGAAATGCCTTTACTAGTTACTAGCTTAGCTTTGTAAATAAAATAATTGAGGGCAGTTTAATGACCCTTTATGTAAATGAAATACAAGATGACAATTGCAGTCTGTCAGTGTGGTTTCATAAACTTTGACCTTACTGGGTCCTCCATAACTTTCAACCATGCATGAACCTAACAGCAGACATGTATGATCTCCACAACTTGCAAAAAAGTAAATAATCAAAAATGAAGATGCAGTTGTGTTTATACAAGATGATCCTCATGTCTGTGTTACACATACTACTAACATTGTTTGCAGTATTGGGACATTGTTAAAACCAAACCATTGATTGTATTAAGCTAAAGAGGACATCATGTTGGAAAAACAAGCATTGAAACCAGTTTAATTAAGACACACCAAACGAAGGTACTCAGAAAGAAAACAAAGCATGTTATCTAAGGAAGATCCGGGACACAGCAAAGATTTAGCGAGCATCCATTATGGTTTAATTATTAAATTAATAGCAATGAAAATAATCATGGAAGTTGGGTTCATTTTCCCCTGGCTCACCACCTGCTCTAAATATTTCTTTATGTTATCCAGCAGGAGGGTGTGGTGGGCTCCCTTACATGGCACAAACATTATATGCTATGGGACAGACACTCAGATGGAAGAAGTTATCCATTTATGTTTTGAGTTTATATGATAGCACGCTACATATCTTAAAACTGAACTAATAAATGGAAGAAAGCAAAGTGTTAGGTAGTTAGTACGAAGTTTTTACCTCAAGTTTCTGATTCACCGCCTGCTCTAGAGTTTGCGTCCTTTTGTATTGCCTGCCCATCATAACTGAGCCAGATTAATTAAAAGCTCCAGATGCATGACAAATAACAAACAACAAAAAAGAAATGACTCAGATTAATGTTTCATCTGGAATGATATTCAAAGTTTTCCAACTTGGAATGATAGGCAATAGTTGATGTTCATGACCAGAGAATAGAGCACTTGACGTTGATATTGCAAAGAAAGAAGCATGGAACAGTTAAAAAAAGGTATAACGACTACAGTGTATCAGATCATTTGCAGCAACGATTCTCCGATTCTTTGGTCATTACTATTTCTTATGCTCATGCTTTAAATTGCAAAGATAAACAGAATCATAAATAAATCTAATTGAATGGTTCTAAAATAAGGCATCATGCCTAAAGATATCAGCAGTCAGACACACCATGTTTGAAAGTAATGGGAATCAATAAGATAAATGCCCTTAATACTAATACTTTAGATGCAACCAACCCACACATATTAAAATTCTTCCATTGTATAAATATTAGAAAAATACATCATGTATGCGTTTAAGCAAACATGGTTCGAGAAACTTCCTTTATGGGTACTAGAGTATGTGATAACATTGTTTGAAAAACAACCTATACTATCAAAAATATGGAGAGTGTAGGGTAGTGGCATTAAAGAAAAATTGCCTGTAAGGATGGAAAAGGGTGATGAGGAAAGTTTTTTATGAATGCGAATGTAGTTAATCTAACTTACTAGTAGCTGGGATGGAAATGTAGGAAAGTGGCCAGAAGAGGGAGGTCCCATTGTTGGATGAATAATGCTGGTAGCCTTCATCCTCTCTGGAACTTGTTCCCACAAATCCAAAGTATATCTTAAGAAATAGTGGATTTGGGACATAACATAATAATAGCTTTCAAGGAAAGTAAAGCAATATTTATTCCATTTCAATCACAATCTCAACATCTCCAAAAGCAAATAATACAATTTGCAAGACACAACTCATGTATCCTCAGTAAATAACTAATTTAATCAAGACTCAATTACATCAAAACTATGTTTAACCTCTCAATTAAATAACTAAATATTAAGATGAGAATATGAGATTATTCATGTCAATTAAACACTAATCCAAACAAGCTCCATAATGTGGGGATGATAAGCTACCAACTAAACAGCTTTGCTCAACCTTATCTGGAACATTTTCTTTAGCCTTAATGAAACTATCTATCATTCTCAATGCATAAATAATAACAGCGGCATTTTCATTCCATTGGTCCAAACTTAAATGATCACCTATATAAGTACCCTTCAAATGAAGCAACTACCAATTTTATCCACAACTATTATTTATATAAACCAGTTCGTTTTACCTTGAAATGTGGCTGGGTCAGCTGTCCATAGTGATTAACTTAACCAAGACTTGCCACTCTCACTGTTGGAGTAATAAAATGAGTGTTAGTATATTTAGAAAGTTCAGTTACATCAGTATTTCTATAAATAGACAGAATCCCAGAAAGAGCTAAATCAAAGAAAAACGAACTGTATAATTAGACTAACGGATAACAGTGTTATGCAAAAATATGAAACAGCCGTGAGATTCTTTATTTGAATGGCATCTTTTTCTGAACCAGCTGTAACTTCTTCCACGTTTGATGCCCCAATAACAGTAAATCTGTTCCATTAGAACACGGCAGCATAAATACATGAAGGAGATTCAAAGATACATTGCATACATGGCATAAGCCCTGAAACACCATCTTTCACGTAGCATCTCCTGATACCCCGTTCAAGACTGTTACAAGGAAATAATTTTGTTATTTGTATGTAATTTCATATTGCAGTAAAATAAATATTAAAAATGAGGTTGGCAAACATTACCACGTGGCAGTCATGTCAGTAGGGGCCACGAGCCACAGCCTCTCATTATTGATGAAATAGATGATTGCTCTCTGCTCCATCTGCCTCCCAGACCCCGCCTCACAACAACTAGCCTATCATTTTACTTCTATTGATTCTTCGTCGAGATCCAGGCAGCTACAAGGCTTCTTAATCAAGCTCATCTACTGAGCAACAAACTAGATCAATAACTTTCGGTAATATTATAAAATCTAAAAACATCAGCATCAATACACCTTAACTGTGTTTCTTCATATTTAAATTTTCAGTATGGAACATAATTTAAAATTACATTCACATGCAGTCTAATTCAACTTAACCAAAAGAGAAATTTCTTTTGCAAGTCAAATGAGCAGTGAATGGATGAGAAAAGGTGTATAAATATGGGGTTAGAATATGGGTTAGAATATGGGATAGACAGTCAGCAAGCAAAAAACACAGAGGACAGAACCCTAAATATTGCTAAAGCAACCAATACCCTTTCCTGCTCTAATTTGACAAGAAACAATTGTATTGTCAAGGAGGCTTCGTGAGCTAAGGATAACCAGAGATGATGGTGCACTGTCTGAACACGTCTGGGGGCATTTCCAGTGGAGCTGAACTCACTGTGCTCGAGAGGCAAAAAGCCTACATGAAGTGGCAGCAACAGCAGCAACAGCAGCAACAGCAAGGGTTACAGTACAGTAATGTTCACACAGTTTGGGGGGATGGGATGGGGTATCATTTTCAAGCTCAGGTCAGTGGAGACCTTTCTGGTCCTGGGACGCTAGGCTTTCCTGTGGCAAAACAGGAGACCACGTCGGATGATGCCTGGGCAGGATTAAGAAACTATGGGATGTCAAGTGCTGATGACTTTGTGTCGAGTGGGTATGCGGATGATTCTGAAACTGAGTACAGTTACCAGATGAAGAAGACAACAAGCTGCCCTGCGCCAGCCATAGGTGAAAATAGTGAAGGAAAGGGCTCTATCTTGACAGGGACGAAAAGTTGAGGGAAAGTTCTAAGAAGAGGATAGCTGTGAGCACAAGCCGAAGGTTTGTTCCTAAACTACATTATAAGAATCCAAGTATAATAAATGACTTGAGCTTGATGAACTTTTGGGTCACTGACTTCAGGAAGTGGCTGATATTGAAATTAAAGAAAAGAAGGTCAAAGAATGTGTAGAGGACGGAGAGTCCAAAATCACTCTGCAAAACAGAAGTACCAGCAACAACAAAAAGATGAAAGGAGAAGCCTCGGCAGATCGTTCCAAGGATTCTGAGGTTCAAAAAACTGATTATATTCATGTAAGAGCACGACGAGGACAAGCCACAGACAGTCACAGCTTAGCAGAACGAGTAAGAATCGAATAAAATGTTCACCTTATGAGAGCTGTCTGACCGGGTCCTAATGTGCTCCTGATATAGAATGTGCCTCTAAGCTATTGGTATGCTTTCCTGTATGCAGGTTAGAAGAGAAAAGATCAGCGAGAGGATGAAATATTTGCAGGAGTTGGTGCCAGGATGTCACAAGATCACTGGAAAGGCAGGAATGCTTGATGAAATAATAAATTATGTTCAATCCTTACAGAGGCAAGTCGAGGTAAAAGAACAAGTCAATGATGTTGTATTGACTCCACTCCATGTACGGTATCAAGTTGCCTTACTCTTCTTTTGGTAAATTTTATGCAGTTCCTGTCGATGAAACTAGCCACTGTCAACCCACAACTCAACTTCAGCGTTGAAAGCTTATTTGAGAAAGAGGTGAGAACTGATACTGATAGAAAATGATACATACCACGAATCAGTCTACCTTATGACTATGATGTACTGACAGATAACTGTATTCCAGGTTTCCAACACTGCACATCAAATTATCCAACATTGGGGCAGCATCAGAAATGACAAATCCAGATCATATACAGTCCAACCATTTAGACAAAGTTGTTTCTGCAGGAATAGAATTGCAAAGTTATCAACCTGACATAGGACTTCATATGCAGCTCACTGACACATACATTGATACTAATTCCTTCAATGTAATTTCACTCGCACCTTAAAATCAATATCTGCACACCATTTCTGTGATTTTGTGGTTTCTTATCTAACGAGAGTCATACATACAGCAAATACATCAAAATTACTCAACTTGGGATGCTGAGTTACAAAACCTTTTCAGTATGGAATTTCAAGCGAGATCGGCAACCTATCCATGTCAGGCCATTATAGGTAAAAGATCAGGAACAAGTTTTTTCAATTTCTTGTGTTTTAATTGAATTAGCAAGTGAAAATGAAGTAAAGTTGATGAAACCACCTCTAATCCATACATTTAACATCTATAAAGTAATTCATAACAGAGAAAAGGTGACCCCAAACATGAAAGATGAAAGCATAATTATAATTTTATCTATCTGTTAAGTAGTAAGCATCTATATCTTATATTTGAATTTAACGAACTGTCACTTCAGGCAATACTGAAGCCAACAACCTGAAGATGGAGATCTGAATCAGAATGTTTACAGGCGATTCCGAGGCTTAGATAGCGTCTTTCTCCACATTCATTTTATTGGCTAAAATATAGTATATAGTTTGCAAAAGTCTAATGGCACACCACAAGAAAGAATTTTCATTTTATATTAACATTGTTATGAGAATGTGCCTCAGTAAAGAACTGAAATGAATCCAATTTTCGAAAAATATATACACGAAATTAAGGGTAATTAAGGAGGCGTCATGGACATAAAATGTAATAGGATACAGTATCATTACCAATTAGCATCAAACATTGACGGGTTTGAAGCCATGCCCTGGTACCAGCATGGCAAGACAGACTAGTAGTTGCAATAATGTGCCAATGAGAATAGAAACTGCAAGAAAACACATAACGATGGCATCTGATTAGAGACTGTCCAAGCCAGCACAAACTAACGAAATCATGAATAAAAACCATTAACATCAAACTAAAACAAGTTATTGCAGTTACTTCTATGATAAGAAGCTAAAATATTTATGACGGAACATCAATAATGCTGATAAAAATCAATGGTTGCCATACTATTGCATGAGTTGCAAATCCCGCTCATGTCGCCCACTTATTGTGAGCAGCAAAATGGGGATGAACTGAGACTGCTCGCAAATGGTGCAGCTCCTGAAATCGATATACCTCAAAACAAAGTCCACTTATCTTGCTAACTCTTTTCCGTTGAAAAGTAGCTTTTCCAAATTTTAGGCTAAATACTAAAATGGTGAATTAGGTAGGTCTGCTTTCATAAAATGGCAAAGATACTCTTGATTCTCTTTGCTTTGTCGATGGGGATATATGATTTTCCCACCCCCCCTCTCTGAGGCCTTAAGGATCATTCAGCATCTACCCCAAAACTGTCCCAACGAAAATTGACGTCTATTTCACCACATATGAAAGACAAAATGATTCCCTAATAGGTAAGGGTGATGTTGTGACTGCTGACCCCTCTCAATCCACATATATAGGGTAAGGAATAAGAAAAAGGAAGAATGTAAGCCTACTATTTCCAGGTGAGCCCTCTATCAGTTGATGGTGCTGGTGAGAAAGAATTTTCAGCCCAGTTGGTTCCACTATCTGACCTGCAGGGCCTCCATTAACTAAGGTCAAATATATCACTGGGTTCAGAAAATCAATAATGCAACTCACTGTAACTTGTAAGCAGCCACAACTGAAAGCTGATAATAAAGGAACCAAGCCAAAATATTGCAGAGGTTGAGAAAACAAGTAACATTTATTTTCAATTCCGACATATAAAAACGAAGTAGGATAGACGTGGAAAGATAATCAAATGTAGATCTCTAAGCTCAAGCCAACTGACAACCTTACAGAGAGAGCACCCTAGTTACGACAACTGATATGCATTGGAAAAAGAAAATATGCTAATTAATAATAGTCTTCCAAATGGTTGTTGTCAGTTAAGTATAAGCTTCAAAGATCAGTATTCCCCAAGTATTCCCAAATCAAGAGTTACCAGTTTCTGCAATACCATATTGATTCATTATTGTTTCATGCAGTATTACAAAGGTTGTAAAGAGTAATATCATTTAATGGAGTGAGTGATAGTTTACCTTTCCCTGGAACAACAATGATGGGTGCTGATTTGCAGTGGTGGAGGCAGTACTGACTCACACTTCCCTGTAGGACACTGCACAATGATTCATACTAAGTCAGAACCTCTACAATAGCAGATTTGTGATAATATGTGTGTGTGACAGGGAAATCAAACCTTTTAACTAAGCTTCTGCCTCGAGTTCCTAAGACAACAGCTGCAGGCTTTAATTTGTCAGCAACCTGGCAAATCACCTTTGATGGGTCTCCTTCAACAATGCGAGCACTTGTTTTAACCTAGATCAGTGAAAAAATCACATTTAAGTTCCAGTAGCTGCTACCAAACCGAGTTACATGTAATGAATCATGTTTATAGTGGCAATAATTATTTGATGAGTATAGAATATGCTTGAAGACCTTAAATAAAAAAGATTCAAGCGAAAATCCCTAAACTCTATAATTCACTATAATAAAATGAACAGCAGCACACATTCAAAAATCACTCACCATAGCAACCTTTGCAGCCTCAAGAGCAAGCTTCTCCATCAACGTTCGACTCATCTCATACACAACTTCATTCCTCACACCTGCATCCACAAAATCCCAAATCTCTAAATCCCCTAATCACCAAATTACCAAATCCTCGAACCAAATCTGAACACACAAAAACCCTAATTCACTTACTCGAAACAGCATGTATCAAATGAACCGTATCCGACTCACGACATAGATTCACTAACGCCCAATCGAAAGCATGTTTGCTATTCGGACCATGATCGATCGCTATCATGATATCTCTTCCCACCATCTCTGCTGCTCTCCGGTACTCATCGCTTGTCCAACTCGTCGAGATGCTTCCGCCGGAATCACGTCTCGAAACTCGAGCTCCTCGCCTTCGATCACTGTCGGCAAATCCATTTCCGGAAACTTCTCACCGACGCAGCTCACCAAATTTGAACGCCTTTTTAACTTTCTATAAAGTTCTGCGGAGTTGGTGGTTTTGAGATATTTCGTCCCGCGCGAGATTTTCAGAATATTTTTGTATTGGGCTGTACGATTTTGATACGGCCTGGTTTTGTTGGGCCGAAATCAGGCCCAAACACTTGATAACAACGTTTGACCCAAATTAATTTCAAGACATTAAATATTAATTTCAAAAGAAAATGTGCATAATTTTCAATTTACAGTCTAATTTATATTCATAATTTACGTAAAAAACATACTAACTAAAATAACTAGAAAGACAAACATTTTTCTTCTTCCCTTAGACACATTTGCTGCTTTGCTATGAATGTGTCTACCATAATCTTAAACTCCTCATCGCTCATCCCATCTCCACACCTTTCTCCGGATGCCCCTCCGCGGCATCCCTCCGTTGCGGTCCTTCTCAAAATCCGACGAGGTTTTATGTAGTTTCATTTCCAAACACTCAGAATAACTCCTCTTGTAACAAGCCTTGTTCTTGTCCAACAGTGGAAATTTGACTGTTTTGCCCTCGTGGACACTTGAGTTTTTCATATGAACGTTCTGACTGCTCTCAGTTCCAAGTGTCGTGCCCTGTGTTGAAACACTTTGTTGTTCGCTTGGGGTAGCAACTTTTTGGACAGGATCGTCGTAAGAACCGGTTGGAGTCGGAGTAGTATCACGTCCGGACTTGGCAAACAAGGTGATGACTATGACATTACCGATGACAAAAACAAACCTGTGACTTAACAGGATTGATAACATCCTCTTGGCATATTGCCCAACTGGAAACTGAAACTGGAACGACATTCGAGACAAAAATGAAAAACACGCAAATCTCGATGAAACGGACAACGTTACCGAGTCTTTTAAGGTTGCCGAGCTTGAGGTGCACATGAAAGGAGTCCATGTTACCACGTTTCAGATTACAAGGAAAGTAGCAACTTGAGTTTGAGCTAGATGATTTGCCTCACTCGAAAGATATCACGAGCCCATCGAAACCGGAAGGGTTTAGGAGATACGCTACTCCGTGAGGAGGTGCTCCGATGGACATACTGGTGGTCTCTATTTGCTTAATAGTCAAAGTATAAATACCACAAAACAGGGATGTGTGTAAATGAAATGGCCGAATTGCCCTTCATCTTGCATTTAGTAACAAACAAACTCTTAACAAATTCCACCCTAGAAAAAACAGAGTGATATGGAATCACATTTACAACTAAACACTTTAATGGCCTGTAAAGGAACAAGAACAACAATGGAGATAAGGATGCGTGACATGACATAATTATTAAATCAACCAACACTCAGAACCAGACACTATAAATATGCTGCAAGAACATGTCCGACCCTACTCTCCTTCAGGCGACTATGATAAATATTCCAACAGCTACTGCTCATTGATCGATCAGTTACTACTAGAACACTCACTCAGGTTTGATACTTTTGGTCCTAAGACAAAGTGCACTTTTGTTAGAAAATAAATATCCAAGTGTGAGTGATTCAATGAAGCGTTACACGAAAGACATTCGGACAGTTTGAGAACTAAAAGTAAATGAATTCGCTTGTAGTGAAATATACGCACACACGAATATAACACTAGTAACTAGTACATACTAATATGAAACCTACACCACTTGTAGTATCAGAGCTGTTAACAATTAATTCGGAGATAACAAAACCAGTAAGCTGTTAAGCTTGTGATAAAATTCAGTAAATGTCTCACCACGGAAAATTTAAAACATAAATTAGTTGCGCAGCACATCATGTAGCAAAGTTAAATAAAAGAGTTTGCTCATGGATTATAGGCTGAGGATGTCGCGAGCGGCACTATGGTACTTTTGTATCCCTACCTACAATGAATAGTGCTTCAACTACAGCAAAGAACATAATGAGATTTAAACAGATTTTTCTGTAGTGGTTGCAAGAAAGTATGAACTTACTTTGTTAAAGAAGCGGCAGGCGCCAGGTAGCCTACACTGCCATTTTCATTTCTATTTTTTGATGCGGATCGTAGCCAAGAAGTGTGAAATCAGCTGCTACAAAAGAATCGATATCCTTCTTTTCTGAGTTGATTTTCAGAACCTGCATAAAAATGTTGATTGATAAAACTTGCATATCTGAACAAGTTTTGAAGATTGAAAAGGAACTGTTACTAAACTGGAAACGGCTTGGGATGTTTCTTTAGCTGCTCTTGCAAAGGTCTGACATGTGTGCGATAAACATGAGCATCCCCAATGACATGGATAAAATCGCCAGGAACAAGATCTGTTGAACAAATATGATTCAGTCCACTGTGGTATCTGTATTCTGTAATAATCTGTATAACATGCGCATACAAGGAAATTAATCAAACAAAAATGGTAAGGAGAAGCACAAACCGCAAACATGAGCAAGAATGCAGGTCAGAAGGGCATATGACGCAATGTTAAATGGGACGCCGAGACCCATATCTGCTGATCGTTGATACATTTGACAGGATAATTCCCCATTGGCAACATAAAACTGAGCAAACATGTGACAAGGGGGGAGTGCCATCATTTTCAAGTCAGAAGGATTCCAAGCAGAAAGAATGATCCGACGATCATCAGGGTTGTTCCGAATCTTGTCAATAACATCTAATAACTGATCAAATCCTTGGCCGGTATAGTCAGCGTGCATATTAGTGTACCTGCAAATTATAACCATCAGCTCGGAATCAAGAAATGATTTTTATCACTAAATACAAGGTATGTGATGAATGTATAAACAACAGTAGCGCTTACTTGGCACCGAAGTGCCTCCATTGGAATCCGTAGACAGGTCCTAAGTCTCCCTCTTCCCTTTCTTTTAATCCAATGCTGATAAGCAGAAACATAATGTACATTTAGATAAGGAATGGCGTGGCTATGAGTAATTAACACATCAACAGTGAGACTTTTACCTGTCTAGATATTCTCTCGACGCATTACCATCCCATATATGAATACCCTTTTCCTGTAGAACCTGTAGGATCCAGTTAGTGTTGTGATAGAACATAGAGAGTATATTAATCACAATATTTAGACAAGTGAAAAACCAAAAATGTTACATTTGAAGGATATATATAGCACACATATGCTCGATATGAATGAGAAAGTAGTTACCTTAGCATTTGTTGATCCACTTATGAACCACAAAAGTTCTTCAACAACCCCTCGCCAGAATACTTTCTGTCGTAATAAAACAATTAAAAGCAAAAGTCTATATGCATGACAACCAATATTGTAAGCTTGAAAGTCGAGTATCAACGATTGAATGTACTTGCCTTTGTTGTGAGGATTGGAAATGTCTTGCGCAGATTGAACCGCATCTAAAAACAGCTCACGTAAGAAAAAAAAGGTAGACGGATGCGAGTTATGAATAGAAGAGGATTTACCTGACAGCCAAATTTTGATAATGTTCCAGTCCCTGTCCTGTCATCTTTAACATTTCCGTTTGCGATAATATCTTCAATCATTCTCAGGTACAAAAATTCTTCATGATTTTCATATATCTTTTTAGGAAGGAATTTGGAAGGATCCACCTCATACTTAACCAAATCGAATTTCTTATCAACAGCCAGTCCATTATTCTGACCAGGAGAAGATTCACCTGTCGAAATCTTCACACGAACATAAGTAACGAACGAGTAACCAATCTCATTTTCCACCAACGGAAATGATGAATACCATGGCTGAAACATAGAGGTGTCAATAGGAGGCATGAATGTATCACATTCGATATGAGTTTCAATCTCTGTGATGTGGATGGCATCACACTCTGGCGCATTCAGGCACTCCCTGCAAGATAAACTTACGACCTTTAATAAGAGCATGAATAATTACAAATACTCGATTCCATCCAAATGATAAATCACACAACAAATCCCTTACCTCAATACCTGCCCGCCTCCAATAACAAACACTTTCTCAATAGAAAGACAGTAAGGCGACGCAGCTAACAACTGCAGTGCCGAAACCATACTTCCACATGTCAAAACATTTTCAGTAACTGCGATATCAAAACCCCCTGTGCGTGTCAAAACAACATTAAGCCGTCCAACTAAAGGTCGGTACTGAAGAGGAATACTCTCCCAAGTCTTCCTTCCCATAATTACCGCATTCTTCTTTACCGGATCCACTGTAGTCTGTGTGACATCCTTAAACAGCTTAAGATCAGAAGGCAATCTCCAAGGCAACTTCCCATCCTTACCTATTCCCATATCTTTAGTCGCAGCCACTACAACCTGAAAAGTCCTCTTCAGCTCAGGATGGGGAACGCCATTGACATTTCCATTAGTCACAGTTTTCACGGTCTCTGCCATAAGTGAGGACAGACTCCTACAAAGACCCACGAACGACCTTACCACACCCAGACCGCAACAACACTGAATCCTTCGCAAAGACAGCAAACCCTGAAATCCAATCATAAATCAAAATTCACAAAACCCTAAATCTCTCTCAGAACTCACACAACTCCAATTAAAAATAATAAAAACACACAACAAGTTAGGAATTTTACACCAAAGCTCAAAGCTTTAATCTTCTTGACATCCAAAAAGATGATTTTTAATAATCCAAACAACAAATGGAGATGAAACAAGACACAAAACCATCATAAATTTTACCAGAAACAAACAAAGAATACACTGAATAAATGCGAAAGCGACTAAATTGCGGTTGCTAGATGGACGCAGTAATCGTAATAGTAAAAGGGTTACTGACCGGTTGGAGTGCTGACCAGAAATTATGGAGCTTTTTTTGATTAGCGGATTCCGTCCAACAGATGTGTCTATGAAAATTGTCTGTGCAGAGATGGCGGAAAGTGGAAACCGCTTTATACACTTTTTGCATTTTTGTTTTCAGAATTTCAAATACTATAAATTAATTCATAGTTAGGTTAACCAAAAAAGGGTTTGTTTACTTTTACAATTAATTTTATGTTTCAAATTTTTCAACAAAGTCCAGGGTGAAAATTATTATTTATTGAAGGAAATTGTTACAAGAAAATAAGTGAGCTGTTTAAAGGTGTTTGCTGCTGTTTTGATGCAGAAAATGTGACTACAATTGCACTTATGTGCATCACAGGCCTTCGAAGAACCTAACGTGATCTTCGAATGTCTCGGCGAGTCTGATTTGGGCGAGGGAGCCATCCTCTTTTACCTGCAACATGTTTCAAAGATAACTTATTGAAATGAGCATTTGAGAGGGCATTTGTAATTGTTGTTGAGCTTTGTGTTAAAACGAGAATTTACCCAGTACTCTGGTGGACGCATTTTGAGGTTGTAGGTTGAAGCCATGCTCATGCAGTAGGCACCCGCATCATGGACGACCAAGCCAGCACCCTGAGGTATGGAGCAAATGTATGAAGATGATTTTAGATACTCTATGATCATTTTTCAATACAACAATTCAGGAAAAATATGATCACGATATTAACAATTAGCATACCCTGTCTGGAGTATGGAGGTCTCTATCTTTGCCTAAGAAATCAGCTGATTCGCAGACAGGGCCTACCACATCAAAAGTAGCAATTTCAGAGTCTGGGGATGGAGGAGAAACTAGCTCTATGTGCTGCACAGATGGAAGTAATGGCGTCACATGTAGAGCAGTATGGAGTGAGTGGAAATTATAATACGTTACATTTCCCTACATACCTGGTAAGCTCCATAAAGACTGGGGCGGATGAGTTCGGCCATGCTCCCATCAATTACTATGAAGTTCTTAGTACCGTTTGTCTTTACTCCAGTGACACGATTCACCAGACAGCATGTATTTGCAATGAGCGACCTCCCAGGCTCAATAATGAGATGAAGATCACGAGACAAGACGAGTTCTCGAACCTGTATGGGACATAATAACAATAATTAAAGGTAGGAAATCCATCAGTGTCAATTGATTTTATGTCTTGAATATCAAGTTCATATCATAGAGATATATTACTCACCGTGTCAATGAGATCTCTCGGTGAAGGAAGAACAGCGCCAGTGTGGTAATAATCTATACCAAGACCTCCTCCAATATTCAAATAATCAATTTTGAACCCTTGGGAGCGAATCTCATCGATAAAACCAACCATTAAGACTGCAGCATCTCGGAATATGTCCACCTACAAATTAATAATGATGTCACGTTTCAAGTAGAAACCAGATACAATTAAACAAAGAGTTTCCTACGTGGCAGAGCCTCAATGCTGCTACAATAATGATAAGCGAAGCGAATGATAAGAGCCAAAGTAGAGACAGAAACGTATGTGCAACCAAGTCCTTGTAGAAAACAACCAGTGAGAACAAAAAATGTTTGCAAAAACATATCACACTCTACGCTAATTCTAAGGAGATTCCCAAACCAAACAAAGTAGGTAATATCTTATAATCTACCAAAAATAAGAATACTTACCTTTGTAATTGTTGACCCAAGATGGCAATGTACACCTACAAGTTTCAGTTCCTTTGGATGTGCCTTGACGGCGTCCAGAAACCATTGCAGCTTCTCATTTCTAATTCCGAATTTGGAGTTCTTGTTACCAGTAGCCACATATGCATGCACCTAAGAAATTAGAAGTCAAACAAAACTCACCTGATCAGCAATATAAATTATAACATACATATGCATACCAGTAGCCACATATGCATCCACTACACAGTGCTCCACAAATTACACATACCTGAGGATCCACATCCGGATTAATCCGAAGCAACACATTCACCTGCTTGCCAGCAATTCTCGAGGCTTGCACTATATTATCCAAATCAAACTCACTATCAATATTCACAAACACACCCTCATGAGCTGCCAACACCAAATCCTCCAGTAGCTTCCCATTTCCATTAAAGATACACCTGAATACCAATGCACGTCCACATCAAAGATCTCAACAATAAAACAAACAAAACCGGCCTAAAAACATCCAGTCACAAAATCTACAAACTCAACCACATTACATTATCCAGTTGAGCTAAGCAGCAGCATTTCAAACTCGAAAAGAAGCAATCTTTATCTACAAAACATTATATCAACTTGAAAGCAATCAAACACTTACTTAGTGGGATCAAAGCCAGCCTTCAAAGCGAGTCTAAGCTCATTGCCACTAACCAAAACAGCACCACATCCCAAACCTCTCAAATGCTCCAATATCTTCAAATTATTATTAGCCTTAATAGCATACCCAATAATCGATCTCAGTCCCTCCAAAGCCTCTCTATAAGCCTCAAAATTCCTACTTATCTGCGGCTTGCTGTATAGATAAAAAGGCCTCTTTTCCACCTTGTCCATAATCTCAACAACCTTAACACCCTCACAGTACAAAAACCCATCTTCAGATTTGCTGAAACAATGCTGAAACTGCCCCTTATCAGAACCTAATGACTTATGCGCGTCTTGGGAAGACAACACTGCGCGGATGTTTAGGGTTTTGGTTGATAGGTTTACACGTTTGGGGAGTGAGGACTGGAATGTAAAGGTTGGATTTTTGATTAAGGAGAGTCTAGTCGTGGTGAAAGGTAGGGTTTTGGGTATGTGGGATTGCGAAATAGCTTGACTTGCCGCCGCCATTTCTGCTCCGACACTGACACTCGATGTTTAGGTTTTCTGGATCTCAGCTGAATCCAATTGTCAAATTTGAAACAAAATGATCAAAATCAAAACTATGAGGGTTGTAACCAGCTTTTTTATACAAGAGGGCCAATTTAGAAATACTATTTTTTTGTTGAAGTGAAGACTCAGTCCACAGCTCAATCTTGAGCAGGAGCAAAACTGAACTGTTGTAAAAATATTTGACATGTACTGCTGAATATCTGAATCAGCTTCAACTGAAGCAACAATGTGATCCCAGTAAAATTGTGTGAAATATATTTATTTTCTACGCTATTTGGACTCGAATGGAGCTCCGAGCGATTAAACTTTTCGTTCTCGAGTACTTGTGAATGACGAATCATCTTTCACCAGAAGTAACTTTTCTTTTTCTGCGTTGAAAATGTTTGAAGACATGCATTCAGCATATGGAAAATATGTTCGTTCTTTGATAGGGAAGAGTGTTGGTGACTTACACGAAGCTTTGCAGCTTCTTGGCTATCTTTGGAGGCGAGTAGCTCTTCAAGTGTAATCAAAGCTTCGAAGAGAGCCTGCATAATAAGAATGTTTGAACGTAATCAATCAATTGAAATCAGGCATTTTTTAATTTATTTTTGGAAATGGAAGGTTTCATGTATTGAAGCAAGGTTTTACCTTCTTTGTAGCAATTAATTCTGCTTCTAGAGCTTCCACGCGATAAGCAGCAGTATTAAGTGACTCCTCTTGAACAAAAGGCATTGAAGGTGTATTTGTTTCCAGCCTCTCAACTTTTTCTTCCAGGTCACTTAACCTTCTCATGACTGAGGAGAGAAGTGTTGCATCAGAGAAAGATCCAACCGGAGAAGGAGGGCGAAACGCACCCCTTGATGCTGTTTCAACTGTATAATCCAAAGAAGTTTGTTGAAATTCAGGAGTCCTTGAGTTTTGAAGTTTCTTCAAATGTAAAACTATGGCTGAGAAAAAGGCACGAGCATTGTCATTAAGGTGAAACATTTGCTCGAACATCTCTCTGCTCCACCACAGGCTGCCTACCTAGAGCAATTTCCATTTCAATCCGGATAGTTTCTTCAAGATCTAGTCTCCATGAATGTCAATCAACTTATAAACCAGTAAATTTCCGTACCTATATTTTTTCTTGGGTTGAGGTACTGCGGCTTTTCAGATAATATCTGTATGCAGTTGCTATCAACAGCTATGTCGACCACAGGAACAGTATCTTCATACTTGCTAGAGGTGCCAACCCGATGTGTCTTACTAATTGGCTTTGCCTGCAAGAAGATGCAAATGAGTTCATAAACTTGCAGATGTAAAGTGCTAAAGGCTGCTGAATTGCCATGGATTTTTTACTCCAAAGAACACCTGGAAAGACCCGAAGTGTCTGCCAAAATTCAATACAAGAAGAACTTACAATTACTTCTAACAAATGGATTAGTTTTCCCTTAAAAGGCCTCGAGAAATATACAACAAATCTTGCACAGCAATTAAATATCAACAAGCACGTCAAAGTTCTTAATGCGACAATCAAGCAATAGTCCAGGTTCATTAGCTGAGATTTGGATTAAACATACTTCTTCATGAAGTGGAGCCAAGTGAAGTGCTGAACGCAACGAAGCTTTTGTTGCATAGAAATGATCTTCAGGTTCAGAATTTGATTCAGTTGCCGAGGTGTCACTGCCTCTAATCTGGTTCAGATACTTGTCTCAGACATGTGTATTCCTACGATCAAAGTCTGCTGAAATCAAGCATTACTTACCACAGGATATCGGGGCTGCGCATATGCAATGACCTTCCCATCACTGTTCAAAACTTTTCTGAACTGCTTGGGGTATTTAGCTTTGCCATCACGAAGTATCTTCAAATATTTCAAAAATAAAGTTAATCAACCAAAAACGTATCAAACATGAAATTTGCAAGCTCCACTAGTAAGTAGCAACAATGCTAGTCGAGACCGAACATAAAACCTTCATTATTTCAGGATTATTCCATGGCCCTTTGTCAGATCGAATACATCCGCCTTCATTAGTGCATGAACAGGTCCCCCCTAGAAACTCTGGCAACTCACTGCACAACAGAAAGAAGAAACCATTAAGTATAGTTGACTCATCAAGTCTTTCAACCATTCAAGTCTGTATTCAAAAAATATCAAAATACTTCGCATCAATGATCTCCAGCAATTTGCTATGATATTTATTCCCAAGGACCTGAGAAACAAACAGTATTATGTCATAAATACGGTTATATATTTCAGATGCTATCAATGGTAAGTAAAAATGAAAATAAGAAAACTCAGCCTACGTGAATCTTGGCAGAAGTCTTTGGATCAAGAAAACTCTTCACCGTGCTCCAGACCAAACGAAACCCATTTCCAGCATTAACTATGAACATTTGGCTCAATGTCTGTAGATTTAAAATACAATTAACATTTCAATTTATATACATGAGCTGCTTAATAAGCGATAATAAATAGAGGTCTGCTGAGCATGCATTTCAAACTCAAGCAATACCTCGGGGTAATTGTCTCCATCAATTTTTTGAAGCCTCATTATGAGCTCCCGTGCACATTTATTAAAATTCTTTAAACTCTGTGTCATAAACGTCACCAAAGATATATGACTTACTACCAAGACAATATATATTTACCCATGATCAACAATTACTGAACAAGAACTTGATTTTTAGTTTCAAGGTAGTAGATAGAACGAACAACATACCACGCCTTGAACATCTAAGATTGTGGTGTTAGTATCTATGTGCTTCTTTGCGCTATAGTACAAGCAGGGAACCTGTAAGCAAAGCATTTTTCAAATTCCTGGACATGATATTTCACATACCGCTCCAAAGTAGTAACTTGCAAAAGTTTGTTAGGGTCAACTTTTCCCAGCCTCTCGATATAAACAGGTCTGCCTTCTTTATCTACGCCATGATACCCTTGAGGGTAGTATTGCAATACTTCATTTAACTCTTCGAACTTAAAATCCTTCATTTCATACAGAACAATTTAACTTAATGTCTTCAGGTGAAGTGAAATGGCTTTCACAAAATGATAGAAAAGGGTGCATCGCTAACATACTTACCTCCAATATTGTGTCAACGCCAAATTCTTTTCTCCATTGAATCGTATCTGCCCACATCTGCTTAGCCTTTTCAATATCAAATTTTCTAGCTTTCAAGAATCTGTAATGGATTGCAAACAGTATAAATCAAATACCACATGACATTCCACGACAAACAACTATTATCTTATTTTAGTAATCCTTGTATGCTATAATATTGAGGAGGACTTAAAATTATAAGTACCTCAACATCACATGGTAATCATCAAGATTCTCCGGAACCAACCCATCCGCCACCAATGCTTGACGAAATGCGTCCACAGCCTGCAGTTCCTCAATATCGTGCACATCTTCAATCGAAACAGATCTTACTCGACTCTTTGTCTTTTGCTTCTTCCTTAGACTACGCTTCAACTTACTAGATGCATTCAAAGTTTCTTTTTCGAAGCCTTGTTCCTTACCCTCCCCTCCTCATCCGATACATCAAAATCTGATCTACATTGACGTTTCTCTTCGTTTGTAGAACACCCCTCAAAACCTGTCATCGCAACAAAATAAAATAAAACACAAATAAACTTGCCGAAAATCTGAAATTGAGTTACTGGATATATGGAACCAGATTCAACTACAACATCAAATTCAAGACTATACTACCAGCACCAACATCCCATCTTAAAACATACAAATCAAAAATTACCTCAAACCACAAAATCAAAAATTAATTCAAACCACAAATTCACATAATCAAACTGAAAAAATGGATCATACCCAAAAAATTACGAGAGTTTTAAAAATAAACACAAGCTTCAAAACCCTAAATCACACACACTAAGCCTCAAAGCTGAATCACCAAAAATCAAAAAATTCCCAAAATCAAAAACCGCTTACATTGCCCGGAGAGCAGATCCAGCGGACCCGACATTGACATCCCCAACTCCCCAAATCACCAAACTCCAACTACTTAAAATAAAAATCGAATCTTTACAAAACTGAAAGAAATCCATCGTAACCCATTTAGCCAAAAACCATCACGTAGCAATAAATGCAAAACAGAATACAAAATCTCGGCAAATGTAACTGTAGATAAAGTTGCGGAACTGAATCTAATCAAAGAGTCTAAATCTTTTCGAAAATGTATGTGTACGGAAATTAGGTCTGTGGAAGATGAGGAGCTTCGCTACTGTAGTAGTAGTAGCACAATGCCGGAATGACACGTGGCGGAATGGGAGCAGTCGTAGAGTATATTGTTTTACGGTCAACGCATTGACTTTGTATAATCACAAAGATTGGGTATTAACTCCGGCCCAACATCTCGGACCGTAAATTGTGTATTGGGCCGGCCCAACATGAAGAAGCCCGGCCGGTCGAGTGTATAGGGCAATGTGCTTAGATTAGAGAGAGTGACTGACTGAGCATTTAATGACTCTGACAGCAGGAAATGATGAGGATTTTGGATTTCTTTCTTCCAAATCTCAATCGCTATCATCACATTCTTCTCTTAATAAATTTCAATATTTAACAAATACTCTCATTTATTGCACTACAACATTTTTGAGTGAAGTGGTGGTGTCTAAACAACTCTCAGAGAGCAAACTAGAGGTGATATCATCATCAATGGCGGAGGATACCAACTCTGTTTTGGTCTCATTCTCTGCATTAAATGTGTACCAAAACACAGAGTTAAATCCAGATGCGCCAGAGTTTTTTCCATTCCACCACCACCAATATCATCATCATGCAGCTATTACAAACTCCTCTGCTTTCATTTACCAACCTCCTCTAGTTACATACAGACTTTTGCCAACTCTACCACCACCACCGCCGCCTCCACAGCCGCAGACAGTGTTCTACTACTTTCAACCACTGATGCCACCAACCCCGTTTGCTCAGTTCTTCCCTCAAGTGCAAACTAGGCAGCAGCTGACTTGGTGTCAACCTAGCGTTGACCAGTTGCATGTGGTGGAATCTGAGAGTGGAAGAGGGAGTACTGTTGGTAATGGAAGATCAAGGAGATGCGGTGGAAGATTAGGGCAGAGAAGGGTTAGTGGTGTTTGGAGAGTGAAGAGTGGACGATCATCAAACGACCCAAATCGAGGGCTTGAATCGGCAAGTGACATAAATAGAGTTACGCTGACGTCATCAGTCAACCACTGTCAAGAACGTAATCAGGATGAGGAGTCGAGTGAATACAGAGTAGTGAAATACAGGGCATGCAGGAAGATAGGGAAGAAATTCGAAATCCAACCAGTTGAAAAAACAGTCAGCAAGACTACAGTAATGATTCGCAACATCCCAAGTCGATATACGTAAGATTATATACGCTACGACGTCGCATTTGGTTTCAAACATGTTTTGTTCGGTTTTAACTGTGATTTTATCTTTTTTTTTTGTTAGGAGGGATATGATGTTGACTTTCCTTGACCGGCATTGCATGGAGGTCAACCAAATGCTAAATCAGAGCTGTTCAACTGACGACAATGGCTGCTTTTTCTCGCTTATGATTTCTTCTACATGCCAATTGATTTCAAGTACGTCGAACGAGCTATTCTCTGCTTCATCAGTTACTAGATATTAAAACATGTTTTTTATGGTTTGGTTTTAGGAGTGGGCTGAACAAAAGCTATGCATTCGTCAACTTTACAACCCCGGAAGCTGTCTGGAGGTTTAACGCCGAATGTGATAGTCAGAAAGTGGGAGATGTTCGAGTCCAACAAGATCAGACAGATTGCTTTGGCCAAGTTACAAGTACACTTTACTGAAATAACTTTTCTTATTACCTACGTAATTTTTACCATAACGCCCTCGGTTTACTTAATCATGGTACAATGACCAGGGGTAGTTATGTAAATTTGACTGGGAGAGTACTGGTTTTATTGAAAATGCAGGGGACAAGGGAGCTGATTGAACACTTTGAAAGAACAGCATTCGCATGCCACTGCGATGAGTTCTTACCTGTCTATTTCCAGCCGCCTAGAGACGGCCGTGCTGACGTGGATAGAGTTACTTCCATCATAGGAAAGCGTGTGAACTGAAATGAGACTATCCAGTTTGCTTTGCTCCCTAATCTCCATCATGATGCCTTGTAGCTAGTAGTAGTAGATGTGATCCGTTGGCGATATTAGACTAAAAGCTGAATGTGCGGTGCAGTTGATTTGGTAGAGAAGCTAAAGGAAGTAATGATTAGGATTGTTTGTAGTAAGTGTCAAATCTGTGTCAGATAGGTTGACGTTGGCACCCTGGTTCATGACTGTTCGAACCTGGTGTTGGGGTCCACCTAGTCTCGTCTTATGTACTTGTTGTCTTGTTTGGTTCTCTTAATGAATTTGATTTGGGTTTATCATCTTGGACTTGTGTTGCTATTTATATTGGGCTGCTTTTTGTCGCTCTCAGCCCATTCATCTTTGGAGGCCTGAAACTGTGAAAACCTTATGCTTACCAGATTTCCAGAATAGTTGCTGACAAGCATGGTCACCTACTTTGGTCATCAACAATTATGAATCTCCATTATTGATGTATTGAAACCTAACTTATTTTGAACTTGGACCTGTAATTTGACACGAAGGGAAGTGGAACGCCAATGATTGTGACAGTGGACCTTTTGGATAACCATGTAGTCACCAATTGATAGTTGCAGCTCGCATCAGACTCTGGTTGTGAGCTTTCAAATGTTGCTCGCATCATCCGACTCTGGTTGATAAAGATACACAACCTGAAATGTGGTAAGCCAGTAAGGTAAGAAGAATATCAGGAAAACTAAATAGTTGTAATCAGTCTTGTCTTAAGTACACTCTTAACTTCTCCTAGGAAATATCCTAGTGTCTAATTTACCCATTGTTTGATTTTGAAGCAAACTACTACGATTTCCTGTACAATGTAAAATCTCAAATATTGAAACCAGTGAAGAATGCCACAAAATACGTTGGACAAATTTATGCAATGCTATAGTAGCTTGCTTTCAAGGTGAACTACTATTTGAAGGGCTTTTAGATGATATGCACATTCAGATTCTACCTTAAGGCCAAAACAAAAGAGAATGCACCTATAATTTAATACTCATGATTATTACTCATATTAAAATAAATAACCCTCACCATCTTAATAAGTCTGTGAAATGTCAACCTCCGCTGCCGAGCTTCAATAGAAGCCATTTCTGCTTCAGCCTCTTTCCGCAGTATCACCGTATTTATTTAAATCTTGAAGTTTTGTATCGCTGCTTTTAACAAAAAATTTAAGCAGCATTACTTGGTGATTCCCTTATCTTTTTGCTGCCAATTAGATACTGTATTTCAATAGCCTATACAACCGACACATGTAAATAATGACGCAATCATTGTGAAAGCTCTGAGTGTCATTATGATTAATAAGAATAACCTGAGATTCTACTTCCTTCCACATTCTGTGATATCCGCTGAGCTAGATGACAAGCATCAGCCAAGGCAAAACCTGTCACCGGTCACCATTGCTCGTATAGGCTCTGCAAGTGAGGATATTATCAGTTAATCAAAACTGATTAAGAAGTCAGATGGGGACAAATAGCCATAATTTAATAATTATACATTTAACCAAACACTCCAGTGCCTTGCAAATAATTCAAAGTGAAATAGTGATTAGTAACTTGCATCACAGTGACGCTTGCTTTATGTATGCAAGAAAATCTACCAATTTCATTGATTACGAAACACTCAACACCAACTATAAAATCAGACCAAGTACAAAGTCAATGTGGCACATTCAAAAAGATACCACCATTTAGCACCGACAACAAAAGATCTTCCAACTGAGAAAACTTGAAAGTCATCAAAACTAAATTCATACATATAACTCCAATTAGCCAAAAAAGGAATTTGCTTAAACTGTAATGTAAATGGATCTGTTTAAGTATGACAAAGCGGACAACATATTGAAACGTATACCCACCGTTGCTCAAACCTTGGTCCCAAGGGATTTAAAAAGACTATAACATTCTTTTTCAATCTAAGCTCGAGCTCAACAATGATTAGGTGCAGCTTTAGCCAATTTGCAGCAATTAGCAGAAGCATTTTCTTGTCCATGTTATTTGCAATCTTTCGACATCTTTGTTCCTGTACAACAGCATTAAATTACAAATCACGTTTTCAACCCAAATAAATGTTGGATTTGAAAATGGATCACCTATCTCGACTTGTTAGGATCCTTTTATGATGCATCCTTCAACTCGGCGGACAATATCACGTTGAAAATGCTAAGTGTCGTTAGAAAAAGTCATTCACACATCAATAATGCTATGATGCAAACGAGTGGAGAGATGTCATGTTAGAACTTTAGAGTGACCACAACCTTTACTTTTCGTGTTGACAAGTACAACTTTTGAGCCATTGATGTTGATTAAACTCTTCTTCATCAGTAGATTTTCAGAACTTCTTTATCTACTACCTCCAAACTGTTTACCACGACCTGATTCAAAGAGAAATAAAATCTAGAGTACCATTCTGACGTAGATAATTTCGCAAAGTGAACAGTTCAGATTCCAATCATAAACTTTATCTCCAAGTGAATTGCAAATTTCTGTCTTCTGAGTCATTAAACACCACATGTTTCACACTGAGACTCAACTTGAAAAAGTCATTTCCAATAATTTGGTGGTTTTATGACACGGACAGCAGATCAACAATTCCATTCCATAACCAAACCAACACCCAAAATGGCAGGGTAAACCATATAGTTGCAGCTATTTTTATTGAAAAAGATGCGATGTCATCAGTCTAAAATTGAGATAAACCTGAAGAAGAAAAATTAGACAAAAAATTGACATCAACGCACGGCCCGAGTGGCAGGAAAAACCATCTAGTTATGACTTACAGTCACACAAACATCAATGAATAAGAAATCTCACCGTTCTGTCCGACCAAATTCATTATATCAGTTTCCCTCACCGATAAATTCAGTAAAAAATCCACTGCAGAAAAACAATATATAATACCCCGCAAGTCCACAAAGAAGTCTATCAGCGTATTCTTAACGGCAATGACAGCAACCACATTAAATACAGTTATCCTTAGTTCCAACAACCCGTATTATAAAATTACCTATTCCGGCAATAATCATGAAATGCAAGTGATCCAGTTGCTTCCCCATCTACTTATCCAACCTATGCTATAAACAGTCTTAAACTTCAAGCGCCAAAAAAGTGTATTCTTATCGAAAATGACGCAGCTAAAATACATTCAACCAGCATATGCTGTCATATTCCTTAAATTCACACGAATAAAAAACTAATCATGGCATTTCACAGCTCAAGTCAGTAAATCAACAGCAAAAGGGAAATTAGGGTTTAGAAACCAACGAGTGAATGATTATCCGCTGATTCTTGTGCATCTTTTCGCGAAGCTTCGAAACTTGCTTCCTGACGACCTCCATTGATGTCGGACGACGAGCGGATTGATTTCGAAGAAGCTTTCACACACTGCTGTCCGCCGATTTCTAGGGTTTCTAATTTTCACACCAACAAACGTAAACATGAATTTAAACACAGGTTTATTATTAATTTAAATGTAAAAAAACTAGTTTATATTAATTAATATTAATATGTGCGTAAGAAGTTCAAAGCCAATATGTGGTTTTTGTATGACTGCCCCGCAGAACACAGTGATGGTCTATTTGGCTCCGGCTCTTACCAATTGAGCTAACTCTTGATGGGTTACAAATATTTTATCCTGATGATTGTTAATCACAACATTTTTATTAATTTTTTTGTAAATTATATTGGAAAAATAAAAAAAGATACTTAGGATACGATAATAATAATGATTTAATACTATTTAGAGAACAAATATATGTAATATATCCTCAAATAAATTAACATATAATTTATAGGAACATGATTTATATTTAATATCCATAATCACTGATTAAAGAAAATAAATATTTTCATTACAAATCTCAATATTTCTAAGATCTTTTTGTCTGAAATTTGGAAATAGCTCAGAAATTTTATATAAATAGGAACAACCAGACACATGAATCCTACACCCACACAAGAACACAGCTTGTACAATGTTGAGTTCACTTGATGAACTTCTCCAAAATCCCACATGTTGTTACACACTCCTTGCATTCCTCTCCTTACTATGGATATTTGCACTTCTTCGACGCCGGCCGTATCCTCCGGGGCCGAAGGGTTACCCTATTATAGGAAATATGAACATAATGGACCAGCTTACCCACCGTGGTCTGTTCAAATTGAGTGTAGACTACGGTGGATTGGTCCATTTGAAAATGGGTCAGAAGCATATGGTTGTAGTTTCCGCGCCTGATATGGCGCGGGAAGTATTGCAACTGCAAGATCATATATTTGCTAACCGGCCAGCCACGGTTGCTATTAGTTACTTAACGTATGATCGGGCTGATATGGCTTTTGGGAACTACGGTCCGTTCTGGCGGCAAATGAGGAAGATTGTGTCATGAAGGTTTTTAGTCGTAAACGAGCTGAGTCGTGGGCCTCCGTGGGCGAGGAGGTCGAATCAGCCGTTGAGTTCATTAAAAGAAATATTAGCACGCCTGTAAACTTAGGCGAGCTGGTTTTTGGTGTAACTAGAAATATAACCTACAAGTCCGCATTTGGGTCCATTTCGAAACACGGACAGGAGGAGTTTGTCAAAATCTTGCAAGAATTTTCCAAGCTTTTCGGAGCATTCAACATTACGGATTTTTTTCCTTGGATGAGTTGGATTGTGGGTGGAAGAAAGTTCAGAAAGAGGCTAGAGCTGTCTCGAAAGTCACTCGACGGGTTCATCGACAAAATCATCGATGAACATGCGGAGAAAAGGAAAAGGAAGCTACGGGATGAGTCCAGGGAGGAATGGGAAAGTGATATGGTGGATGAGATGATGGCTTTCTACACTGAAAATAGTGGGGATGAGAAATTGGAGGATGAACTTATGCAAAACTCCATCAAGTTCACCAAAGACAACATCAAAGCCTTAATCATGGTATGTCATATGTGTCTGTTTTTGAAACATTTATGCACCACAAAGTGTTGATCATTATGATGGAGAGGATTTCCATTAACGTACTGCCTGACTTTTTTTTATGTGAATGGAACAGGATGTGATGTTTGGTGGGACAGAGACAGTCGCATCGGCCATCGAGTGGGCGATGGCCGAGCTGATGAAAAACCCGGAGCATCTAAAAAAGGTACAGAACGAGATGGACACGGTTGTAACCAAGGCCAAACACGTCGAAGTATCTGATCTCGACAAGCTGACATACTTAAAAGCAGTTTTAAAGGAGACTCTCCGCCTCCACCCGCCTATCCCGATCCTCCGCCACGAGACAACCCAAGCCACAACAATCTCAAACTACTACATTCCAGCAAGAACCGAGGTAATGGTGAATGCTTACGCTATAGGTAGAGACTCATCAGCCTGGCCAGACCCGGAAAAGTTCGATCCTACGCGATTCTTAAACGCTAATGCACCGGACTTCAAAGGTAGTGACTTTGAGTTTATTCCGTTCGGGGCAGGACGAAGATCCTGCCCCGGAATGCAGCTAGGGCTATATGCCTTGCAGCTGACGGTAGCGCGATTGTTGCATTGTTTTGATTGGGAGCTGCCGATGGGATGAAGCCGAGTGAGCTTAGCATGGATGACATGTTTGGACTCACTGCGCCAAGAGCAACTCGACTTGTTGCTGTCCCAACTTACCGTTTGGAATGCTGATGCCTTATAATACAGTTATGCTTGGTTTGTCTATGTTTTTTTACTTTCGAAATGTGTATAAGCTTATCAACGTAAGCACGACAAATGTGTTTTTTATAAAATAAATATTTGCAATTTTATCAAAAAATATTCGCAAAATTTTATTAAAAAAATATTTGCAAATTGCTTCACATTTTTTTTCAAAATAAAACTCCAACTTGCTGTACAAATTTTAATAAAATAATAATTTTAATAAAAAGTATAATCTGAATAACAAGCGCTTGTGTCACTCATACGGCGTCGTTTAGTTGTTGAACGGCGTCGATTGATTGCGAAGCTTGAGGGTGAGAAAGGTCGGATCGGCGGGATTCAGTTTCAGAGAGAGATGAGCGGAGGAGCGTTTGGGTACCTGGCGAGGAGGGCGGCGCAGAAGGAGAGAGTTAGGATTTTATACAGGCGGGCGCTGAAGGACAAGCTGAATTGGGCAGTGCATCGGCATCTATTTTACCAAGATGTAATTTTTCTGATTGATCGATTCAAATTAGGGTTTGTATTGTTGTTGTGTTGATGATTCTGAGATTTGGATATTTAGTTTTGAATTGAGTTTTTTTGTGTATTTCACAGGCATCGGAGTTGCGTGAGAAGTTTGAGGAAAACAGATATGTGGTATGGATTTTCTGTTCCATTTTCCAATCTTTAAATTCCCCTGTTTTGTGATAGAAATCAGGCTTTTAAGATTGTAGTTAGTTGCATTAAAATGGTTAATTTTTTTTGGGTTCGCTGTGTTGATAAATGATAAACGAAGTTTGATCAATCTGATAAAAACTAGTTTGTAAACTATGATGTGAATTAGCACGCTGTGTTTAAGATTGTAGTTAGTTGCATTAAAATGGTTAATTTTTTTGTGTTCGCTGTGTTGATAAATGATAAACGAAGTTTGATCTATCTGATAAAAACTAGTTTGTAAACTAGATGTGAATTAGCACGCTGTGTTTAAGATTGTAGTTAGTTGCATTAAATTGTTAATTTTTTTGGGTTCGCTGTGTTGATAAATGATAAAGGAAGTTTGATCAATCTGATAAGAACTAGTTTGTAAACTATGATGTGAATTAGCACGCTGTGTTTAAGATTGTAGTTAGTTGCATTAAAATGGTTAATTTTTTTGGGTTCGCTGTGTTGATAAATGATAAAGGAAGTTTGATCAATCTGATAAAAACTAGTTTGTAAACTATGATGTGAATTAGCACGCTGTGTTTAAGATTGTAGTTAGTTGCATTCAAATGGTTAAATTTTTTGGGTTCGCTGTGTTGATAAATGATAAACGAAGTTTGATCAATCTGATAAAAACTAGTTTGTAAACTATGATGTGAATTAGCACGCTGTGTTTAAGATTGTAGTTAGTTGCATTCAAATGGTTAATTTTTTTGGGTTCGCTGTGTTGATAAATGATAAACGAAGTTTGATCAATCTGATAAGAACTAGTTTGTAAACTATGATGTGAATTAGCACGCTGTGTTTAAGGACAAATGACACTTATTTCATGTTAAGATGAATACTTTTTGTGTTGATGTTTGGACAAGATGACGATTTATTGGTTTAAAATGCAACCAGTGACTTATGGAAGATATAAGTTAATATTGTGAACCAGTTTCCTTTCCTGACGGATGACAATAAGATCATAACAATGCATGCATTTGCATTCATGTATACTCTCCAACTATTCATACCCTTTGAATTCACTTTAGACACTTAGAATGTTGTACTGTTTTCTGGACCTTTGTGACCTTATCTAGTAATTTATTTACAAATATTTCAAGGAAGGATACATTTTTCTCAATATCACCTTGGTTGGCTGATTAGGCTGTCAAAGTACTGTTTTAGCGGCATCCCTTCCTTTACAGTTTTGCTTATATATGAAGAGCATTGTTGTGGTACTTGAAAGTGTGAACTGTTCATTGATCTTATTGTCAAATGTTCTTTGCAGGAGGATGCTGACCGAATCGATAGAATGATCGAGCAGGCAGAAGCTACGTATGAGAAGTTCCGTCACCCTGATCCTTATATTGGTGAGATAACACCCTATTATGTTACTGTAATGTATCATTTGTGACTGTGTGTCAAACTTCACATATAGAACTTTTAGTTTTTTATTTACTTGACCGGCTATCATGAACTTTTTCATGAACAGTTCCATGGGCACCTGGGGGTAGCAAGTTCACTCGCAACCCAACACCACCAGCTGGGGTAACCTCCTGGTCAATGAATATCAATATACTTCTTTTTATATATTTTTTACCTTTGCCATCGTTGGTCATATTGGTCGGTTCATACATCATTGTTTTGCTCTTTGGATATTCATACATCATCTTCCATATGTATAACATTTTTGCACCTGCTCAACACTCTTTTTACATGCCCAGATCGAGATTGTTTACAACTATGGCAAAGAAGATAATGACTAATGCCATTGTTCTCTCTGCAAATGTTTCCTCTGTTTGTTAACTGAAGGTTTGGCCACCTCTGATTTTATCATGGGAATTTAAAACCATTGCTTGCTTTCTTTCTAAATAGTCTGAATCAGAGTCACCTGGTAAACACATGGTAGCAGTTTTTATATAAACGAGTAATTGATGTTTGATTTGTATATGCAGGAAGGAGTCTCTAACAATGCTTGTACCAGAGACCAAGTTCTAAAAAATATCTTATTGCAGTATACTTTCATGTCTTTTGAACCAGTTTATTGCAAAGCTTTCTACCATTCTGTTTCACTCAAGTTCTGTTCAGGCCCGTTCCTGAGGTTTTTGAGGCCCATGGGCAAAAATAAAATTTTGGGCCCCCAACTTAAAAACATACATGTTTAAAAGTAAAAATAATTAAAATGTGTTGATGATGGGGTTCGAAACAGGGCCTCTAAGAAAAATTCTGAGATAAAAACCACTACACTACTCACTATACTTGACAAAATTTACAAAAACTAAATATATAAGAGGCCCTTTCGGAGAGGTGGCCCTAGGCCATTGCCCCACCTCGCCACCCCTCAGGGCCGGCCCTGGTTCTGTTGACTGGCAACTGTAGTCTCCAACCAATAATAAATAATCTTATTGGGAACAATATCACTAGGGTTTGAAAAGTGCATGTTGGAGTAGTGTCCATCATCTTTAATTGTTTATTCATGAATTAAACATCAATCGATTTTTATTGATTATGAGCAATCAAATTTGTAGGTGATATAGTAGTACATATAGTCTTTGTAATAGTATTGAAAAGCAAATGATTAGGACTCTGTTCTCAAAATGCTGTATCATAGTTGAATAGGAATAGACCTTCAAATACTGCCAACCCAACACTATTATTAATTGTGACTACTCAACCTTCCCCCATTTGCTCAATTCCTGCCCTACTTATATCATCATCAAAATTTCCATCTTGCAAGATTCTCAAGCGTAGATTTCCTATCCTACAACATTTGCTGAAATGGGACCTGGCTTTGGCTATTTTATATTATCAATACATAATAAGCACTGGAACAATTGACATAATTTGAAGCCAGCAAGAAGCACTAGAACAAGCCAGTGTAGTGTCAGATAGCCCAATTTGAATTGCAGTTATCCTAGCAATTACAACATGAGTACATACATGGAGTACCAGTAAAAGCAAATTGGACTAGCCAATAGTATACCAACTTCAGCCTCTAATATTTGCACAAGGAATAAAAATTTCAATCACAAAATAAATTGAATGTGTTCCTCTCATTACTCTACATAGACACTGCATTAACAACCTCAGTATTATAAACATTTGGATGAGGCAATGACAGAGGATAAAAGTAGGCTAAAGTTATGCAAAATAGCGAGTGAAATAAGAATTCTCAAAGACTCAAATAAATACTCTACTAAGCAGAATGTTTAATATGAACTTTTGAAAAGCTGATAATCAGAAGCATAAATTAATAGTGTATTTGACTAGATGCCCTGACCACATACCTTAAACAAGCATTTGGAATAAGACACGGATCGAATTCTTCAAAGGGGTAACCAGCAGTTTCATTGCAGTAGACATCACCAGCTCAAATGCTTGGTATGAATATCATTGTTAAAGTACCATGTATTTTTTCTTCGCCAAGGGGAATTTTAAACTATATCAGATATAGCATTGCAAATGAAATTGTCACTCGCATTGTCCAAACTCCAACTCAACTCGTTTCAACACAGATGTAACTCTTGCAAAAAACTCTGGCTCACTCAATTTTATAGCATCCAATGTTGTTGCCTCATGTTCATCAGCCTCTTTAAATTTCAGTAAGATCAAGTTCGAAACCGATGCTGGCTTAGCCGTGTCCCACCTCACAAGCATTAATTCATTTACAGATCTCCACATCTTACGACCTAATACACCTTTCACTGGTTCATCCCTAGCACTCCTCCCACGCCACAGCTCTTTAACAACATACATCACTTCCTCAACATCCACCTCCACTTCCGCAGAACTGCCATAAACAATTTCCTCATGCTCAACCAGGCGCTGATGAAGCACTCTATAGTGATCCAGATCCAAATTTACAACTGGCTCCATCTGCACTTCAAATCCCGCCAACTTAGTCAAAACATACGAAGCCATAACCTGGCCGAAAATCGCAGGAATCGTCCCTAACACAGGTATAATCCTCACTCTAAAACCTGGAACAACCTGATAATCAGCTGGATTTTCATCCTCTCCACCAGTCCCTTGAAAAGGAAGCAATTTTAACTTCGGCTTCTCAAGCGAAAAAACCACTGGAATCCCACCATCAATACCATGACCCCTCTTCAACTTATACCTAACAGATCGTGACAAAGGATCATTAATAGACTCACTCAAATCCGCCACCCTAATCCTCGATGGATCAGCTCTCGCACCAGCTCCCGTAGCAGACAACACCTTCAACCCCCTCCTAACACAGGCAGCCAAAAGCGCCACTTTTGTGTCTATATTATCAATACAATCCAGCACAAAGTCAGGATCACCGAAAGAATCTCATCCTCAGTGGACTTATCATACAACATCACTTTAGCTTCGATTTCGACCTCCGGAAAAATTAACTCGAAATGCTTTTTTAAACACACTGCTTTCGGAATACCAACATCTTCTCTAGTAGCTAAGCGTGTCTATTCAAAGAAGAAAGAGATACCTGATCAAAATCCACCAACAGCATACGACCAACACCAGATCTCAAAAGCATATTTGCAGCGTGACTACCAACGCCTCCTAATCCGATCACCACCACGTACGACGACGTCACCTTCCGCTGCGTCAAGTCCGAAAAATTGAATGTTTCTAGTAAGTGCTCCGACACTATCTCGTCTTCCAAAGGTTAAAAATCCATCTTTACAGATCATTTTCTTCTCATACCGTTCAATTCCACACCTTTTTGAAAACTTGTCTGACCCGTCTTTGACTCTTTGACGACTCGTTTTGCAAGTATTCTGAGAATTAGTAAAGAAGAAATCGACCCCAGAAGAGCTCCGGCGCTTAATAGCGCGAAAGTGTTGAGCTTTTCCGGCATCGTTTTGTTGAATTTTCCGTCGCCGGCGAGATTGAGAATCCTAAACCCTAATTTGTGGCTGGCCGTGTCCTGGACAATGCCGTTCGAACCGATTGTGGTTTAAAGTTTAAATCTAGTGGTCCGACCATTGAATTTGAGCCGGCTCGATTGGATGACCAAAAACGTATCGTTCTGATTCATATGATGCATGAATGACGAAACGCAAATAGCAAAGTCTGCAAACTAGAGGAATGAAGTTTGTTACAAGCGTACACAAAAACTCGACATGTTGGATTACGTTTAGTATTCGAGCAAATACAAGTACTTCATGTCCTTTAGCTTCCTGAAATATATATGGGTATGCTTGCCGCATTTGATGCTATATCGACAGGTTTCCTGTTCTGATGTCTCGTTGCTGATCAGTAATCTTCTTACCCAACAGCATTTCGGACAAGTTAAAGTTTGTAGGTTGGCCACCGAAAGAAGATGCAACTGCAAGTTTTGGCTGCAGCCATCTTTTTGTGGTTATGCCGTAGATTCTGATTTTTCCAAAAGACTCGTTCCCTTGGTAAGGCAGACCTAATCTTCTTAACAAGGCCCCGACTTTCTGGCTAACTCTGTTAAAAAATAAAACTCAGGTGTAAGCTGAAAGCGTAAAATCCATAAGACTCTGAAAATGCACATCTGGGATTTTGAGATTTTGTACCTTGTTGCCATATTGATAGTTTTCTCGCCGTTTGAAAACTGAACTGGTGCCTTCTCTACTGGTAGCAGGATATTGATATTAGGCAACCGTGCACCTGAAGAAAACATGTTGCGAAATTTCAGTGAAATATGTTTGCATGATGGGCCACCAACATGGAAAACTCCCACGGAGGTACTTGAAGCAGATGTGATAAACGCATTATTACCTGCAGCAAGCCGGTGCTTAAGGCCTCTCAAGACTGTTAAGATATAAACCTGGCCAGTTTCAAAAACAAATTATTTAGATTACGGTCCTTTTAGACAGAACTCAGTAGCAGCAGGTTTTGGATATGAATACAAATTTAATACCTCTACATTGTGAATGTGTAGGTTCCTAGCATCGACGGTGATAGGATTTGCCTTAAAAGATACACCAGGGACGGCTCCAAGTGAAGCAGCTTCCTGAAGGATCACATTGACGTGTTAGAAAGAATCTGATTTGTAAACTATGAAATTTCTACTATCAGTCAGTGTTTCTCTTACCTCAAATAATGAAAAGGCTCGAGGATCATATTCTCCAAATCCATCTAATAATGAGCATAGCTTGGACGGTTTCAGTGACTCAGAAGTGACTCCTAGATTTTCAATGAGCCTGTTTTTCAAGGAAGCATCATGAGGCAGCTGCAGGCATCCCAGGACCTTTGAAACCATATCTGCACTTGGTATCGTCTGTGTTGTTATCGATTCACGGTATATTTTTAAGGCCATTTGTGTCCTGTGCATGTCATGCAATGCTTAGGATTCGCTGAAAATTGAATCAATAAATTTTTGGGATTCGAAGCATTGACTTGTTGGGTGATCATAACTCAGAACGTTACTAGTTTTGAATGATCAGTCTACTTAGGGTGTATCAAAGGTGAAAGGCACGTAATGAAGTACCATTTGTTGTCAATTAGCGGTGTCCCTGAGCTGGAAGACATCACCGGCTCACCAAGACTGTAAGATTTCTCGTATCTTCTCAGGCACATTCCTTAAATATCATGAGCATCAGAAACATGTTATTTTTCAAGTGTGAAAAAGCCTGAGCCAATGAAAATGAAGTTGATGAAACAGACCAATTAATCCTCTGAACATTGCTAGGTTGGGAGTGATATCATCTTTTTGCGCCCGAGAGAGAAGTTCCATTCCCACATCGAGGTTGTCACATCTGGAAAAATCATAACCAGTTATGCACTAAGCGGAAGAGCTAAATTTAAGGATTTGGTAATAGAAATGTACCAATCTTCCTACCTTTCACTGGCAACAGAAAGAACGGCATATGTAACAGTATTGGGATGCAAGCCAAATGTCTTCATATCCGAGAATGCTTCCATAGCTTTTTGCAACTGATCTCCATCACCTGCAATGTTCAGTATTGCAAGTCAAGTTTCTATCGACTTGGACAGATGCAGTGAAAGCTCTTTACTGTTGAGAAGGATTTTCATTACGAATTTTTTTGTTTTACTTACATAAGGCAGTTATTAAGGCATTCATTGTGGCAACAGTGGGCTTCAATTTCAAAGACCTGATCTCATCATACACCTCTAATGCCTTCTCCCAGCACTTGGCCTGAATTATATAAATCGAAGTCATTTTATTCAAGTTGTCTCCATTGTGATTAAGGTCCTATAAACTCATGAAAAGAGTGAGTAGCAGCTTACGTTACAACAGGCACCCATTAGTGAACTATATGATATGATTCCAAGATCAATCCCAAGAGTCCGTGCCTCTTTAAGAACTTCAAAAGCTGCATCTATATTTCCAGCATGGCCTGCAACGTCTACTAAAGCACTGAGAAACATCTGCCAGACACATTGAATTTAAGGAGCTTTTTAGAAGTGAATGGTGTCAAATTTGTAACATATACATAATGACAGAGCTACTTCGAATACCTCGTCTGGAACAACACCTTTAGATTTCATATCTGTGTAAACAAGGCATGCGAAATCCCAATCACCCGACTGACTGAAACTATTCACTGCAATAGTGTACACTTCTGGGTTGCCCTTGATTTTATATTTATCGAGCATTTTGTAAACTTCTCGTGCCCTATCAAGCTACAAGAGTGATGCTAAAATGAGTTTCAAATAAGCCAACAAACCAAGAAAAGCACGACTAAGCAGGTCCATATGAGAGAAGAAGCACATACGGACCTGACCAGCATTTGCACATGCTTTTATCAACGCACCAACTGTAACATGATCGGGTTCAACAGGAATATTCTCTGCTCCCATTTCCGCTAAACGTCAAATGCACGATCCACTGCTCCTGATTGACCACATGCGGTTATAAGTGCATTGAAAACTACTCGGTCTGGCTTCACATTCTACTGCACACAGGTACCTAAGAGCTTTAAGAATTATGACAAAAATTTGTGAGAGTTCAAAGCCTTTGTGATCACACAATACCTTAGACCTCATAATTCCATATGCCCCAAATGCTTTTGGAACTTGTCCAGCTCTTGCGCATCCATCGATAAGAGCTCCATATGTATTCACATTGGGTTCTACTTTGGCGTTGACCATTGCATGGAAGACCTATATATTTTCTCAGTAAAATCAGTGCTATGTCATTATGAATTGAAAGCCAGACAACGATAAGTATTACACTAAAGTAAGCTTACTTCAAACATTCTGTCTACTTTTCCACATTTGGCGCAAGTAGAAATTAAGGTGGTGTAGAGTTTACAATCTGCTTTTAATCCACTTCCCTGCGCCATTCGCAGAACTCCAAAGCTCCTAGAATAAGAATTACAAGAGTGTTAAAGTTATATATGAAATTGGGATATGAGAACATAAGGATGATCAATACAGTTGAGGGTGCCCTGGCTCACCTTCTAAATCTTGAGAACTTGCACACACGGACATAAGCATATTAAAGGTACTCAAAGTAGGATTAGATATCAAGTTGGCAAAACGAAAGGCTTCAATCACGGACTTCTGACTTCTGCATGTTTGGAAAAACCTTGAATGGTAGACCTGTACACGAAAGCTGAGTCTAATGACTACAAAGACATGTGAGAATAACATTGCGATACAAAACAGCTTATTTGAAAAAAACCTTATTCATGTCCAACAAGTTCTTCCTCTCCATCTCTTCAAGTAAATTCACACAATCCTTCAGCCTGAAAACCTTTCAGAATTGAAAATGAGATCGTAATCCAAGTTCAAATCTTTACCATCTACAATCAGATAGTAAAATGAGAAATGAAAGGGACAAAAGGATAACAACCTGCCATTTCTAAGAAAACGCTGATATCCATCGTAGAAATCTGAGGGGGAGTCATAGTTGGTATGTGTCCCATTTGTGTGTGTAAGCAAACCTTTGGCCTTGGCTCTTGCAAATCCTTTCTCCACATCCTCTAAATCGTTTACTTCGTGCGAACTTCTCTTGAAACTTGCACCATTTCTATCAAGTTCTACACAATTCAAACGAGTGACACAGTATTTAGCACCTTTGATACATGTTTTGAAGATATCAAACTGTAAAAGATTAATGAATAAAGTTTCTGATATGGACTGACCTGCAGTATGGCTTTTGCCATTGGACAAAGGATCAAATGATTTCGGAGCAACAGAGTAGCCATTCGAAGATATTGCTGCCAAACCTTCAGAGCCCGATGCTCCATTCAAAATAAACTTGTTTTCCTCAAAAAGGGTGTAGAGATCCGCTCTGGTTGAGGTTTTGATGGATCCATTGTTACCTGCAGGATCAGCGTCTTTGCCAGAATCATTATCTGATCTTTTACGTTCGTCTTGTTTGGTATCCAATTTATCTCCGTAGGTTTCTGAAGTGGTAACGCAACTAAGTTGCACTGCTGAAGATCCGGACTCTACATGATGTTCATCTAGATGCGTGTGAACATGACCATTCAACAACTCCATAGAAGACAAATCCTGCGTGCTTCATCTGCAATCACAGGAAACACAAGAGGCAAGTCCATGCTTCCAGAGTTTTCCCAATGACTCAATCATCTATATCACTCGCAACAACATCACGGAACACAACAGTAGAATTCTTTTCAGGAGTCATTTCAAACTCTCGAGACTCAGACAAAAACTCACCATCACCCAAAACTTCTAATTCCTCCGAACCCTCTGTGTAAACACTATCTTCACTGACTGATTCTTGGTTTTCAGAAATCAATGTGAACTCTGCCTTTACTTCCTCCAACCTCTTCTCACCCACACTCTCACTCTCCAATGATGCCTCAACTTCTTCTAAATCTAAAACCCTTTTTGCATGGAGTTTATCGCTCTCATTACGCTTCTGTGACATAGCCTCATCCGAATCTCTTACAACCTACAAGCAAGCTCTATATCAAGTCAAAATCAAACAATGCTGATAATACTACATAGACCATTACCAATGTCGAAACAAAACAATCAACTAGCATTTCATAAAATAAAAATAAAAATCTTTTTAGGATACTGTATTGGTTTCATCTAATTCAAGCATATGCATACACTAAACTAAAATCCTCAACTGCAAACTATTTGAAAATTACGCACCTCATCAGTCCTTTTTCTTCTCAGCATAGAATCAAAAATGACAACAGCAGCAACAGAAACTGAAACAACAGCAACGCCAAGAAACACAGTGCCAGAGCTCACGGCACTAGTCACCACCACTCTCTTCGGTTTTCTCAAGCTCAACTGAACCCTTCTACAGTTCCTTCTCAATCCTGGATGCCTTGTAGCACTGTCATAATCACTAGACCATAAAAAATCTCGTCCCAAACATGTGGATGATGAGAACGTAATCTTGTTGGTGAAAATGGGATCAGATTTGTGGAGAACACCATGTCCATCAGACTGGAGATAGAAAGAGTGAAACTTTAACTAGCGGAAGGAAGAGGAGAGTGGTGATGAACTGATGATGAGTTTCGGTTTATCCGTTAGTTGTCTGACGCTCAGTTACTCTTACTCACTCATTCTGCAGATACTTTACATTATTACATTGCAGTCCCTGAACTTTGTTCTTCAGACACATTAATATGATTAATCCTTGATTTCAGCTGTGGCTGCTGCCCTTGGACGTACTTTCATTTCAAGTTGTTGATTTCACCAATGGGAAGAGCTTCTCAGACCTGTGATTCATATTTTACCTCCCCATATTCGGTTTGGTATCGATAGCTTTCGTTGTTGCTGTCGAATAGCATCAAGCCAGATGTGAGTCATGTCTTCGCTCCAGTCAAGCCAAAGATATTACATGTTCTTCGAACCAAGTATACTCTATACAACCTTTCATATTTACAATCAACACGCACCTAACACTCTGCTCATGCTCTTGACCAACTCCAAAACTGCATTTATTCAAGAATGAAGCATGTAAACAGTGTGTTAACTTGTTTCCAAGCTAAACTTTTATCCTCCATGTTTACAAACTGATCATTCCATTTCTCCACCTTATTATCAAATGCACACCCATTCTATACCTCATTTTTATCCCAAAATGTGAAACATCACGTAGCTATAAATCCATCTGTGCATCAATCATCAACGACAAAAAAGAGGGAGCGACTTCTGATCGGGGCAGATTATAATCCATCCATATTCAGCGCTTAGTTCAAGAAGATATGGGTAGTGGAGATATCATGCAAGATGTTACCCAGAAGCCTACGGCTGAGAGAGCCACCATTCTCGCACTTGGCAAGGCCTTCCCTAACCAACTCGTCATCCAGGACTTTCTGGTCGATGGTTATTTCAAAAACACCAACTGTGATGATCCTGAACTCAAGGAGAAGCTCACGAGACTTTGTAAAAAATACTAAATTTTCCTTTATGCTCAATTTTAGTTTCAGTAAGATTTACTTCTAACCGAATCAGCTGCTGTGTGTAGGCAAGACGACAACAGTTAAAACAAGATATGTAGTCATGTCAGAAGAGATTATGCAGAAGTACCCGGAGCTTGCCGTTGAGGGCTTGCCCACAGTCAAGCAAAGACTAGACATCTGCAACCCTGCTGTTACTGAGATGGCAATAGAGGCTTCGAGGGAATGCATCAAGAATTGGGGGAGGCCTGCTTCTGACATAACTCATTTAGTGTATGTATCCTCAAGCGAAGCACGACTACCAGGAGGGGATCTCTACTTGGCCAAAGGACTTGGGCTCAGTTCTGAAGTTAACCGAGTGATGCTTTACTTCATGGGTTGCTCTGGAGGTGTGGCAGGTCTCAGAGTGGCCAAAGACATCGCTGAGAATAACCCAGGAAGCAGAGTTCTATTAGCTACTTCAGAAACTACCATCATTGGGTTCAAGCCACCAAGTGCCGACAGGCCTATGACCTTGTTGGTGTTGCATTGTTTGGGGATGGTGCTGGGGCTATCATGGTTGGGTCTGATCCTGTTTTGACTGTTGAAAGGCCTCTTTTTGAGCTTCATACTGCCATCCAGCATTTTCTGCCAGATACTGAGAAAACTATAGACGGCAGACTCACTGAAGAAGGAATCAGTTTTAAGCTGGCAAGGGAACTTCCTCAAATTATAGAGGATAACATTGAGAAGTTTTGCGAAAAGTTGATGACGAGAGCTGGATATAACTTCAAGGACTATAACAAGCTGTTTTGGGCGGTGCATCCTGGTGGACCAGCTATACTGAACAGGTTAGAAAAGAGGCTTGATTTGTTGCCCGATAAACTTAAAGCAAGCAGGCGTGCTCTAACAGATTATGGAAATGCTAGTAGCAACACAATTGTGTATGTGCTGGAATACATGCTGGAAGAAAGCTTGAAGATGAAGACTGAAGGTCTAGACGCAGTTAATGAATGGGGGATGATATTGGCTTTTGGACCGGGATTACCTTTGAAGGAGTTATGGCACGAAACCTGACAGTTTAATGTAGCAGAGAATGGCTGTTCAAATGCCACACCTCATCACATTATATATAATATGGCTACAACCTGAAAAACATAACCAAATAAAATGTTAAACATTAAGTAAGGGATAATTATATATTTACAATGATTCGGAAATTCTAAAAATCTGTAAGCGTATATCGATCTAGTCCATATTGCAAAAGAGATCTCTTTCAAAAAAACATACTTATCGACTACCGAGCTTATAATCAATGGGTAATTCAAGGAAATGAAAAAAACAAGCCTTTTTATATTAAAGCAAACCGATGAATGTGTTACTAAAAGAGGGTGAAGGTCAGAAGTTGACACTGTCTTCCAACACATTGCATAGTCTGCATTCACATAGACTACTCGAGCTAGAAACTAAATTGAGCATAAAGGAAAATTTGTATTGTTTCAACTGTAATCACATAATACTGAGATAGAAAATGCAACCTGTTTAGTACGAAGTCAGCATTCTTTCAAAGAACTATGTTCACTCCACTATCGGAAGAACTATGTTCACTCCAAGATTAACATGTAGAATTTTCTCCTATATTTTTACTCTCATTCCTGTTTGCTTTATTTGATTTCCTTTCTACTGATACTGAACCCTGCAAGTACACCGAATACAGTCAATATATTCGTCTATTCCATCCTCCAACCATATCCAAATGTAAGAAGCCTGACCTGATCTGATCTTGATCCAGGCGATCTTAGCTCAAGCTTTCCCCCAACATCAGTAGAATCCCCAACTCAGCGAACTGATCATTCAACCAATCCCTCCTCAGCTTCTCCCGATCAGCCTTTTGCACTTTCCTCACCGCAACACTTCCCTCCATCTCCGTCAACAACAAATCCGTTACAAATTCCCAAATCAAAATTCCCAGATTAACAATCTCAGCAACAGATTCCAAACTCGTGATTTCTAGGGTTTCATTGATCTCAGAGACACCAATCAGATCAATTGAACCAGAAAACAGACCAAATTAACTGATAGCGGTTCAATTGAGCTCATGATTCCCTCCTATAAAACGACATAATTATTCGTCGTTTAATTCATGATAATCAACCAGAATGGTAGCCCGCCTGCCAGACTGTTCAAAAAAACAGCTCTGAGAATAAATAACCTAAGCTGGCAACACTTGAATGTATACTCAAGCATATCATGCTTTCCTCCAACATATGTCATGTCAATTAGCTTATCTTTGAATCATTTGTATCGCATTTAAGACCGAAAATGATCGTCCGCGAACTTATTAGTACTGCAACTGAACGACAAAACAGTGTCAAAGAATTTTCATTAAGTATCATGGGATCAAAAGTCACAACTGAAACAATGAACAGAAATTCAATATTTCTGTCAGAACAAAATTTGAGTAAATTTTCAGAGTACAAAATTTCCGGATGCCTGTAAATACCCAAGTCTGTTATTGCATTCAGTAATGTCATAGGTATGTTAAGTAACTAACTTTCTTAGCTACAGTTTCTGACAGAAAACTAGGAAGCCTTTTTGCCGACGGAGTGTACCGAATTTCTAGTTGAAAAAATAAGGAAATTTCTGGTGGTGCAGTTGGGGATCATTGATGGGGGAAACGGTGGGTATGTCACTTTTGGAATAGTGTCCTACTGAGTCGAAAACCTCATGTGATGCTCTTTAGTGCAGCAAGTCTGTGCCGGTGAAATTCAATTAATATGCCATCATAAGTACTTTAGCTACATCTGATATAAACAAGGTTTGCATGGAGCTTGGAAAACACAGTTTATTTTCTATTCTAAGCTGAAGAATTTTCTCGGAATGCGGGTTCTTCCAGTGGCCTTTCTGGCCTTGTTGGCTAGTTTGAGCTTTTGCTTCTGCATTGCTGATGATCAATTTGTTAGTGTTGTTGGGTTTGTAGAATGCGCAGATTGCGAGAAGAATGGCATTAAAACTAGCCAAGCTTTTTCAGGTATATAAACTTAGAACCCGAGTTGTCTGACTTTGTTTCTACTGCTGGGTAAGTATCTTATGCCGGATTGATTGAAAAATGTGTGCAGGACTTCATGTGACCGTAGAGTGCAAGGCAGCAGACGGGCTAGTTGACGCTAGCCAGGGAGCCGAGCTCAACGAGGGAGGGAAGTTCACAGTCTCCATACCTCAAAAGGTTGTCAAGTTGAGTAAAGAATGCTACGCGAAGCTCCACAATGCATCAGTGACTCAATGCTCAAAGCTGTTGATAAACTCCAACAAAGACAGCAAGCAGGATATCATTAGTATAACAAAGAAGTTAAAGTTTTCAAGAGAAACTTGTGAGTCTAAATTCTTTTGGAAACATCCATTGCCAACTTTGCCGAAACTTCCTCCTCATCCGTGGGTGCATAAATCCTTACCACCATTCCATCCCATCACTCTGCCTCCATTCCATTTGCCACATATTCCTGTTATAAAGAAACCATGCCCACCTCTTTTTAAGCCTCCCACTCCCGCCTACATTCCTCCGGTCGTCAAGCCTCCACCAACACCCGTCCCGGTCTACCAGCCACCTAAACCAACCCCAACTCCAGTCCCAATCTACAAGCCACCACTGGTCCCAGTCTACAAGCCTAAGCCAACCCCAACTCCAGTCCCAATCTACAAGCCACCACCGGTCCCATCTACAAGCCTAACCCAACCCCAACTCCAGTCCCAATCTACAAGCCACCACCGGTCCCATCTACAAGCCTAAGCCAACTCCATCGCCAGTTCCGATTTACAAGCCACCACCAGTGCCAGCCTACAAGCCAAAACCAACCCCAGCACCAAAATCAAGAAACCATGCCCACCTATTGTAATCATCAAACCACATCCTATTCCACCAATCCCAATCTACAAGCCACACCCATTACCACCTTTGATCCCCAAGATCAAGAAACCATTCCCACCATTCCCAAAAATCGATCCACACAAATTCTTCCACCACCCAAAATATGGAAAAATCATCCCCAAAATCCCACATAAGTTTTTAAAACATCCTAAGCTTATCAGCAAGCTCCCACATTTCCCAATTCCTCCACACCATTGATCATCCTTACCCGTAATCAATCGGACACCTTCATTTCCTAGAAGATCATCCATTTACTATCAAATGTCGAATAAAAGCTACATGTACCAAAGAGATGAATGTTGTCCTGGGTTAGTTCAACATTGCAAGATCATAAGTAGACCTGTGGAAGTCTTTGTGTTGTCATTATCTTACGTTGGATTTGTGCTATCAATTTTAACATGTTGCGTGTATTTGAATAATGAAGAACAACATATTTATTAGTGTGTCAACTTTTTATGATTAGCATCTTCATTTTCAATTTTATCTACAGTACAGTAACAGTAAAGATGTAACGGCTCTGAGTTAACTGTAATTCAAAAAGCGGAACGACGTCGTATTAACCTAATAACATGCGTTTGGTTTTGGATATGTGTGTCTCTGTGGTTGGTGAATATTCCTCAACTCTCTGTTTAGTATTTTCAGTTAAAACGGTTGATCTGCGATTTTGACGTAAGTCAACGACAGCTGGGTTGACTGAGTTACTATTTGAACGATTTGCAACGGTCGTTTAAAATTCTGAATCTTAATGTTCTTACTATTTTGGAAACTTTTATTAATCATTAAATTTATGATAATCCTCAATTTATAAAAGATTAATTTAAATAAACTGTCTCACACAATTTTCTGGATATAAATTTGATTGATCATCTCAAAAAACCAAGTTTTAAAATAAAAAAACAATCCTTATTATTTTAGAATTCCTTTAAACAATGAAAATTAGTTTCTAAGGATAGTATTACTGAACAAAATAGCTAAAATACTCCATAAAAATAGATGGAAAATCCCACCTAAAAACGGTCAATAGTTCAACAAATGTCATTCAAAAACTCAAATAAAAAAGATCGTTTCAAAAGGTGGTGAATTTATAAATTTACTAATCAAAGAGAACATCAAGAAACCATAAATAAAAAAATTAGAATTGAGAAAATCAAGGAGAAAACAGTAAAGAAATTAGTAATAATCTCGAATTAAACTTAATGGCCAATTCAAAATCCAGAATCCAAATCTGCTGGTGTTTGCATCATCTTCTCGTTCAAACCCTAATATTAATCACATCCCATGCACATGCAGATTAATATTAAACGAAACCAACAGTGCTGATCTTTTCTCATCTTCATCTTTCTTCGCCACAACTTTCGAACTTACTTAATTTCCATCTCTTTTATAAACCTTCCATCTTTCGTTTTCATCTTGTTCTGTTCTGTTTTGTTGTTACATGGGTTTGCAATCACAGATGATCATGCAGAATTTTGATCATAACCCTAATATTTTTCATCATCAACATTCTTGAATGATCAATGCTGTAGCACTGTTATTAGTACTAATGATTATAATGTTGCTGATGCTGGTGCAACTGGTTTCCTGTTTCGGATTGGATGAATGAGATGCAGAACATTCCGGACCGGAGCCAGCCTTTGTTCTTGGATCAGAATCAAAATTCCCATGTTGACATGGATTGTTTCATCAACTTTCAGGTAAGATTTTCTCAGAAAATTTAAGATTAATTTTTTTGATTAATCTTTTGATTTTTGAATTTTTTATTTAATTTTTGTGTGAATTTGACAGTGTGAGAAGTTGAGAAAGATGGTGCAAGAGCAGAGGCGCATGGAGCTAGCACGTCTAGCAAAAGAATTCGAAATGCGGACATTATACATAATGAGCCAAAAAAACGAGCAAATTAAACAGCAAATGATACACATCATGGAGCTACAGCAGCTCAACACGACGCTACAACTCAAATATGAAGCACTGCAAAACATTGCAACACAAAGCCAAGCTACAATAGAATGTCTAAACCAAGCTATTTTACAGTTACATGAATTTAAGAATCATCCGATGGAAGATGTTGAGTCATGTTGCGACGAGGCGGATGTAACCTCCGAAGGGAGTCATCGGAGAGCTCAAGAGTTATTTGTGGAGGATGCAATTTGAGAGAGGCAAATGTAGTTTTCTTGCCTTGTAGGCATCTTTGTGCTTGTGATGTTTGTGAAAATGAAATGGTTTTGTGTCCATTTTGTAAAAGGCATAAGAGTTCAAGTATTTTGAGTTTGGTTTTTTGATAGGTTTGCCACATTTTGTTTGAAAGAATACACTTCAAGTTTGATATCACTCATTTTTGTACATGTACTTGGTTTGGCAATTAATCTCAATTTGATATTCACTTTACAAAGTGCATTGATATGGATAGGTAAAACTTTGTGCATGACTTGGAACAAATGTTACTTATACAAGTGACACATAATAGCATGAGGTGAAGCAGTATGGCTATGGTACACAGCGGCAATGGTACTTTTGATGTGCCCACTCTTGTGAGATCGCCTAGGATGACCTTCTAGCAAAGACCTTGATGGAAAGTCTCTAGTGACACTATAGTTGCAAAAAAAGTAAAAGGGGTGGTTATACAAGTTCGGCATTAGAGTTCTCTACGTTTGTGAGGATATTGATAAAAATTACCTTAGTCAGGCAAGGCTGTTCCTCTCTCCAGGTTGTTTTTGATCTCCAAAGTATATTTACCGAAGGCTCTTTCAATCTTTTTGTTGAAGTGCTCATTTCGGTCATTGATGGAGTCAATATCCTTCTCATCACGATACTTTCTCCGCCGACTAAATGATTTTCGATTCTCACCACGATCCTTTAGTTCTTGAACCATCTTGTCAATCTTGTCCTCTGAAGCCTTTGGAGCCTACATCAATAAACCGAAAATCAATCAGCAAGCTACCCTCATTCATGTATGTAAACTTGAACCTCAGTGTCAAAACTTTAATCCTATAAACAAACTATACCTTCCCATATTTTAGGCTTGAAGCATCTCGATAGAACTCTGGATCGGCTTCTTTCATTTTATTATATTCTTCCAGGTCAATATTTATGTTCTTTGTCCTCTTCTTGTGTGCATCATAGAGTGTCTTTTGGTTGAAAACTGCACACGATAAACAGATAGCTTCATATAGGGATTCAACTCTCAACCTGACACAAATTAATCATCTTGCATATATAAAAATAATGAATATTTACCATCCCAGCCATACGGAGCAGGGTCCTTTTCCCGCTTCTTGTACTTTGACTCAGCCATATCTTGTGTATCGAGCATATATGCTTTCGACATATCTAGACCATTGGCATCCAACAACTTGCCAATTTTCTTTTTCTCTCCTCAAGCCATTTTTTCTTAGAAATACCCCTTGATTCTTGTGGTGACTCCATTTTCTTCTTCTCAGCCACCATAGCTGTTTGGTTAGCTTTTCTTGCTTCATTCTGCAAGAATAACAAGACAAATATCATTTACGTATCACTACTCTACTAGCTTAAGAATTATTTGAACGAGCAAGCAATTACCATCTTAAGCCTGAGCTCGAACAGCTTCCTCTGCCTCCCTGTCAAACTTGCCACATCAACTTCTGGAACAGGTTCCACAGGCTCCTGTTCCTCTTCTTCCTCTTCTGCATCTGGCTTCCTTTCTTGAGTAGCCCCATGCTCATCATACCTACTCGAGTTAAACTGACTAGTTTCTCCTCGAGCTGCAATACTATCTGTTTTGTCAAAATAAAACCTATAAGCCCTGAGCCTCGTTACACCACAAACACTTACACAAAAACATACAAAAAACTCAAACAAAAAACATCACGCCATCCAAATTTAAAACACTATTTCCCATTAATCACAATGAGATTCACAAACTCCACTTCCAAAACTCAATACCCTAATCACAAAACTCAAGCAATCAAACCAAATACATTTTAAATCCTAAAAAAAATTCAATACAAAATCACCAACCTGCGATCAGTTTCTCCTCTCTAGCCTTGGCTTCTGCAATTCTACCAAAGCAGTAATCAACACATTCATGAAAAGGATTGGATGCGTTGATGCAATCAGGATGAACTCTAATCTCATCCACCATATTTATCACCCCTACAATACAATAAAAATCAATACTTAATGCTCTAAAAACACCACTAACACAATACACCAAAACTTCAAGCAGCTGATAAACTAAATGCTCTAAAAAGCGGTGTGTGGAATAAAAACGAAACCCTAATGAATGATTAAGATAAATTCGCACCTAAATTAAGGTTTTAGGGTTGATTTGATGGAGAACTGGAGGCGTTGTTGTTGATTTGAACCGACCTAATCGGAGCGCGAGAGAGAGAAATCGATCTTTCAGGCGAAGATGGTTTGGAACGCTATATATATAAAGGCCGAGAAGACTTGGGCTTCGAACACAGGCCCAATTCGTATCGGACACAATTGTCAATTTCCATATTTAATAACTTCAATTAAATAAAGAAATCATTGAAACATTAAATAGGAAATTCCTATTTTTACTAAAGGAAAAACTTTAAAAGAAACAAATATTTTAGTGAGAGAAAATGACAGTTATTAATATTAACTGTTGAATCAATAGAAATCAACGGTTGAAATAATGTATGTCTTACATGAACATATTTGTACTACTTAGACCTTTTCTTTACTAAAATATTCCAAAAGCCACTATTTTCAAGTTCCTATAATTCCAATATAAACAAACAAATTATAATTTTATTAATAAAAATTGAGAGAATTTTTATCATATACCTATAAAAATGATGGAATATGTAAACTGTTCCCTCTGGATACTATAATTTCTCTGTAACGTTACCTCAGCATAGTTCTGAGATTAATCGATTCAATATTCATGTCAGGTGAATACAGACTAATCAAAGACATTGCCAATTGCTACTGCTGTCGATAACTTTATTGTAAGTTAAGCCTACGCACATAGTGTGCAGTAAAGTTACTTGCATTTGGGAAGCCTCTTCAGGTATCTGTATCAGGTGGTGTCGTGAGGGGAGCTAGTGCATTGGGGCGCAAGTTGACATCGCCCCCTTGACTGACACTGAAGGAGTAGGACATGAGTTTGCTGAGGTAGCTCTGCTCACAAGGTTTGTGTTTAGGAAAAGTATTATTACGGTGATATCATCATGGAAATGCCGTCTCACTCCTCTGTCAATCTTTTTCAGATCGGAATAGCGCATTTCCCTCTTCTTAGCCGCTTCAAGAAGCGCAGCCTTCACTAGCCTTTTAGCACTTCCCTGTAATTGGCAGCTAATTTGTAAAGTCGAATGACTAAAAAGTTTACATATGAAAAAACATGTAATGCGAAGGTATTAAGTCTTACAGTGTGAACTGAATGTCTATAAGTAATGAACTGAATGCATATGCCAGAAATGGCACTACAGACACATCAAACTGTATAGCATTACTGCTTGGGGAGTGAACTCCAATATGTTCAGACTATTGACAGTGACAAAGCAAAACCAAATGCCTTGAAATATCAGGAAAAGAGGAAAAACGAAGGCATTAAAATGCAAACATTTGATATCAATTTTGTAGATAAAAATACAACCAGATTAAGAATAGCATGTAGAAGATCAACGAGCCCTACGATAGACAGGCTTAGCTTAGCAAACCTAAATATCAAGAAAGCGACAAATAACAAGAATTTGAGGCTTACACTGACAGGATGCTTCTGAACCATGTCAACTGCTTCCTGGTTAGTGATGTGCTCCCAAAGCCCATCTGATGCAAATATAATGAATCGATCTGCTGGTTGAAGCTTAACGACTGTGACTGTTGGCTCTGAACTCAACAAAGGCTTGCTAAATGGTTGCTGAAGCCGGAATTTAGCGTATAAAGGTTCCTTATTGTATTCATTGTTCTTTAAGTATACATCACCAATTGATCTGGAAATCTGAATTAAAACAGAAAATAATTGTCAGCTGTGATACGGAATATTAAATTAAAGAACAAGATAAATAATATAATGGTTTGAGGTCATTCACTGAGACAACTCTAAGCATTATATTGCAAAATTTTGCTTACAAGTAATCAAAGAATATCATTTACTTTTTGATAAGATTTACCTGAATTATCCCCTTGACGCGCCAAACGTTATGTTTCTTGACAACGATCTGAGGGTCATCATGATGCATAGATTTCAACTCCTGTCTAACAGTTTCAATGCTTACATTGTGCTCTTCTGAAAGTTGAATAGCTACTACCTCTCCCGTTCCCTTATGAACCCTACCCATTACTGCTCGGGAATCGCCTGCATTGGCTACATAGATGTCTCCCTCGCATATGACACTGACAAGGCAACATGAACCGACTGCTGCAAATTGTGGATTCTCTGACCATCGCTTCGCAACAATTTCGAAAAACCCATCTTCTGTTGCCTGGAAAGCCTTTTTAATCACCTCAACTGACATAAACTTGTGCTCTGCTGCTAATCCTACACCAAAAAGATAATACCCAATTAAGAACTATGAAAATCAATGAAGAAAATTCTGAACTTTTGATCTTGCAACGCCATACTTACTCTGTAAATGCTGAAACAAATGAGTGTTGATATATCGAGCTGCTTCAGGTCCTCCATGCCCATCATATACCCCAACAAAGGTGCCTAAAAGACTTAAATCACACGCGCTCAAAGCACCCGACTCTACTTGGCTCTGATCTTCAAGCAAATTATTAGCTTGCACAACAGCCATGGAGAATTCACCAAACGCATGATGTCCCCTATCTTTATACCAAAGCAATCCCTCTCGATGACCTTTAGAATCTGAAACATTGTGCACAGACCGGTCTGATCTCTTCCCAAAACACGACTTTGCCATGTTCATCACTCCGAATGGCATCTCTCATTTGATCCACTCACCAACCATATTAAAACTCCCCTAATCCAATCAAGGACAACTCAAATCTGTATCAAAACAAAATGCCAAATATTAATACTAGAAATGCCTCGCTACTTGAAATTAGAACAACAAGTCTCAGGCTGGCAATCCTCATAGAAAGACACTTTTAACAAAGTAGTATTGAACAGACATTAAATGAATAAGAAGACAAATCAAATTGAAATAATCCAATAGGTGCCAAACCCATTACATTGATATTCGTACTAGAGCTGCTGACCGATCAAAGTTCCAGAAGGACATCCAGTCCGGTCCACCTCTACACACTGGAACCATAAAAGTCAGTCAAAACCCATTCAACCAGAAAGTCCACAGTATTTACAATAACAAAACCCCTAAAACCCTAAAACCAATCCATAAATCTCACACCTTTCTTCAATAACCAAAATCCCACTTCTGAGCGATGAAAACAAGCCTCCAATAAGTGGCAGGAAAGCCAATTAGCTAACAAAGATTGAAACTTTATGTGATTTGGGATGTGGGTTTAGCTCGCTAGATCGATAGGAAATGGTTGGATTTGTAGCGTTTGAGATTAATAGTCAAAAAATCGAAGCCTGAAAGGTCTGTGCGCAACTTCGCGTCGCCTCATTATATATAATAAATTATTTTGATAGGTTTGATTTATGGTAGTTTTCTGTTTTCAGCACAAAATCCCTTCTAGAATTAAATTAAACCAAATATTTTCGATACAAAGATATGAATAAAACATAATGTAAAGTCGGTGGTCAGTCAAATTAATTACGGTCGGTGGTATTTTAATTTTAATTTAAAATATGGTGATATTAAATCACATATCTCATCAGTAAAACGTATTAGGTGTTCATTAAAAACCTACCAAAAAGAAATACTCTTTCCAAATTCAACTTGAAATGAAAATCAATCTCTAACTCTGGACTCTTGTGTAAAACAAACATGTGTGAATGAGCAACTGATGTAGAAGTGGATGATAGTAAGGTTCTGAAATTAAAATGGCTTCATGACCTACCATTTAAGTATGCGTCTCAAACTTTAGAGGGTCCTGAACTACAAATGGCCTCTTGAGCTATCAGTAAGCTTTATTTGACAATCTGAACTACAGTTGGTTTGAGGCATCCACCACAGCTGATGCTGATATAAGAATTACAGTGGTGGTATCACTAAAGAAGGGCAGCAGCAGCAGCTTGAATTCAAAGAAAGAGATCACAACTGCACGTAAGGCAATTAACAAACGTAAGTTGCGTAACATGAGAAAGTTTAATGCTGTGTATGTAAAAATAATTTCAGGTTCAGCAGGAAACAGTTTGCAGTTCACGTTCTGCAATTCACATGACTCATATAGAATCATATAACATAGAAAAAATATCCTCATCTCTTGGTTTAACAAAATATGATATTCTATCCTCTCCTCATTCATACTTTATAGTGTACCTAACTGCCGTTCTAATTATAGTAATATACACATGACAAGACGCCAAAAAGAGCTGAGTCCACACTGAAAACTGAATATAACATACCATTCTTGAGTCAACCATCCGCTCACCCATATATAAATTCAACGATTAATGAATCAATCTAACGTTATACATGCAACCAATTAAGAACACCCAGCCTTGTAAAAGCTCCACAAATTCAATGTCCGTGGTGTCATTTTTCTATTTACAAGTTTTTTCCTACAACATACTACATACCTCATAAATAAGATCCCACTGAAGCTACAACCAAGCTTAAAATCGCATTACAACACTATTCAAAATATGTCCACGGAACTAAACTGCATGCTTAAAATTTTAAACTATCAATTTCATCTGCAACCAAGTTCCTATCGACTATTATCACCCATTACTGAAATCCTAGTATGGCAGAAAATGAGTACAAAAATATGTTTTTTCAAAAGATACAAAATTCAGAAGCATACACTGTTTTGGGTAATCCTCCTCCTAGCCAAAAACCTAGCAATAGGTGGCGTCAAAGCAACAGTAATCGGAGCCCTAATCGGAAACAGTCCCTTATTAACCAAAATCGCCAATGCAATCGCACCTCCACCACTCGCCGCCATCGCAGCAGTCCGATTCCTCTTCACTAAGCCAGCCTCCCGATCAACACCATCACTCTACGTTGAACCAGTTTCCAAAGCCACCTCCTGCTCAATCTCCTTACTTGTCGATATCCCAACCTTGTCTAGAATCGACTCCACATCAACATTGCTCTTAATCGCCACGTACAAGCCGGTAATCGACGCCGCTGAGACAGACAAGTGAACTCCGAGCGCTACCTTTCTGTATTTCTTAAAGAAGTCCTTCAATTTCGCTGCCATGAACGTGTCCGTGGATCTGATCGGAATTGGGGGTTTTGGGAAAGCTAGGGTTTATTGCGTTGAAGATTGGGGATTTTGACCACTGTCAAAGATGACTCTGGAGCACCAAACTATGTCGTTTATGCCAGAATATGCAGTTTGACTTGCCTTGAATTACAAGTTTTCACACCTCAACAAGTCAAACTTTTGTGAAGCTTGTTAGCCAAGCAAACTTGAAATTCTGTTGATACAAACATTCATTCACAAAATGATAGTACAAAGTTTTTTTGCAAGTAACTCGACATCAACCGATTCGGAGATGGTTGAGATTCGAATAAGGCATTACTTATAGGGAAATGAGCTCGTTAGCGAAGGTTGTAAAGATTGGTATTGATCATAATGGACGTCAAGTCTAATACCATTCTCGGACTTGTGAAAAGTCTCATCCGGAGGTGGCCATTGAGCTCCGAATGGGATTTGAGTGAGTTCGAGCAATGAGTTTTTCAGATCATCAGCCAAAATTTGGTTACAGTCTCCATTCATCTAAAGTTTCAAATCAGACAGTCAGTGGTATGTGTTAGTGCATAGGGAGTTATAAGACATTCTTGTTTCGAATGTGGTTTGGTCTTATTTACCTCGACTTGGAATACATTTGAGACCAACATTCTGCAGTTGGTGACATTCACATTCACAACTTCTAGGCCTAGTGAACTTAAGGCCTCCAGCAATCTGACAAACCCGCCTGGCTTGTATTCACAGAACACCCTGATGACGAACTTGCCATGATCCACTAGTGTAACTTCCACTTGAGGCTACAATGCCAATCATACAACCCATCAGACACTTTAAATAACTAGTTGATACATTCTCGTACTCAGGCTCGAGGAGGCTGGAATCATGACATACCTCCATTTGCTGAGCCTTTTCATGGTCATTATCTACGTCAGAGGCTCGAGTAACAAATGGGTTAGGAACTTTTTTATGATCCTGGTTTCCAAACTCATTGGCGAAGTTCTCTGCGCCATCTTTTTCAGAATCTTGTTCAAGTTCCTCCTGAAGCTCCTCAACTTGCTTCCTGAGCTGCTTCACATACTCAATAGCATCCACCAGAATGTGAGCTTTATCCAGCTTCACATATTCATCATAAGAGAACCAAATCACTATACAGGCTTGGTTTGAAGTATAATATTGAACACAAAGGGTATGGCAGATAATACCTTGGAGATAATTGGGAACTAATGCACGAAGTCTATACAGATTCTCATTAAGCTTCTTCCTTCTCTTTCTCTCAGCTTCAAGATTCTTTGCTTGACCTTTTCCACTTGTTTTCGGGTACTTTGTGTCATTCTCATCGTCTATCTGATCACTGCAGTCTGATATAGAGTCTGATCTGCCTGCCTCAGGCCTAATACTATCCATATCATATGACCCATTCTTGGTTGCTGCTCTAGAATCTGAACCACAAATCATTTTCAGCGAGGAGGCCACCAGGGAGCCAGTTTCATTGGCTTGATAATTATTAATGTCTTCTGGCTGATGAAAGTTGTTACTACTTGCACCAGCTAAATCTTTGTCAAAGCCTAGGTGTGCCATCTCTTCGGCCACGTTGTTTGATAGCCCAAGGCTTGAGCTGACCATGGCATCGAGTTCTAGGGGCATGGCGCATTGGGATGCTATAAAGTCTACTATATTCTGATCTTCAGGCACCTGACAAAAATCATAGAAGAAACAACATGCCTTATGATATAACCTTGTACAAAATGTGATGGAAAAAAGAAGCAAGTGGCAAATGCAGACTTGTTTTGCTACAAACAGCTCTACGAGTCCTCCCAGCACTGGAATCAGAACCCGTGTCGCAGATTCCTAATCCACGGACAGCCACGCAAAAAGTTAGAGATTCCTGACAAAAATCCACATCTACGCGAGTTAGCATTGTTTCACAGGTACTCATAAAGAAACTCACATCAGTTGAAGCCTTATTAGGATCAGGGTTGGGGAGGATGTTAAGCCATCTTGGCTGGTTTGAGAAAACAGCCTCTGCATAAATCCTACAGATAAGAAAACACACACTTCAGGATTCTAAAACTGAATGAATAAGGAAAGGCCAGGAAGATAAAAAGAAATACCCAGAATCGAGTGGCACGGAAGATGGCAACTGCGACAAGATCTCACAGTACTTAGTCCTCAGATGCTTAAACACAGTATCTTTACAAGAAAACTGAGATGAGGCATATAACATGATGTCATTCTGCTCTATGAAATTCCCGGTTTCAGTTCCTGCGCAGCAGCAAGCAATAAACCTAAGAAACCTGCACAACATTATGCTCAGAGGTAAGTTGAAGATGTACACATAACACGATTGAGTAAAGGACAAGTGAAAAAGAACCTCTGATCTTCAGTTATCCGCCAGACGACACAATAGTCCCACCCTTTTGAACCTACAAGAGGCCTCAGCCTGTCCATGAAGTTGAGCATTTTAGTTCAACTTTTCAAGATACACACACAAAAATTTGTTTCCTGCAATGCAGCAAGATTTAAAATATTTGATCAGAATCAGAAGAGCACTGACAACAACTTAACTAGTACTAGAATCTGCTAACCAAATCGATGTCAGAAAATCATGAAAGTCCAGGTAAAAAAACAGTAGATGATACATCACAAAGTGTCAAAGCACACAACATAGTACCAAAAAACTCACATGCATGATGAGATTAAGTAAAACAAACACACACAAATGCCAAGAGAAATAGCTTGTAAAAACCTCATCTACTGAATCTTTAACTCAAGATGATGTAGAGGACACAAAAGTGAACAAAAGGGGAGATTTCTGAGAACACATCTGAGTCAGTTACAGCTGTTCAACATCAGCATCCATGTCATTCCAATAACTGATCAAGAAAAGAACCCATCAGCGAAAACATCCATTGATGAAAATAACAGTAGAAACAGGATCTCAGAAACCAAAGTATAACACATTTATTTGAGTTAAAATGTTCCCTTTTTATACTACAAATGTGAAGCTTTGAGGCTTCACTGTTAGTTAGGTGAACTACAGGGCATGCATGAATGAGAGAGATAGTACAGATTGGGGTTATGGTTATGTAGAAATAAAGAAAGGAAGAATTAAGGAGCATAAATCGCATGAGCTAAGATCTGTGGTGCAACTTGTTAAATAATAAAGAATGTCAATTGACAAGTTCTCTTACATCGATTAATTGCATAGTAACTATAATGAATATATAATCACGATCTGTAAGTTGATTTTAAAGTCAAATTAGAGATTTATTCGTTGTTTGCTTGCAATTTATCCCAATTTTCGAATCATTTTTTTTTCTTTCTTTGCATAAATTATTATTTTCAACTACATCGACATTTACTGTAATTTTCAGCCAATTGAATGAGCTAAAATTCAATTGAACCGACCCGTTGCGGCCGGATGATCGACCGCACGTTGACTCGTCCGTCATTACCATGTTTTTATTATCTATCAAAAAAATTTAAAAAAAACTAAATAAAAAAGGGAAAAGTCTGAGTATAATTCGGAAAAAAGGAAAATGAATAAACCCTAGAAATTGGGAGAGAGCGAAAAATTGAGGGGAACAATCGAATCAGGTACGAATCGCTTAGCTCTTAGGTTTTCGTATGTAGTTTCTTTATTGAAGTGATTGTAGTTGATGCTCTTGATTTATGCATAAATATCGATTTTTCGTTTTCTATCGAATTGATTGCTGTTGTCTTTTATTTCTGCTAGATTAGGGTTTGAAGGTGTTATTTGTGATTTAGGATTTGATTTTGGAGGTCTTTTCGAATTAGAGTTGCTATTTGTGCACTGATGTGTTTTTGTTTCTGAAGAAAATGTGATCTGATTGTTTTATTTTGTTTTAGGGGTTGATGTGTTGTGAGTTATTGTGAGAGAAAGAATTATGGAAGCTGTGGTAGACCACTATGTTGTTCTTGGTTTACCGTCTGGCGAGGAGGGGGCAAAGCTTACAGAAAAGGAAATATCCAAAGCTTATAAGAATAAAGCGCTTGAGCTACATCCGGATAAAAGACCAGATGATCCGAATGCGCATGATAATTTTCAGAAGCTGAAGTCATCTTATGAAATACTCAAGGATGATAAGGCAAGGAAACTTTTTGATGATTTGTTGAGGGTGAAACGGGAGCGTGAGCGCCGACAATATCAATCTGACTTCAAGCGTAGGAGAATGGTTTCTGATCTTGAAGAACGAGAGCGAGCCTCTTTTGCATCAGATTTTGGAACAGAACCGCGTGACGAGGAGGAAAAGATTGCTAGGAAACTCAAGGAAGAGATTGCGCGAATTCGTGCTATGCATGCCAATAAAATATCACCTGCATCATCAGCCCCGCCTAAGAAAGAGACTCCTGGAGTAAGTAAAGAGGGTGGGGGAGGAGTGGATAAGGAAAAGGTTCTAAAAGTATCGTGGGAGAAGGGCGGTCTGGATTATACGGCAGAAATGTTGAGAAATATATTTTCTAAGTTTGGGAAAGTTGAAGATGTTGTCATCAGGGGTTCAAAAAAGAAATGCTCTGCACTTGTAGTAATGTCATCCAAGGATGCTATTGTAAGTTTTGTGCAAACTTCCCATTTGGTCTTCTTGTATTTTTCATGTCCTTATTTTTTTGACATATCTTTAATATCTTTGCAGACTGCTGCCACAGAAAGCGTATGCGGAGATCTTTCAAACCCATTATTAGTTTTACCCCTTCAGCCTAGAGTACCATTTGCGCAGGATTTTCCTAGTGTTCAGAAACCAGTCGAATCAGTTAGTAATAGCATGGATAAGCTTGTTGGGACTGGTTATCAAGCTTTTGAAGATTCTGTTTTGGAAAAACTACGAAAGGTATATCATATTCCTTAGTTGTGGTTGTGTATCTCTTACAGCTAAAAATCAGTGTTTCTATGCCTTTATCTAATTGTTGTCAATTAACCACCATGTATTGTTGTACCGTGTTCGACTTCAATTCCTGAAACCTAAATTAGGAAAATGCTAGTGTTATGGCAGCTTTAGTATAGAGAATTTGAAGGTGGTTAAGGAAACTACCAGCAAATCAAATTGTAGGTATTCGAGTAATATAAAGTACTGTGTGAATCGAGTCTTAAGAAGGCAGTTGAATATGAAACTGCTTTGTCAATGTTTACTTTTCCATGCTTGTCATATTGTTTTATGGACCTGAAACTGATATCTGGCAATATCCTTGTTAACAGGCTGCTGCTAAGCGGAAATGATTTGTTCCAACGTGTGCAAGTTCTTTCTTCAAATATCTAGTTGATGCATGGAGGAGCTCCTGTACGCAATGTGCCACAACAATTACATGATCCACTACATATGTGATTTACTGAATATGCCATGTACACCTGATGTTTGTCTTCAAATATAATTTATGTTGGCATCGTTAACTCTTATTTAAAGTTTCTAATCACTAAAATGTCGTTTTCAAACCATTGTAATTTGTTAATATGTTGTGACTGTGACAAGATTTTTTTGATTACAAACAAGTTTAAAATACAAATCCTGCTGTTCATTAACAGTCATTTCTTATGACAGCATTTTGGATGTTAGGTTAGCAAAAGGCAAATGATTGCTCAGTATGTACAATGTAAAATGTCTCATTAAGATACGAGCAAAAAGCAAATAGGCAAGTGAATGTCTAAGGCATTCATCACTCTAATTGTCAGAGTATCATGTTAATATATGTGGCCATGAATTTTAGTGATGGCCTCTTCGGAGCAGGGATAAGAATCCGCCTGAAGAAGGATGGGTTTCTTTGCGCTCAGTTTCTTCATTGACCTGTCGTTTGTCATGATCAATGTGAGTGTATCAGCTGTTAGGAAATGTGTAGTCTTAAAGAAGGTTTTTGGTGTACCTCTTTCGCAATTTGTTGCAAGATCTCAATTATTTCAGAGAAGTCGGGTCTTAGGCTGGGCTCCTGCTGCCAGCATCTCTCAAGAAGCTCGGAGATCTTCGGATGTGTGTCCTTGGGAATTGTTGGGCGCAGACCCTGAAAGTACAACGGTCCCATAGATTAAGTTACGGTATGGTAAAAACAGTCAAGCTGTTAAGTTTAATATGGTCGGGTGCTGGTTTACCTTTTGGACTACTCCAACAGCTGCTTGTAGAGGAGTTAAGAACTCATACGGAAGCTGGGAAATGGTAAAGGTTTCATGTCAGTGGATGGTCTGGAAAGTAAAATAAGAGACCAGTTGAACACGAGTGTTGAGGAATGATGATACCTTCCCAGTCAGCAATTCCCATAGCACAATTCCAAAACTAAAGACATCAGCTTTGTGATCGTATGGCTTGTGCTCAATCACCTATTATTTTGAAAGTCAGAAAATTTCAAGATAGGAAACAAGATATTGAATATCTAGAGGAAAGCTATGAATGAAGCTAAGCTAACCTCTGGAGCCATCCATCGATAAGTTCCAGTTTCGGCTGTCATTACTCCAGATTGAGTTTTCACTCGCGCGACACCAAAATCAGCCACCTTAACAACCTACAACACCCGCCAATCGCATATGAAAATCATACCTCATTACAAAAATAAGGAAAATAACACTAGTTCATTATTGACGAAAAAATTCAGTTGAAATACATACTTCATTTTCATCCATCAAAAGATTAGGAGCCTTCAGATCCCGGTGTATTATATTATTTTGGTGCAAGTAGTTCATTCCCTTGGATATATCAATCGCTACTTTAAGTAAAGTCGGTAACTTGAAAACGCCTCTTTGTTTGTGCAGATAGTCGTAAACACTTCCGCCAGACATAAATTCTAAACAACATACCAGATGAATGACTAATAGGACATAATATTGACGATGTTTACAAGTCTGATGCAATTATAAGGAGTACCTGTTACTATGCATAGTGTCGGGGGCTTTGTACATGCACCTATAAACTGTACAACATTTCTGTGTCGAACTTTCCTGCAATCGACACACAATAAGCAGTGATTAAAATTAACGAAACTTTAGTACCGACACTTGGGTTCGCATACAAACAAGAAATATGCAGCCTAAAAGTATGTGAACTCCAAACGAACAAGTAAACAGCTGTCATGGATTCCTTGACATACCTCATTATATATACTTCCTGAGCAAACTCATTTTGCAAATCGAGTCAAGGCGCTCAGGCTTCAGAACTTTAATAGCAACCTCTTGGCTACAGTAGGTACCCTTAAATCTGAAACAGACAAGTATATTTATTTTTGGCAGGTAGACAGACCAGGAAAATATTTCAGTGAATGAAAACTACAAGTCTCCGTACGACCCTGATGCAATTTTATTTTCAAATTTCAACTGCCTTGAATCAATCTCCCAGACATCAGTGCCATCATTTGGTATGGCTAAGAAATCAGACTCGTATGCAGAACTTGATTGATTATGCTCACTTGTTGAAGATAATGAGCGAGGTATTAAGGACGGTCTCTGACCATAAAAAGAAGACAAAATATTAGGAGACCCTCAAATCACCATTTTACAAAAAAAATACAAGCTTGTTGTCTAGTGACCTATGCAGTAACATTGTGATCGGAGAATCTTCATAAAAAAGATATCATTTCTTTGACATAGAGAAAAAAGTGTCACTACCCATCTATATAAGGTAGATAGATAACTCAGGAAAAACCGGTCCAACGATACCAATTATATATGACGACTAATACAGAAAATGCATTGACGTTCAAACATGAACCTCGGTCTGAAGGAGTTTCTCCTCAAGAGTTGTCTGCAAAATTTTGGTTTCCTGGTACATTGGGATAGCAGATCCTTAGATATTATAATTATAAGAAACTTATTAATATACGGATAATGTTATACACCAAATGAGTTTCCAATTAAAGAGGCTGGGGAAATAAAATTACCTCATCAGGCCAGCCATCAACGACAAAAACATCTAACGAGTAGCCATCTATGGTCGAAAATGCATGAGCTTCTTGGATATTAAGCCCAAGCTCGGCAAGCAAACAAGTCAACTGAAACAAGAAACACAGCTTAATATCCAGATGGAATATGCTGATCTTTTTAACGACCAGTAGTCAAAAAGAACAATTCTGGTGTTCTGAGAAATTTCTGTCTGCAAGAATCTTGATGGAATATTCATATTTATAGACTACCTGACTGAGGAGCTTTGGCTTATCATCTGATGAAAAGGTGATCTCGTGCAGAGGCCTACAAAACAACATTCGAAGTCAGTTACATCTCGAACAACATGTTGACTATTCTACACTTTCAACTGTATTGCTTTCATGGATCGTCCAAACGAATTCCATTGATAACTGTAAACATCAGTTAATGAGATACTTGCTCTATTTCCCTATTATGGCAAACTATAACTCCTATATCAGTGCTGACTTTGCGATCTTTATAACATACTTACTTGGAGAACCCATAATTCCCATGTTCGATGTATCCTCTTTTTCTTCAACAAAATCAGTTCCTTCAAGTGCAAGGGCTTCAAGATTGGGTGATGAACCAAACATCGGAGGCGGATGGGTACTGAGAATGAAAAGCTTCCACATGTTGGTATACATAAAAATAACGGACAACTAAGGACTAATGCAGAAGACTTCACAAATGAAACAAGGATCAACCCTTGTCTAGTCAGTGAATTGGGAGGCGTCTCCTCTCTTGGCGAGTCCAGAAAATCACTAACTGTAATACTTGAATCTGTTGCTGGTGCAACCTACAAATTCCAAAATAAACATAAATGCATTAAAGCGCCTTCAAATAAACGCATGTGTCAACAAAAAAGCTAAACACCAAATCACAATGTGACTTGTTCTTCCCTCATTGACTTGTAAGATCTATATTAATTACAAAACAAACCTGCACTAAGCGGACTTCAATTATAGGTCTATTAGCAGGGTCTTGGGCTAGATGAAGCAATCTCTTATGAGCCAGCACGTCTTCCGCTCTATCCACATTGACATCAAATGCATACCTTCAAAGTCAATATCCAAACAGATCAAATCAACAGCATTTCAAGTCCAACCCTAGAAAACAAGAAATCAACAAAATATGACCAAAACTTCAGTTGGACTAGTTTCCTCAAAACTGATCACAGATCCTCAAAATCCACATCCATCCCAAGAAAAAAGGTTGACTCAAAAAAGTGCTAAAAACAGGCATGAAAAAGGTGAGTGTAAAAGAATGTACCGAGCAGGGAGACGATTGAAATGATTCCAAAGCTCATCTTCAAAGCCAGGCTGATTAGCTTCTTCATTATTAGACTCTTTAAGCCTACGCAAAACCTCATTGTAAACCTCAACCTTCTGACGCTGCTGCCTCGAAGAATGAACCGGAGACGTCTCCGACGCTCTGCTGCTACAACTCTCGGTATCATCCATCGCCATAAAGCAACACTTTTTTCAATATGATTCAATCAAAAACAGACCCGGAATTTCACAATCGAAACTTTGATGACGGATGGGGTTTTAGAAGAAAAAAGGTGACTTTTTTAGCAGTGAAATGCACCAATCGGATCGACCCAGAAATCGAAATCGATTGAGAAGGGACGGAGAGGAGTTGGGGAAGTGCGTCACGACGGAAATTGGAATGCGGTGGATTAGAACAGCAGCTTTTTTGCTTTATCTTCTTCTTTTCATGTAATGCGCACCCTTGATTCACATGCGCACTTTAGCATATATTGATGACGTGGAAATTTGTTTACATGTTAATATGATTCTATTTTATTCTATTTTATATTTAAATTTATTAGATTTCGTAGACAAATACTACGGAACCCTTTGACCTTGTAATGACTTTGTAAATTCGAATGTTATCAATTTGATGCTCTTTAATTGACATGTCATTAGACACGTGGATGTGTAAATAAGAAGAGCATGTCAGTGTGTCACTAAACTATAAGACTGTTTTGGGTGCCATGTCATCGGTGACAGATTAGAAGGACCTTTGAGCAGGTCGAAAGGTCAGGTTAAACTTCATTTTTTACTTAGCAGGAGTAGGACCTCCCAAATAAGGACATTATTACCCAACCATATTGACCCCATTTTAGAAAAAAACTATAGGTCCTGCTGACCTGCTAGGATATAAACTATGTTATCCATACACATCTCGGCAGACAACAAGCAAGTTGTTGTTTGAGATGTAGTAGCACTGGTTTTAGGTATTTGGTTAAGGGCATATGCCAATTTTGTCCGGTACGAAACTTGGTTGTATTGTCCGAGTAGATATCATCACATGGAGAGTAGCTCCTAGCTCCCATTCCCATGTGTGCTTCTAACAGGGTAACAATAATGAGGAAGGAAAGCTTCATAACGTGCCATTTTGCCTTTGAAGCTTTTAATCATCAACACAAGTGTTGGGTGTCAAATTAGGACCCTTTTTTTTTATTGAATCCATTTTTGAATATAGAAGTGAGCATAATGAATCCAATACTGGAAGCTTTTCAAGTCAAGAATGAGTTTTCTTAACCCATTCCAATCCAAATATGACACATAACCAGGTGGACAAAGTATCAGTAGCCCTACAATGTGGGCACACTTGTAAGTACCAATGGATGAGGCATAGCTGTTTTGAGCTATGAATCTTATCACCACTTAATACATTCTAGTAGCGAGTAGGTTGAGTTCAATCTCCTGTGTGGATAATGGATATGTTTCACCCAGTACAAGTGGAGACCCATTTATTGGGTCCATCATCCATGTTGTGGAATATATGCCACTAGGCACCTACAATAAGCACTCAGCCACTCAGCATCAGGCAGGTGAGAGGAGCCATGCCCATATGCCCCCAACCATCTAAAGTTTTCAAAATATGAACTTTTCACTAGTGAGTGCTTCATTACTTCATGCACTAAACTCTGATGCTATTAGCGTCTCACAAGTCAATACAACAAAGTGAACGAGGAGCCATCAAAATCAGCACTGGATTGGAGCTTTAAACAAAAGCTTTGGGATCTACTCCTCGATCTGTAGAAATATTATTGTGTCCTACAGGCTCCAGATGAACGAGTCTTTTTATCTCATTAACTTGAAATACAGTATGAATACAACATAGTTTGGAAGATTGATCTTTGTAGGATAATGCAGATATCAAGTAGAATCCTCGAGGCTGAACCCTCTATCAACAGCATAATCAACAAAACTTAGTAATGGGACAACTCGGTCTCCATACTTGTCAAATCCATCCAAGGCTCTCTTGGCCTTGATTCTCAAATCTGCAGCAACTTCCAAAGCCTTCTCCACACCATAAACAGCCACAAAGCTCTTTCCTTTCTTTCTTTTTTCACTACTTCCACCTGCATTGCCATTTGTTTTTGTTTCCAACACATCATCAACAACCTGGTACAACATTCCAACAGCCCTTCCATATTTCCTCAACTTCTCTACCTCTTCATTACCCGCACCAGCCAATATAGCTCCACAAACAGCCGAACACTCACCCATTTCACCAAACTTCTTCTCCTGCACAAACTCAACTGAATTCGGCCCACCTTCCAAATCAAGAAACTGCCCCGCAGCCATACCTGTCGACCCCACAGCCTGTGCAATCTCGGTTATAACACGAAGCAGCCTTGCTTCCGGCACTAAAGAAATCGGTGTATGCGACACAATATGCTGGAAACCTAATGGGAAAAGTGCATCCCCAGCCAAAACAGCCATATCCACACCATAAACCTTGTGGTTTGATGGCTGACCTCTCCTTGATGGATCATCATCCATACAAGGCAAATCATCATGTATCAATGATGCTGCATGTACCTGTTAAACATACACTCATTAGGATAGTATTTTCATATTCCACCACATTATTTGCGTCGATCACAATTCTCTAGTAGCCTCTACAAAGACACTTCGCCGTTTATCAATAACGCCAATTCCATTCCCTATTACTAAAATTCCTACTTAATAAAAATGCAAGATTGAAACAACCGAAACACGCCAATGTCTACTAAAATCAAAATTCCCACTTCAATAGGCACATAACATCCAATGTAATCCAACAATAAGAAGCTTAGCTAATTGCATAAAATTACACTAAAACTAGGGCACAAATCAAATCAACAATTCAAAGCACAGACTGAAACTAAAGCTAACCATTTCCAAAGCGCAAGCAGTAGGAAAAGCAGCCTCCCGATCTACACCAAACAATTCACACGCAGCAACACACATAACCGGAGGAGCACGTTTAGCACCTTTAGCCAAAACTGAGTAACGCATCGACTCATAGATCCGTTCCGGATATCGAACTTGAATTGCTTCATCTAGCTTCTCATTAATCTCGCCTACTAGGGTTTTCCAATACGTCTTCAGATCGAATTGCGCGTGTAGCGTCTGCGACGTGCATCGCACGGTCCGTAAACAAATTCGATTAGATGTGGAGAGATTGAACGAAGGTGACGTCAGCACGCCGGTGAATGCCATCGATCTTCCCGTCCCTAAAATTTTCACTAACCTTATCTGTCAGCGGTCGAAGACCACATCGCAAAAGTTAAACTCAATCTCGATCAAACGATGCCGTTTAACATTAGTCGCTAAACGATAACTAAGAGCAACTAAACAAAGTTCGGATCATCTGCGATCCAACAGATATCCTGAGATTTTTTCATCGAAAAAATTAGAATACATATGTTCAAATCCAAATATAAATTGTAAAATTAAAAAGTACAAACGGTTGAAATTACAAAATACACATGCGAACTGAATTCATAGAGAAACTTACTAGACGAATTTACGCTACCGTTTTGTAGTAAAGTCATCGAGTGAACTAGTCCATTGCTAATCTAATGCTATTGTCCATAAAGGAAACAGTTACCTGCATGTAAACATCTTCTACGAAGTTGCAGGGAAATAGACACCTGATCAACTTTTCTTTCGCATATGTTTCTTTCACCAAGTCATTACGAAACACTGACTTTGAGTCAAATAATCGTGTATTGGATGTGGCCTTAGAAATCTTCATGTGCAATTCATTTCAATTTGAAATGACCTAAACCAAGAAACACTTCAAATAAATTCACAAGTCTAAAAAATATCAGTAAATGCATGTCGACATCTGCTACAAAACTACGTCGTATAGTGAATTATCAGGTGATAAGAAATTTTCAGACTCTTTTTTCTACTTCCCAAGTCTTCAGAATCCAAGAATTTACAAAAGACAAAGACAAGTTCATGTTACTGGTACGGTCGGACTTGTTCGTATTTGTAGAAATGTGTATGTGGGTAACAAGACCCCGAGCGCGTTGAGCCACCTTATTCTTTCATCATCATGCACATCAACCCTCGTACTTATATTTATTTACATTTCCACCAGAATTGTAAACATTAATTAAGTTTCAAAATACACAAACTGACCCCTAAAATTTACAACATCACAAAAAACACAAATCTTAGTTGTTTGAATCATTCCACTCTAAATTTGGTGGAATGCCATCTCAACCAAGATGTTGGAAATTCAATATTTGTGATTTAGACAATTGAAAAATGGACAAAAAGACCTAAACGACTTCACTACACATCTCATCCAATCCACAGTCTTCTCTACTGAAATTCCAATATAAAGAATCCACCAAGACACACTTCATGCAAGAAAACTTGAGAGCCAGATATCATATTCCAGCAGTGCCTGATCATGGAAGAGTCCAGCCTGCAGCTCGAACTTCCTGGCTTCCGATTTCATCCTACTGAGGAGGAGCTACTGCAATTCTACCTCAAAAGTGCTATTTTTGGGAAGAAGCTACCTTTCGACGTCATTGGGTTTTTGAACATTTATCAGTACGAGCCCTCAGCCTTACCAGGTAAGCACACAAGCAAGCTATATGATCAAAATATGAAATATCGGAAAATACCCACTTCTCAAGTTTGCTCCTTTTTATGACTTTGTCTCAGGTTTGGCCAAAATCGGGGAGAGGGAGTGGTACTTCTATGTGCATAGAGACAGAAAGCGCACAAATGGTGGGAGACCAAATAGGACTACAGAGACCGGGTTTTGGAAAGCCACAGGGTCCGATCGGAGAATTTTCAGCATTGCCTCTCCAAAGCGAGTTATTGGGTTGAGGAAGACTCTTGTATTTTATAAAGGCCGAGCTCCCAGAGGTTGCAAGACTGATTGGGTCATGAACGAGTATCGCTTTCCTGAATCTCAATCGAACCCCGACAAGGTATGAATCCAAAGTTCCAAAAGCATCTTTCAATTTACAGAATGCTGAGTTTCCTGGCTGGTCTAAAATGTGCAGGACATCGTGCTGTGCAAGATTTACAGAAAGGCAACATCGTTGAAGGTGTTGGAGCAACGCGCAGCTGTAGAAGATGAGCTGGAGTTCATCAGGCTCACAACACCATCTTCCCCTTCTTCAGTTCTTCACAAACTGGACAAATATCATATTATGATACTCAACTGAACAATCCAACTCCTGTAGCCATCAATCAAGAAACTGAGCCTGATGACAATGGCGAAGAGCATGAAATAGAACTTACAGCTCCACCTTCGCCACAATCATACGCAGAGATAGCACTAACCAGTAGCCTCAAACTCCCTATGGAAATGGACATCTTTCCCGATCTCCAGGTATCAAAAACAAACGTGGACTGGACTCAAGATCAGTTCTGGATGCAATTCAACAGTCCTTGGCTCAGATCAATGACCCTTAACTTAATCCCTTACTAGTTCCCTTTCATTAGCCTCACATTAATTTTATTGAATGTATAAGTATTCGATGTCTCCTAACGCATTTGATCACCATCTTTGAGCTGCTGAATAAAACAATAATCAAAATTGACATCAAGGTGCAAATATACAAATATAAACTCAGAGAAGGTACCTGAGGTTTAATGGAGCTTGATAAAAATAATTGAAGCACACGGGTGGCGCTGGCGCTAGCCCTGATCTGATTGTCCCAGACATTGCGCAATATCTGCACATGAAGGTTCAGCTTAGGTATTCATATTAACAAAGAACAATACATACAACACACTCAGGTCTTAACCTCTGTTCCTTCATGAAGAGCAACCCAGCGCATATGCAGTTTGAATAAGCTTTCCTTGGTACCTGACTCTCAGATTAAACCGGCAAGAGGAATCATGACAGCTTTGATACAAAATATAGTTTACGAACAGTCCTCGTGCAAACACATATTATAAACTCATTGAAACATGATTACAGAAAGGCTAACCTCAACATGCTTGAATTCCAGCACCCATGAGTCATGATAATAATCCTAACAGATCATGGACAGCGCATGGTTTGTCCCCTTCATGCTGAGAAATCAGATTATAAACAGACTACGAGATGCTTAACAGCTAGTCAGCTACAGTATTCAGATTCCATGGTTCACTAAAATCAGATTCACCGCAAACATGAAAATGACTAGAGAAACAAAATAAACTGAAAGGGAAAAGTAGCAGCAAAGTTTTCCGCAAAAAGGTGTATCATTTATAGACTTTTGTTGTATCAGATTCGCTAAAACTACATTAGTTCTAAGGTTAAAGATTTTGACTAATTGCTGATGATATTCAAAATGGTAACTCTGCCTTTAATCAAATGCCTATGCAAGCATTCGATCCCAAATTCAAGTTCTTCAATGCTCAACTCTAGATCTGATATATCGCCTTGAACACTGTCGATGGCTGTAGCCTTGTGCTTGACAACAGTTTGCATTGCAGCATCTATCTTTTCAAATTCATTATCAGTTTCTGAGTTGGTACGCTTGGAGATCATCAGCTTTGCAACAAGCGACTGATCTTTAGGACCGGATATAAACGAAAGCACGGCTTCAAGGACCACAAGGCTGACTTGCTCGACTTCTCTTAACATAGAGACCATGCACGAGTCCTGCTCCACATTTGTGGTTTTCAGACCCTTTATGTTTTTCATGGTTTTTTGGATAGACTTCTTGACAGCTTTTCGGCAGGCTAGATATTTACCAGCATCCTTAGCATCGCGGCCTTTTCTACGCATTGATGATTGCAATTCTTGCACACAATCCTTAGTCATCGATAGAGAATCCTTAGCAGTTCCGCAGATATCTAACAATCTTAGAGATCCATCCAGAACCTCATTGACCCATTTTCCTTGGCACTCTTTAGCCAAGGCTTGTTGGGATTCGGGCAGAAGAAGCAAACCATCAAGACAGTCATGCAAATCATGAAGTCCATCAAGATGATTCCTGATAGATGCAGAAGATGAACAGGCAAAGTCAGAAGACTTGAGTCTGCACATAATCTCATCATATTCAGGAACAGTAGGGTGAGGCCTCGATGGCAAACTGACAGAACGAGAATGGTAGCTATTTCTAGACATCTTAGATGAATCAAATTTTTTTTCAACTGGAGAAAGATGTAAAGCTTTAGATAGAATGTTCAAGTATTAGTTGATGTAACCTCTTCAAGCCAATGGCTCATTATATACTGACCCAACAGGGAGACACAAAGAATATTGATGATCTTTAAAAATAAAGAATCATCAGAACACCTAACGTGGTGAGTGATGACATTGCGGATCTATAACATATCACTCCCATGTTCATGCAATGTTTCCCAACACCAGGTCCTCCAACTCATCACACGTTCGTGTACTTTTATTAAACAGACACTTGATAAATAAGAAATGCAGCACACGGACGGCAATACATCACGACAAACAAGGAATCCTAATGGAACTGAAAATGTTCCATGAGGGTAACACCTCGGCTTAATCCTAATGGAACTGAACTTTTAAAGCTTATATTTAAATCTAACATTTCCTAAGGGTGAATTTTGGTAGTTACAATAAAATTGCAGTAATCCACTTCTGTAGCTTAAATATAAATATTTCGAGTTCACTTAACATGAAAAGAAAAACATATACACATACCTGTCTTTTATGAATGCTAGGTTTAAGTTTCTGAAACATGATCCATCCTATCTGCTTCCCTGGAACATTTGGAGTGATAAGTATATTTGAACTACATGATTAGCATTTTTCAAATGACAAAATGTATGAGGCGCAAATGCTTTACACTGTCAGTTAAAATAAGTACCTGGTCGATGGTGATAGCCTGGGTTCAATGTTTATGTTTTACATATGTTTGCCAAGTAAAATCAATCTTTGTCCTGTAATTCAACCGAAGTCAGTATAAATAGCTGTTGGTTCATATGAAAGGCGCAGAAACAAACCAAAAATATAATATAACCATACCTGGTCTCATTCATAGTAATTTTAGAAAACATTTTACAAGTGTTGCAGATCAGAGGAAGCACTAACCACCATCATCTCAATGATATTGCTCATATAAACTTGCGCCAATTTCGAAGATGAAGCACCATACTAGCCTTTATAAATATTACATATATAAATATAATGTCTCCCACCAGACAGGCACAGTCCATCTATTTTTAACTCAGACTTCATTTTCAACATCCTTGTAGGGCGGATCATCAGTGCTTCGCCTGTGTGCATCAGAAAGCTGCACATACACCAATTATCATCAATGGTAACTCATAGTTTTCCAAATCACTCAACAATACACATGATAGAGCAAGCAAGATAAATATCTGCAACAAGCAAAAAACTATTCACTTCATTTTGTTATCTGTTTCAGCTTCAGTTACTGACCTATGTTCGACTTCACACATATGCGATTACCAGGCAGGGTAAACCATTGGCAAAATAAACCCGAGGTTCATGTTTTTAGTAAAAAGATTTTTAAACACGACGGAAGGAGAAGCTACAAACATATTGATTAAAGTCAATTCAACTATACTTGCAGTCCTGTGCAGGTATCTACAACTTCGTTAATAAACCAAAACAAGGGCTTCGACTCAGGATCACATTTTTCTTTTATAGCAGCTTAGTGGCTGAGGATGTTCAGTAGAGCCACTCTAGTCTTGATGAGCTGCCTAAAAATGTGCTCTATTTTTTCTTCAAGATCTTGAATATTCAGTTCCACGTTAGCCAGTGTATTTGCAAATTATAAGCCTCCATAAATGTGAAGTCATGTGTCGTGTAGCTGAGCAAAGCAGCATCCACGGTTGCAAAGTCACCGCCATCCTCCATGCCAACCACAGGTTTAGAGGGCATCATCAGTTTAGAGATAAAGCACCATTTGCCATCTTTTGGTTGACATCTGGAACCAGCAATAAAACTCAACAAATATTCAAACACTTTAAGAGTGGCTTGTTCAGCCACCAAAAGCATTTTAGCCACCGTGCTGTTTTCATGGTCATTTTCTGAATCCTCCCGATTCATCAAATTCTTTAGGTAACTCCGAATTAACTTTTTCATATTTCTCCTGGAGGTCATGTATTTGGAGACCTCCGATGCAAACTCGGCTTTGCGTCCTCGCTTCCTTCGCAAAACTGATTGAAATGCTTGAACGCATTCTTTGGTTTGCGACAAAACATCATTGGCTATGCTACATACATCTAAAAGCCTCAATGAACCATCCATCACTTGACTAACCCACTCTCCTTTACATTCATTGAGAATGATTTGCTGGCTGGACTGTAACTGAAGCAACTGATCAATAAACTCATGCAAACCTAGAAGACCATGCAACTTCTCGCTTATGGCATAAGATGCTGCTTCAGGCGTCTTTAAATTTTCTAAGCACTCATCAAACTGAGAAGCTAATAGCTGTGGTCTGGAAGGCAAGCTAACCGACCGAGCATGGGTTCTCGGTACTATCACGGAGGCAGCCATTTATTTCAAAACCTCAAAAACTTGAATGCAAAACTAGGAGTGTTGCTAGGATGATGGCTTATTGCATTTGCCATCTGTGCTTACTTATACAAGTATATCAGCGAAATAAGAGGGGACGTCACTGCCAGAACTCATTTAATCCAGGCCTCCAGGGTAGTAACACATGGTTATGACTTGGATCTCAACGCCATGTCTCCCGATGTTTGTGCAATGTTTCCACCCACCTCACCTCGTTATACACTCTTAAATTACAATAGTCCATTCTATAATAAACTAATACCTTAAATCACTTAGCTTGTTGAACTATTCAGGTTCTATAAAACAAAACATATTAAAAAAACTGCACTGCACGAATGGAACCAGATAGACTAGCCTACATCCTAGATCCAAATCATCAGCTAAAGTAAAATATATCAATGAATGATAACAAACAATAAGGCATAAAACAATTAGCTGAATAACAAAGATAGCACATACCAGGCTGTAGTGTTCACCTAAAGAAAACATGATCAAGTGGTCACTCATGCGCCGATGTAGCTGACAAAGACAGATCACCTGTAAATTACACAAATCCATTAATGATCACACTCGTGCAATGTTCAAATTAAATACTTTTGAGGGACACATCACCTTCCACGAATGAAATCACTTGACAGCCGCTCCAAATCTTGAACTATCAGACAATGCACACGGCTAACCATTAAATATAGCCTTCAAATCAAATTATACATAGATTTGCCACCAGCTGATAGGACACAAGTAAACCAAATTCATGCATATATGACTATGACAGTCCACACATAACCACCGACCCGAACAGCCTGTATTACTTGCAAACCAAATGTATAACATTTACAGAATCTCTAGAGGTAGTTGCAGCGATTCACTTCCGCAATGAAAGCATCAAACTACACGAGATCAAGTTTTCGGTTTGAACCTATTGCACCATTTTACTAAAAGCTCATCAATACTAGCATTCATTCGAGTCCCAACACCGCCCCAAACGAGCATATGCGCCAAGTCTCCAATCGACCCGCCAGTAACTTCATACACAGCATTGAACCCGATCCTCGTGTAGAACCTAACAAGCTGCACATTTTCATAAAAACATGAATTTCCAAATCAATAAATTTTAGGGTTTCAGCAACACTTACAAAGAACTGACCTTTTTGTGAAAAAGATCGGAGTCATTGATAGCCAGTAGCTCAGCTTTCTGGCATCCACTATCATAGCCATGTCGAATCGCAACGGCTCCAATGAACAACCCAATCCCAAAAATAGACTTCTCCATCCCCAAAGTCTCTCTTTTCAACTTTATGGAATCCAAGTGAAGAATCCTCCCGCCAAACCACACCCTTATCAGCCCTTCAGCTCTTCCCAACTCCCGATCACTCTCCAAACTTCTCGCTGTGATTCTGAAAAAGGGTCCAAGCGTTTGTAGCTGAAGGTTCAGCTTTTGCGCTCGTGACGCCTCCAAAATGTTCGACATAGTTGGATAGGTTGGTACGGCCTCGACGCCGTTCGATTCTACTCGAATGAATGGCTGCTGACATGTTGAGATCACCAACGGTAATCCCATTTCTCCAAGCTGTTGATAGGATAAGAGTAAAGGATAACCTTCTGTCAAGCAATTTGTCGAACAGGTTGTGGGCTGTCAAAATGCTTTTTTGTTAGAAATTTTTTTAGAAATGCCTTAGTTTCCAAAAAAAATTTCCCAAATGCCCTCTTTTTGAAAACTCTTTCCCAAATGCCCTACTTCTAATGAATCCGGTTTTGTCAAAACCGGAATTCTAAAAAAAAAATATAAATCCGGTTATACGAAAACCGGAATCCAACAAAATCAACCGAATAGTTAGATTTTCTAACTATCCGGGTTTCACAAAACCGGATTCAATTAAAAAATAATATTATGTCTAGTCAGCAAAAATTAATGTCAAGACAACAATATTTAAATGAATCCGGTTCTATTGGAACCGGAAATGTACTTAGAAATCCGGTTTTCATACAACCGGTTTTTGCATAGATTATTGAAGGACGTGCAATAAGCCATGCATGCATTATTTTTGTACAATCCGGTTTTCCCAAAACCGGATTGCACAGAAATTATTGAAATTTCCTGAAATCAGTCCGTGCAGATAGAAATAATTGAATAAAATCGGATTGTACAAAAATAATGCACGCATGGTATTATAAATAAGGTGCACGTTAATGGAGCATTTTAGCAGGTTTTGAGCTCTCGATGTCAGAATTTGGCCCATAATACCTCGTTTCGAAGTTTTAGCAGGTTTTGAGCTCCCGGTGTCAGAATTTGGCCCATAATACCTCGTTTCGAAGAGAACGACGAGCCCGTCAGATTCGATCGTTTACTATTTTATTTTGAATTTTTAGTATTTTTTCATTATTTTTGAATATTTTATTTTTTTTGTTTTAGAGTTTTGTTGTTTCCCTATATAAGGGAAGTTTAATAAAATTGTCCAGTCATCGAAAAAGTGAAATCCGGGTCTACCAATAATAGAAGGTTATAGATCGAATAAATCCGGATCTACCAATAATAGAAGGTTATAGACCGAATAAATCTGGGTCTACCAATAATAGAAGGTTATATATCGAATAAATCTGAGTCTACCAATAATAGAAGGTTATATATCGAATAAATCCGGTTTTCATGAAACCGGATTCAATTAAAGGATTCCGGTTTTAATAGAACCGGATTCATTTAAATATTGTTGTCTGGATCAATTTTTGCTGACTAGACATAATATTATTTTTTTAATTGAATCCGGTTTTGTGAAACCCGGATAGTTAGAAAATCTAACTATTCGGTTGATTTTGTTGGATTCCGGTTTTCGTATAACCGGATTTATTATTTTTTTAGAATTCCGGTTTTGGCAAAACCGGATTCATTAGAAGTAGGGCATTTGGGAAAGAGTTTTCAAAAAGAGGGCATTTGGGAAACTTTTTTTGGAAACTAAGGCATTTCTAAAAAAATTTCTATAATGAATGATGATTATTATTTGTGTATGCTGATGACAATAATAAACACACGCCACAAATTGACCTATATGGAATGCTGAGTAGAAAAAGTTAGGGTGGTCAGGAGGTTTGAGAAGTTCCGGGCATTGGTGAGCCTTGTATTTGCTTTTGGCTGCATTGCAGAAGCGCTAGGTAAGCTTTTGTGGACTCAGCCGTGAACGGTGAACCTCTCCATCAAACTAGAGACTGAGACTATATATTTGTCCAAGGCTTGAATCTCTTTTTGGATTTTATGATCTTCACGGTCCAAGCTCCGTACTCGTCCTTCTAACTTTTTGTTAGTCACCATGTTCTGCAGCAGTATCAATCTGTCTCGTTCCCAGAAGGTAAATACACTCATGGCAAGTTCCCGCATGGTGTCAACTACTTCTTGTTCCGAGATTTGATCAAGTGACTGAACCCATTCATTGCAAAGTATGTATTAGGTGGGGCTCCTATTCGACCAGGTGAAAAGTGTGCAACTCCATCAGGTGTTTCCTTGGGATCATAAAGAAGACACTTGAATAGCCATTTATTTAGTGCCTTTGCAAAATCCTTCTGGATGCTAATCCAGCTTGAAAATCTAAGAGCCCAGTTGATCAGTTCATGTTCAAGGTCTAATGTCGCCTTTAGATTAGGGTAACTGAACTTTCTGTGAGAAACTATGGCATCCAAGTTTGTGGTTTCTCTGATTGCTTGAAATTGACTGCAATGACATTCCAGCATAGCTCCCCACATGTTCTTTAACCTGGTAAATATTACTCCCTCCGTCCCATTATGAGTGTCCCATTTCCTTTTTGTATGTCCCAAAATGATCTTCCCATTTCCTAAATAGAAACTTTTTTACCTATACATTTACACTCTCTTTCATACTTTTTATCCCACTCATTCTCTTTCTTACTTTTTATCTCACATTTTTCAATTTTCTTAAAAACCGTGAAAGTTCTCAAATGGGTCACTCAAATTGGGACGGAGGGAGTACATCCGAATTAGTAAAGTGAATACAGAGGAGGAAGCAATTTTAAACTTTTAAAATATAAGCATACCCTTGAATTAATTGATTTATTTGCAGCCAAAGCTCTTCATCTCTTATCTTATTTAAGGTATTGGAAATCCTGTCAACTACCTGAAATGCAACTTTGATTTTGGTGCCTAAGCTCCTTACTAGAGCGCGGGTGGCAACAACTTTATCAGCATCAGCACCCTTAGCATCTAACTGCATCAAGCTTTCTGCATTTTTTATCACGAAGTACTCTCATTTTCTCTTCGGCCTGAAAATAATGTAAAAGAGATTAAACTGCAGATTCACTTTCAATTGCATATTTCCTACATATATGTTAGTTAAGAGGAAGTGGTACTACAAGGCATACCTTGACTTCGTTGCACAGTTTTTTCTCCCAGAGGTACAGCTTCTGTAATGTGCTGGAGAGGCTCTTCATTTTCATCCCAGTTATTTCATCAATGCACGAAAGTGCCGCGTCCATTACAACGGGCGATGAAGATTGGACAATTACCAATTTTGAAGAATGTGAAAAGACCGCTGGTAACGATGGAGTGATAGCATGCAACATCTTGGATGGAGCTGCATTTGAGATAACTAGATATAATCAAAATAATAAGACAAAATCAAATGCAATTCAGTTCAGATTATCAGCAGCGAAGACACATACAGATTCAAACATTCTACGGGTCCATAATGAATTTGGCTCCGGAGCAAACAGCAAACAAGGTTATGTAAAACAGAGAGACACGGTTAGCAGGAAAATAGACTTGACACTGCTTACCAAGATATGCACTGTGCTTCCCATGATACGGATGTCTACCAGCCTCCAGAAATTCAGCAAGCTCATTACCTGTCTCTGCAGCTTTATCAAATTGAGCAAGGATATACGTCAGGGTATCAGAAACACTACGGGGTTCAGCATCTTTGGCGCAAGTTTCACTAACACCACCTGTATTCCTCTCTTCACGTTCAACTACTTTTGGCTTCGTCATCTCAACCTCGTACTCTAACCTATCATCTTCCGCAGAACTTTCCCTTCTTGAGCTAAAAATTTCTACTTCATCAACATTACCAATCTTCGTGTCCACACCTACATTCAATTTCTCCAGACCATGAGACACTCCAGAAGCAGCAACATCAGCAGGCTTCTTGTCAAAAAGTTCCTTGATAACCTTACTTCGAACATCAATGTCTGCCTCTTCCAATTCCGGAATTCCCTCTTCCTCCCTCACTTGCTTCAGTTCCCTACTTGACGGGTAAGCAGAATAAGACAAATCATAAAAACTCTCAAAAGGGTTCAAGAAGTCCCAATTTGAACTCCTAGGAGGCGAAGGTGGAGGCGGAGGTTTGGAATCATTCATTGACCCCACACCCACAAAACCTCCACCATACCGAGAGGCAGTCTCATAGTACCCCGAACCCAACTCACCACTGTAATTTAAATGTCCACCACCTGAAGAGCTAGGCATCATGTTCCAATGTTCATAAACACCATAGTTATAATACGGAGGTTGATCCATATAACCTGTTTCAGGAATAAACTGCTTCTGCTCATACAACACAGATGTTGCAACTTGGTTTTTCATATAACTCGTATGCATAAACCTGTTCGAATATCCCACATGATTATCATGTTGGCTGAACTCCCCAGGGTACCCAAACTGACCAAAAATATTTGCATTCATAGGCAAGTTAGGAAAGTCTGGTTTAAGATGTTTCTGGTGAAAAGACAGTGAAGGGGACTCTCCTTCATCCGAATCTGTAGTCAGATCAAGATGTGAACCTGAACAAGAGGCAGAATCAGAGTCCAAAACCAAATGGTGAGGGAGGCTCAATTCAGACGATGAACTTCCTGTACCATCCACAATCTCCACAACCCCCTTCTTTTTGCTGGCCAATTGTAAAACTGTAGAACCATCATCAAACACATCCACATCCTGATTAAAAAAGGTCTGCAGCGAACATCGGACGCCCTTTAAAGACTGCATATAGCCTATATGAGCTTCAGCTAGAGCAAACCTCAGCCTAATGGCCTCATTTAGTAACTCACACCTGTCGCGGCAAAGTGACACAGCTGGAAGCGTATCGAGTTTGGAGCTTCCACAACCCATTTAAACATAAAAACCAGACCACTAACTTAGACTCAGATAGAGATGGCCAAACAAAACCAGACACAGAAACAGATGTTAAAGACTGAAACTTTTAACTCACTGATGTGAATATTTCCAGTTATTACTTTTCAGTAGTGTGAGCCCAGTGTGGATTTGTAGCAGTGAGTGACTTTGAGAGCATCATGGGGTGGAACCAATGAACTGATGATTTCAAGAAAAGTAATTGGTGGTTAGATCATTATAAAACGGACGAAAACCAAGACTATTCCTCTACTGCAAGAAAAAGCAGTAAAACTCTAAGTTGAAGTAAATTGTTTTTGATAGCTAAGTTGGTGTAATATAATTTACAGAGATTGTATAAAATGATGGTTATGGGTTATGGATTATGGATGTATGCGTACCTCTGGTCCTGTCATTTTCATATCCCATTTTTAACCTCCATCACCATCACCAGCTATAATTCGACCATCATTTGTTACTCTATAAATTGAGAAAGTAATAAATGAGGGAACAAGGTAAAAAATGTTCAAATAAAAAAACAGGTAAAAAAAGATGCAGAGAATGGTGGAAGAAGAAGAAGATGACGCTATCAAGTAAACACAAACTATACTGGTCACAATCATTCATTTGACATCTCCATTCACAAACTTCTTTGTAAAGAATTTGACTTTTTACAGTGGCTGGCTGCAAACTTGAGATCACGAAGTAGCCTAACTTTCTACCAGCATCATCTTCTCGTGTTTGGCTTGTTTTTTTAAGTCGAACCAATGACGTGAGACTTATAATACAACGTCCATTTTTGTTAATGAATGCATCATTTACAAAAAAAAAAATATGATTCAAAAAGCTGCTTATCAAATATTATAAATTTATAAGAAAATACGCACATCATAAAAGGCTGCTTTGGCTGGTTTTTTGTGCCTAAAACATCATCTATTGTGATAACTCAAACTATCTAAATATGTTGCGCTAGTATTATCCTGATCAAAAGATGGACATCAATATTGTGTTTAATGAGTTTGAGTAAGGCAAGGTATATTCCTAAAAGAGTTGTGTACTTGCACGATGGTTGACTCCAACTTACTGTAAAAGTTAAAAACACTGCTTGTTCAAACAAACTAAGGAATTGAATGTAACTCACTGGCTTGTCTTTTTCAACTATTTATCTCTTCTTTTCTTGTCTGCAACAGAATCTAAAGATGTCCCTTTTTCACCCCTCAACTTGCTCGCTGCCCCATTTCATTTCCTGTGATGAACAATATAGTAAAAAATGTAACTCAAGGGACTTTAATCCGTACAGAACTACAGCATGAATAAGGATGAAATTAAAATCAAATTGACAGCAAGAAGCAGGTGAATACTCAGCACTGGAGTACCTAACAAATGGAGCAATATAAATAGATGACACACACAGTCACACAAGAAAAACTATTGAATCCATTTTGTCCATACTGCATATAGCTTTCTTTTTGCTTTACAAGACCCATCAACCAGCTAGTGCATGGCCACTTAAACCCCACCAATTCACACCACAAGTCTACTAGCGTCCCACTTCATAGGAGGCTGATGCATCCAGCCAGGGAGGGTCAAAACACAACAACATATACAGAACACATAACAGGAATACTGCAATTGCCAGTGAAAGACACATTTCCATGTGACAAGGAGATACACTAACATGGGAATATATATAATTGAGAGGCATCTTCAAACAACACAAGTCATGTTTTTACAAATTTTTGACAAAAGGCTACTTGCTTAAATATCCTATCCGAAATATTTGCCTCATCGTGTTGTCTCTATACCAACTTGAAACCACCTAGACCTTATTAGTTAGAGTTTCAAGACTTTAACCCCAATCCAAAACAATATATCCATCAACGAATGAAAATGATTCAGAGACACTAACTCATTTCCATGTAAAGCAAGATTAGGCCATACACTTGGAAAATAGAGCATTTTGCCATGCAGCCAAAAGGGGGAATGTTAGGTCTAATGGTTATGGTCTATGGTGCTACACTCACTTTGTAATGTGCCTTTAATCATTGAATATACTGATCAAACTTTATAGTAAATATAAAACTAGACCGACAGAGAACACAACCTTACAAAGAATGCTTCTTTCAAAACTAATCAAGGCAATTAGTCGCATCTCAATAAGACTGGAATATGCATAGATCAGTGAATAACACATCCTCTTTCAAATATCATAATATATCTGAAGGCTTAAAGTTCTGTAAAACACTTTAATATTAGATCAGGTAGAGCATAATCTATTCAGGTTACACTTAACTAAATATGGGTTTAAACTGTTAAGAAATTTAAGGAAGCACACTTACCAGTATATGTAATTATTGTATAGTACACCTTGGTGTACACGAGGGAATGTAGTAGACAATATATTTTGGGATCTCATAAATTGATTTTTTAAGTAATTACACAAACATTCATAGTACAGAAACATATAAATGATTAGAAAAAATGTATAACCTTGTTAGCTACTGCCAGTAGTTTTCACTCTATAATTTACTGCATAAGAACAACAGCTATATAGTACCACATTGGTTCTTCTTCTTCCAGCCTGCAAAAGCAAAAATATGAAAGGTGAAAAGGTGCCATAAGCATATTCAACTATGATGCATATTGTCACCTTTAATTTAGTGGCAACCAACAAAGGGTATTAGTTTCTGAAAAGCAAAATGATCTGACTGATGACCCAAATGCAGATGCCTGTTCATGTACAGGTCTTATGTAATTATGTTAGATCTGTGAAATATGAATGGAAACAGTTTCCTTAGCTTGGTAACTTGGCTATTGATTGACATTCGACCACCATTGGCAGAAGAAGAATTGGCAAATGGAAGTCCATTTTTCTGAACCTACCCATTCAAATTAGCACAAAAACTGTTGGCCATTTATTTCTGGACATGGTCCAGTTGCTAAAGCCTAAAAAAGAGGCCTCTGCACTGAACTAAATTAGTTACTGAAAGCGTAATGGTGAAACTGCCTTGTGATTACGCTAGACTTTAGACTAATAGGGCAATTATGGTCATAAACTTACAAGGACTTCTAGAAGTTTAACTGTTTACTAAATGAAGGCTCACAAATGCAGTCAGATGGATCAAATATGTGAGGTGGTAAGTAAGGAATTTTTCCCGCTAGGCTTTATCATGCTGAAAACTAACCTGGTGACTTATGATCAACCTTGACATATTCAAACGTAAACTTAAGCACTAACAATCTCTAGCTCTAATTGGGAATATCCAGTGAAGTGCTTGGATACAGCCCACCAGGAGGAAGTTCAAATAATTATTAACCATGGAAAATGAGTACAAGGCGAAAAAACATGATTATGCGAAAATAGTACTATATATTATGTCCAAACTATCCTTATGTGCTCGACAAATGCGCAAGAGCACAAACCCATAGATATTTCTCAGAAATCAGAAAACTTCCTCTGACCAAATCTTAAAAATAGCAGAGTGAAAAAGTATACGAGGGCATACCTTTAGAAAAGTGTGACAACTAAGTGTACATGGGCCATAGACTTTCTTTCATTGATAGACGTCTGCCTACTTTGTTTGGGCTTTAAAGTCCTTCAACTTCGTCAAAATGTTTGGGAAGTAATCCGTCTTTTGACTCTCACCCAAGTTGATGGTATGTCTGGGTCATAGGTTTTGGAGCCAGTACACAGTATAATTTGACACAACCTGGAACAGGCCATATAAGGTCTCAGAAACAAATCAGCATTAAACTAATCGTTGCATATCAATATAAATACATGGATACATCAGAGTAGAAGACATTAATACATGAATATGTTGATTGGATAATAATTACAAGTCGTGACACACGATTAAGGTGAATGGTGATCGCTGTACAAGGAAAACATTCTGCTTCATCTAATGAAAAAAGAAAGAAACTATTTCACTACTGTAAATAATAACCTATGAAAAAGGGAGGTTACTGATAATTGGTGACCGTCAAAGAATACACAGAAATAACTTCAAGACTCGGGTTTGAAGCTAGTAAATCATTGTTAAATACCATCTGTTTAAAATATTGTTCACCTGACTATGACCTGCTAGTCTGATGGCATTTCCCCGAGCACAGGTTCTTCAGAATTTGGGAAAATCACATGATCAGGATTGGCTGCATCAACTGTGATTCTGCTGTGGAGATATTCAGAATCGGCGTAATCAAAATCAGCAATATCTAGATCATCATCCGTATATAACTTGGAAGTTCCCGCTTGATCCACGCCATTAAATCTGACCATTTGGCTAACGGTATCCATAGTCTTTCCTTCTAATTTCTCACAATGCAGGCTGCTGGATTTTCATGAAATACACCTTTTCCTGGTCTTTCATTTGGCTCTCCCATGAACCCTACTTGACTTTTTCGGACTCCAGAAGCAAATTCTTCCCAACTGTTGTTTCTGTTCAGGAGCAACTTGTTAAGTTTCTTAGTATTTGGACGAATTGTAGGTTTGTGCCCAAAGTATCTCCTGCAGGGGACGAGTTTTAACATTTAGTCAAGTAAATTGTAATTTGCAGACTCTCATAGCAACTAAACAAGAATGCTATCAAATGCTTTCACGACATACCTCCGTCCAGCCAATATTTTAGCCATATTCCCATTGTTGTTTGTCACGAAGACGTCACTTTCATCACACACCATGAAGTCAAGAGCAGCCATGCGTGAGGAAAATGGCATAAATGGTGCCAGCTCCTCCTTGCTAGCTATGGTCTCTTTCGTATGAAAGTTTGGGAATAATGCTTTAAGTGGTGCCAATGTCTCTTCACCTCCATATATTTCACCAGAGGCTATATATATGTGAATGTCACTCCCATACCCGAGGGCTCGTAGCATGAGACCAACTTCTTCAGGGGTAAGGGGACATTTTCCAAGCCTCCGTTCTCTTTCTGGGTTGCTTACCTAAGTAACAAGTATATAAATTATAAATCAATACCTTAGACTAGTCACTAAACTACTGAAAAATCATGAGCAGGTCTGATCAAACCTCTTCAAAACAAACTGATTAATAATAGTCAGACTAACATGTAAATTTCTCCATCTCTTGCGTATGACACCCAATTCTCGTATTTCTTTTTCTCCTCCGCCATAATAACATCCAGAAAAGGCAAGCATGTCAGGCTCAAACCTGCAACATTGATAGGAGTATATCAACATCATAACAGCTCTTTAAATTGTAAGAGTTCACAGATCAGTCTACTGAAAACTTTGTAATAAGTGTTGTATTTGATTCACGAGGGAACATAGACAACATATTTCATTACTTTTTACCCTATGAGTCAAGTACTTATGAATCAATGCAGGGTAAGTGTCCAGTTTTTTCAGTCATACTGATCTAATAATTATGCAAAAAATGTGCCGAAGAAAAAATGCCAAATATCTTACAGCTAACATATTACATGCTTGTTAGACAGGCTGCCCTAAGGCATAATCCCAATACCTTAGGTGAAGTGCAATATAGTGCTTGCTTCTCATTCTCATCCGTTGAACCAATACTTGGCCTGTCTGACGAATGGGATCAGTAAACTTTAGTGCGTGGTAATTTGCTTTACACCTCAATTTTTGCAAGTCACTGTCTAGCTCATTAGACAGCCTGTAATCAAATTTATAGAGCTCTACCACCTGTAAAATGCAAAATTTGTGATATGATTACACTAGCACTATCATATGAAATTCTACGTAGTCTGCACACGAGTTTTTCAACTATGCTCGAATCATAGGACTCAAGGCATGAAAACTTACTTTCCTTCTCTCAAGAACTGGTAACACATGTGTTTCATAGCATTTTGGAGTGCATTTTCTTGGAACGCGCATGGACACTAGATTTTTTCCAGTTTCCATAGCTGGAGGTTGTTTTACTATTCGAACATCCTTGGATAAATAGGAGATAAACCAGTCTACATCAAATATTTCAGAAAATTTGCTGCATCACAAACCAAAACATAGTAGTATTACCTTACAAAAATTTCAATATGGAATGCAGAACACTAGCTAAAAGAGTAGCATAATAACAAAACAGTTGGCAAACCTGTCATCTTTCCAGAAAGAATTTCGGTCTAACTTGGGAATCACAAGAGTAGCATTTAATATGCGGGCAGCAACAACAGCATCCGTAATCTGCAAAGTATTTTTATTCATTACAAGTCACAACATGATATGAAGTTCTTAGCTAAGAAATCGCTATGGAGAACAAACCAGAACCTTGAAAATAACTTCATGTCAAAACATATTAAAGTGGAAATGGGAAAAAACCTACCCCAGTTCTTTGCTGATTTAAACCCCCGCTGGTTGCAATCATCAAATGCCGATTCTCAGTTGTGATTAAACCTTCAGCTATCAAAACACACACCACATTCAATATTAACAAAAAAGGCCATCCATGCTCAGGATTACTGTACTACACTAATGTAATCAAATTTTAGTATGCATGAGAGTCTCACAGTAATACTTGTCACTGCCTTTGGAACAAACCATAGTAAGAATCTGACCCTTTGGAGCTCCACAAATCACGTTCTAAACTCCCTCCACTGGTCTACATAAAGCCACAATTCGAATTTCAAAATCCACATAAACATATATTAAAAACAACACGAGCTGTTCGGGTTTCTTCAACTGACGACACTTACGGCACATGAAAAAAAACGCCTCCGTAATCTGTTCCGACCTCACGTTCACCGTACGCCCAATCTACACGGCAACAAAAATTATCAAAAACAGAAAACGAAAAATAAAAATAGACGAGAAACTAATACAGACGTGAGGTGACCTACCGGAGAAGGAGCAACGACGTAAATGACCACAAACAGGAACAAAATCAAAGCAGAGACGACCGAAACATCCGGCACGAACCCGTCCCTAACGATTCGTCGCTGAAATTTCAAACCAAGTAAAACGCGTAACCCTAAGCTCGAATCACGAATCTTCTTCCGGTAACTCCTCATCATCATAATCTAACCTCGCGTACCTCAACCGACGTCGTCGCTGCTGATTTTGTCTCTTCGCCGACCTTGAAGTAGTCGTCGTTTTTCGTCGACTTCGTCTTCGGCTATAAGCATCTTCGCACGAAGAGGAAGCATCAGCAGAGCAGCTACTACGTGACGACCACAACAACGCGAGCTTCTTCTTCTCCGCGATTTGAATATTTACTTAATTGTTTGAATACTGCGGGATTAGGATTGAATGTGAGCGTGACACGTGGAGGATTGATGAATCTGGACCGTTGGATGTGCATATCTTGTATACTTGCATTGTTCTGCAGTTGGAAAATGATTCATAGCAATGTCATGGACTCAACATTTCAGAGGGAACTTTTCAGAACTTCAAACTGATACCTTCTTGTATTGTTTACAAACTCAATACCTGAGACTGAGTTCTCAGATGATCCTCGACTAATATTTTTATCATCGTAACATTCGAGTAAATAAAATGTACTTAGGAGTTAGGACTTGTGATTCAATTTTGATAGCATGTCGCATCCTTTACTTTCATATTTTTGACGGTGGGGAGGAAAGAACTATTAAGTTTACGGAGAGGTAAGGGCGTTCAAGTTCCAATGCTCCCTTGTTGGAGAATGGTTCTGATTTAGCTGTTGTAAATCGTCTGTCCCGATGAACTGTATCCTAAAGGCATGGAAAATGAGCCAACAGTTCTAGCAAGTTTCAAGTTGAGAAATTTTCAGTATGTATTTTTCAAGGCTAAATTTTCAGTGTGCATCAAATATGTTAATTATGATCCTAAATTGCTTCAGATACTATTAAAGCCTGTCAGAGCCACTGTAGCTGTTATTTTTCGAACTGCCATGGGTTCCTGGTCAGGGGCAACAGGTGGGTTACCAAAGATTGGGAAGCCCCATATCCTAGCAATTACATATACTAAATTTATCAGTATCACACCCGAATATGGCTGGAATCCATCAAGGCCGGAACTGTTGCCATTGCCATCTGGCTTGACACCTACTGTCCATTCCACCTCAAGTAACCTGATGCTGCTGCAAAGCCTGCAATGCAAATCAGAGATAACATTTAAGCCTACCCCACGGTAAATCCTTGTGGTTTATCTGGATAAATGCCAAATGGGTGTGTGCACCATAAAGAATAACCTCCCACTCTCCCAGACCAAATGGAGCTCTGTTGTATTTTTTGAGCATGAACTGATCAGAAAATCCCTAATTCACAGAAACAAAAAAAGAGAGTCATCAGATTAGCTTCACTGGACTTGTGCATGTCCAACCTTGCGGATACTGATGATTATCTTCATGTCAACTCTCCACGACCCGACCACTGCGGACAAACCTCGTTGGCACAACTGGATAAGATAACCATTATCGATAAATGCCACCACACAAGGATTCCTTTCAGCCATCAACCATCATTTTCTTGACAGCAACAACCAGAGCACCATCCTCAAACATGTTTTTTCATGAAAGCTGTACATCTACTTGCAGTACTAAAGTCCTACAGCCATTCTAACCCCATCATCCCAATCATTATCACAGTATACATTAATCATCTCCATGTTATCCCAACACCCTTAAACTATGATTTACTCAACACTGATCTGTCCAAGACCCACCGCATTTAATCTGGTCAGACCCGATTTTCTATGTCAGGCTTAGTTACTAATTATTGCCTGGTCAGCCTCATGTGAGTGATGTTTATTCTACTACAATAATGCCTAACACTTCCACTTATTAGCATTAATCTAATGACGCAAAATTTACTTAGTATATTGAATTCATTTAGTAGTACATAAAAGTATTCATATATATAATGATAGTTTTCTGAAAGAGCAATGCTGAATGCATCGAATTAAATGTTTTAACATTGAAAAAATGTCAAGGATATGAACATTTTAATCATTTGATTTGCCGGTAAACACGAGAATCGATGCAATTTGTTGACATTTTCGTAGAACTTTAGAAATGAAAACTTAGGATTGAAAATGAGGTAAAAGTAGGTGTAGGATGAAAGAAGGTCAGATATTTAATTAAGAATAAGATGATGAAACTAGAAGAAGAGAACCCCACATGCAATGAGTGAAGTTAATCCATGTGTGAAGACGCGTCCATGTGCCGCATCAAACCGCGTGGATCGCACATTGTCTCAGTGTTCGATTCACTTGATTTTTCTCAAACCTTTTTTGATTTTTTATCCTCCACAGAACCCGCGAGAATCCAATAAGTCTTCGCTTCGATCTTCAATCATCATTTGCCGCACTTCCCGCAGCAAAGCTCTCAACTTGCTAATCAATTCATCATTTTTATCGCAAATGGCGAACTGGGTGTGAGCTCTTTTTGACATTCTCGATCGAAAGTTTGCATCTTTGCTATTTGTGTTTGATACTGATTAGGGTTTTGAGATTGGGGGTGATTGGATTAATGGAGAGGATGAGTGTGGTGAGGTTGGTGGAGAGTAGGGATGAAGCGGTTGTTGGGGTTGAGGAGTTGATGGAAGTGATTGAAGCTGTGGGATGCTATGGAGCTTTCAGAAGAACGCAGAAAAAGGAGTGCTTGAATTTGGCGAGGAAGCTGAGGTTGTTGATGCCACTTTTAGAGGAGATTAGGGATAGTGAACAAACTGTGTCTTTTTGTTCTAAGGAATTGAGGTGTTTGGGGAGCTTGAAAAAGGCTCTTTTGTCCGCTAAGAAGTTGCTTAAGTATTGTAACTATGGAAGCAAGATTTATCTGGTGAGTTTGAATGTGGAATTGTGGATTGGTGTCTTGTTGAATGTGGATTTTTTGACAGTTAAATGATGTTTGGTTTGATGATTTTGTCAGGCGTTGGAGACTGAAGCTATCATGTGTAGATTTCATTCTGTGTATGATAAGTTGAGTCAAGCCTTGGAGGATTTGCCGTGCGAGGAGATGGGGATTTCCGATGAGATCATAGAGCAAGTATGCAATCTATCCATTTGCATCCTTTTGAACATCTGCTTGTGTATTCTTTTTCTTTGTAGACTTGTAGTCTGTTTTCATTTGTTGGAGAGCATCAATGCCAATTGAAATGGCAACAAGACACAATTTTCTGATAGGAAAATTTGCTCGTAGGGTTGCACTGATGGCTAATTTCTCAAAACTAAAGGATTTATTTTTAATGGCCTAATAATTGGTTACAGTTTTAAGCAGTGCATAAGCTAATTTGTTATGTATTTGATGCAGGTCGAGTTACTGAGGATGCAGCTTAAAAGAGCAAAAAGGAGAACAGACACGCAGGACATAGAGCTAGCGATGGACATGATGGTGCTATTCTCCAAAAGGGACCACGATGCAAGTGCAGATTCCGCCATAATTGAAAGATTATCAAACAAGTTAGGCTTAAGGACGTTTGCAGAACTCAAGGCTGAGACGCTGTCAGTAAGAAAACTTCTTAAGGAAAGAAACGGACATAATTCAGAAAGCGCGCAACAGACTATTCACATTTTAAGCGAGTTCAAACGCATAGCAGGTTTAGAATCAACGAACCCCCTTGAAATTCCTGCTCAATCAAAGATTTTTCAGAGGTGCCCGTCTTTGATTATTCCCAATGAGTTTTTGTGCCCAATTACACTAGAGATCATGTGTGACCCAGTCATCGTCGCCACTGGACAGGTAACTAGCCCTATACTAAATCAGTTCTAAATTTTATTTTTGACTAGTATGTTTTCTTTTAAAGTTGCTAACTATTATGTTTAATGTTACGCATTATAGACATACGAAAGAGAGAGCATTCAGAAATGGTTAGACTCGAATCATCAAACGTGCCCGAAGACAGGACAGGTCCTGTCACACGTATCACTGGCTCCCAACTACGCTATCCGCAACCTTATTCTACAGTGGTGTGAAAACAACAATTATGAGTTGCCTAAAAGGGAAGTTTACACGGCCAGTGACTCGTCTACTACAGAACTAAAGCAAGAAATTTCTTCATTAGTCCAAAGTTTATCCACCTGCGATTTGGATGTTAAGAGAAAAGCCATTTCAAAACTCCGGAAATTGTCCAAGGAAAGTCCTGAAAATCGCGTAGTGATAGCCAACTGTGGAGGAATTCCACCGTTAGTTAAGCATCTAAGTTACCCTGAAAGCAAAATCCAGGAAGAAACTGTGACAGCCCTGTTGAACTTATCGATTGACGAGGCTAACAAACGATTGATAGGCACCGAAGGTGCCATCCCATGTATAATCAAGATCCTGCAAACTGGAACAACACCCGAGGCACGAGAGAACTCAGCTGCAGCACTGTTCAGCCTTTCTATGCTCGATGAGAATAAAGAAACAATCGGTTCCTCAAACGGAATATCTCCATTAGTCTCCCTGTTGAAAAACGGAACACCCAGAGGGAAGAAGGACGCAGCGACTGCTCTCTTCAACTTATCACTAAATCAAGCAAACAAATCACGAGCCATTCGTGCAGGAATCATCCCTCCATTACTCAACATTCTAAGAGACAAGAATCTCAACATGGTCGACGAAGCCCTCTCCATCCTCCTACTCCTCGCATCCCATCCAGAAAGCCTCAATGAAATCGGGACCCTACCCTTCATCGAAAACTTAGTGACTATCATCAAAGATGGAACACCCAAAAACAAGGAATGTGCCACATCTCTCCTCCTCGCTTTAGGGTTGAGTAACTCGTCCCTTACACTTGCTGCACTGCAATTCGGCGTGTATGAGCATCTAATGGAGATCCGAAGCTCAGGCACAAATAGGGCTCAGCGAAAAGCTAACTCATTGCTGCAACATATGTCCAAATGCGAGCACATCCCCTAAATGAAGTGCATCACATTGTGGTTTTGGATGATAAAAGTCATATATTCCTGCCATGTTTTTCTTCTTCATATCATGTTTAGAGTTTCAAGCTATGTAACTCGAGTGTATATATAACACTGTTTAGTTGTTTACGTATCAAAAAGTAGTATTTTATAGTCAATTGAAATTCACATTGTGTCATTATAAAATAAATATATATATATATTTGAAATGCACGTTAATACAGAGGATAAGGTAATAATTTTAAGGGGTGGTAACATAAATAGTCTAAACTATCAGGGCAATATAGTGAATAAATGAAGCTTCAGGGACCTTAACCGAAATTACCAATTTGCTCATTACTGCAGCTCCTACTCTTTCTCCGGAGCAGAAAGCTTTCTGAAAATCGTGCTTTTCTCTCCTCGGGTCAATTATCAGCTTCGGATGCTCCAAGGTAACGATGCTCGTCTTACGCTTCGCCAGTTTTCGCATTTATTTTCTCAATTTTATTCGATTACGATTTCTGTGATTTGCGCTTTAGAAGCAGAGCAGCTTGTCGAGTTGAATTGTGATTTTTTTTGAGGTGACTAATGACTGATCGTTCGATTATAGCTAGATGCTATTGGAGTGGGGTCTTGGATGAAGAATTTTCATGCTGATCAATTGTGAATTTATATATGTGATTTTAGGCTTTTGTTAGAATTTTGGATTTTAGGGTTAGCTTTATTTAGTATTTACCTGCCCAGATTAAGATTAGGAGCTAGGGCTTCTGCTGACTGAGTATGTGTTTATTCATTTGGAGGTTTAAAGTTTCTATTTTTGTTTTGTTTGTTGAAATCTAGGGAGGTGATGAATCAAGGTCTTATAATTTGTCTAGGGTTTATGCCTTGTTGTGCTTCTCATGTGTGTTTTTATGTTATGTAAAAGGGGATAACTTTGTTGGTGTTTTTAGATGTATTATCATATATTATGTGCGGCCACACATGATAGATGATTGGTACATGAACTAATGCATACACCAATGTGTAAGATCATAGTCTGTCTGGATGAGGACGGGTCCCTTGCTTTAAGGGACGGGTCCTCATGTACCAACGGACGCGTCCCCATGTGTCATAGTCTACTTGGATGACGGACGGGTCTCTTGCCTCAAGAGACGGGTCCTACGGACGGGTCCCTTACCTCAAGGGACGGATCCTACGGACGGGTCCCTTGCCTCAAGGGATGGGTCCTCATGCACCAACTGACGGGTCGACACGTGTCATTCTCTGGGTGAGACAGTTTTATAACTGCTGAACAGTTTATGTAACTGTTGAACAAGTGGGTGTAACCGTTGAACAGTTATGGGACCTGTCCCCATGAACGTGTCCCCACGTGTAACTGCTGAACGTGGCAGTTTTGGGCAACTGCAAAGACCCTGATATTATATTGAGAATGACTGATTTTAGTGGGTGAGAGAGACATACAAGTCTAGAGCATAGAGGTATTGAGATACACTAGTATTGATACACCAAAAGACTAAACAAACGTCATCAACATTCGATCCAAGAGCCTTGATCGGTGTTGGCCGGTTTGTCTTATCTCACTTCAGATTTCGTGTAACCCTAAGGCTTTTGTAAGGGGCGAAATACTGATTTCGGAAAGTGAATACACGATTCAAACCGATATCAAGTTGCCATTTGATCAGTCCCCGGAAGCAACAGCAGCAGCACTCTAGGGACCCGTCCTTGGAGAGCACCGGTGCAGAAGGCCATATCTCCTTCAGACGCGCACCAGCAACAACAGTCGAAATCAGTATTCGGTGATCCATGGCAACTGTTCGTGAGATGGCAAGCAAGATGGAGAAGTTGGACAAGTTCGAGGGAACTGACTTCCGTCGCTGGCAGAAGAAGATGCACTTCCTGCTGACCAATCTGAAGGTGGCGTATGTCCTGTCCACACCCATTCCTGAGGTGGGTGATGATTCTTCAGTGGAGGCTTTGAGGATCAGGAACAAGTGGGAGAACGATGACTACATCTGCAGAGGACACGTCCTCAATGGTATGTCTGACTCCTATTTGATGTTTATCAAAATGTTGAATCTGCTAAGGAACTTTGGGATTCTCTTGAGTCTAAGTATATGGCAGAGGACGCGTCCAGTGTAAAATTTCTTGTGAGCAATTTTAATGAGTACATGATGGTGGACAGTCGTCCTGTTATGGAACAGTTCCATGAGATACAACGTATCTTGGGGCAGTTCGCCCAACATGACTTGAAGATGGACGAGGCAATCTCGGTGTCCAGTGTCATTGACAAACTGCCTCCTTCGTGGAGGGACTTCAAGAACATGTTGAAGCATAAGAAAGAGAATCTATCTCTTCTTGAGCTTGCTAGCCACTTGCGTATCGAAGATGGTATTCGTGCGCAGGAGAAGGGTAAGAAACCACAGGTTTCTGGCTCTGTCAATGTGACAGAGGAAGGGTCCTCTAAAAGGGACAAGGGAAGGGTGTTAAACGCTCTTCTGATAACACTGACAGTGGACCTAACAAGAAACCGTCCCAACCAGGGAAGGGTGTCAAATGTTGGGGCTGTGGCAAGATGGGACATCTCAAACGAGATTGTCGTTCTGCAAAGAAGGGTAAAGTTCCAAAGTCTGGTCAGAGTTCTAAGGAACCTGGCAGTGTACTCATCAAGGTCAGAAATGGACGGGTCCCTTCGAGGGAACTGTGTCATGTTTGAAATTATTCCTGTTTTGGATTATGTTTCTAACATTTCTGAGGCATTTTATATGCAGGATGATGAGATTTCTTGGTGGATTGACTCTGGTGCTACGTCGCACGTGTGTAGGGACAGATCTATGTTCAAGTCGTTTGTTACAACGAGCAGTGGACGGGTCCTTCACATGGGAAATGAAGTCAACGCACCTGTACTTGGGCATGGACAAGTAGATTTGGAATTTACTTCTGGAAAGATTTTAAATCTTTGTAATGTGTTATTTGTTCCTTGCATTAGAAAGAACTTAGTTTCTGGACCTGTTCTCAATAAGATGGGTTTTCGGCAAGTGTATGAAGCCGATAAATTCATTTTGACTAAGTGTGGCTTGTTTGTTGGACGTGGTTACTTATGTAATGGAATGTTTAAACTTAGTATTTCTAATGTTTCAACATCTGTTCACATGGTCAATACTCATGATAATGATGTATCAGAAGGACGGGTCCCTTCGAAGGACAGTTCCTCTCTGTGGCATGCTCGGCTTGGACACGTTCACTATAAGAGATTACTGGACATGTGTAATAATGGACTGATTCCCATGTTTAATAAGCATATTGAAAAATGTAGAACTTGCATGCTTACTAAGATCACTAGACAACCTTTTTCTAATGTTCAAAGAGAAAGTAGTATGCTTGAACTCGTTCATAGTGATTTGTGTGACTTTCATGCGACACCATCCTTGGGTAATAAAAAGTATGTCGTGACGTACATCGATGATTGTACTCGATATATGTATGTGTACTTGTTGCACAGCAAGGATGAAGCTCTTGATAAATTCAAAATTTATAAGAGTGAGGTCGAAACTCAAAAGGGAGTTTTGATCAAAAGACTCCGTACCGATAGAGGTGGTGAGTACTTTGATCCAACTTATTTTCAATCTGTTGGACTCGTTCATGAAGTCACTGCTCCTTATACACCTCAACAAAATGGTGTTTCGGAAAGGAGGAATCGAGTGTTAAAGGAGATGGTGAATTCCATGCTCTCCTACTCGGGACTTAGTGATGGGTTTTGGGGAGAGGCCATGCTTACTGCATGCTATATCTTAAATAGGGTTCCTAACCGAAGGAACAGGTCCTCTCCATACGAACTTTGGTTCAAAAGGAAACCCAGCTTGAGTTATGTACGGGTCTGGGGTTGTAGGGCAGCTGTCCGAGTACCAGATCCTAAGCATAAGACACTTGGTGAAAGAGGTGTGGAGTGTATATTCATTGGATATGCTGAACACTCGAGGGCTTATAGGTTCTATGTAATTGAACCAAATAAGTTCTATTCGGTTCATAGTGTTATTGAATCGAGGGATGCTATCTTTGATGAAGGACGTTTCCTTTCAAAGGGCTCTGTCACTGGTCTGGGACGGGTCCCTTACAGGGACTTGGACTCAGAACAGGGTGATGAGGGACACTTCCAATTGAAATCTATTTCAAATGGTGAGTCTCTCAGTTCTGATGTTCAGAATGATAATGTTAATCCTTCGGATGAACAAGTTTCTGAACTGAGGAAGGGTTCCCGAGTAAGAAAAGCAAAGTCATTTGGTAATGATTTTCAAACTTACTTGTTGGAAGGTACAAGGGATGAAATATATTCCCAACATTGTATTGTTACAATGTTGAGGATGATCCTAGAACCTTTGACGAGGCTATGAAGTCTCGTGATGCGTCCTTTTGGAGGGAGGCAGTAGATGATGAGATGCAATCCATCATGGGGAACCGTACCTGGACACTTACTGACCTGCCACCAGGTTGTAAACCTTTGGGATGTAAGTGGATTTTCAAAAGGAAAATGAGAGCGGATGGAAGTATTGACAAGTTTAAAGCTAGACTTGTGGTCCAAGGCTTTAGACAAAAGCAAGGGACGGATTACTTTGACACGTACGCTCCGGTTGCTCGTATGTCAACCATTAGGTTGTTGATTGCTTTGGCAGCAATTCACAATCTAGTCATCCATCAAATGGATGTGAAAACAGCATTCCTTAATGGAAGGTTGGAGGAGGAAATTTACATAAAACAACCTGAGGGATTTGTCATTGCTGGTCTTGAACACAAGGTGTGCAGACTGGACAGGTCCCTGTATGGACTGAAACAGGCTCCTAAACAATGGCATCAACGATTTGATGAGGTTGTGTTGTCGAATGGTTTTGTTTTAAACCAATCGGACAAGTGTGTATATAGCAAATTTGATGATTCTGGTGAAGGAGTCATAATTTGCATATATGTTGATGACATGCTGATTTTTGGGACCAGTCATGGACGGGTCCTTGAGACGAAACAGTTTTTGTCATCACAATTCTCCATGAAAGATATGGGGGAGGCTGATGTTATTCTTGGTATAAGGATAATGAGAAACAAATCAGGTATCATGTTGACTCAATCACATTACATTGAGAAGTTGTTGAGGAAATTCAACTACTATGATTGTAAACCTGTGAGCACTCCCTATGATCCTGCTAAGGGACTCGTCCCTAACACAGGAGCAGCTGTATCTCAGCTGGAATATTCTAAAGTAATTGGGTCTTTGATGTACGCTATGACTAGCACAAGACCAGATATTGCTTTTGCAGTGGGTAAGCTTAGTAGATTTACTAGCAACCCTGGCGTTCATCATTGGGACGCGGTACATAGAGTGTTGAAGTACCTGAAGGGAACACTTGATTATGCTCTATGTACACTGGCAGTCCCTCTGTTGTGGAAGGGTACTCAGATGCAAGTTGGATAAGTGAAGAGACCATTCCTCGGTAAGCGGGTGGATATTCCTGCTTGGGGGAGGTGCTATTTCATGGGCTTCCAAGAAGCAAACTTGCATGACGTCCTCTACGATGGAATCTGAACTTGTTGCCTTAGCGGCTGCTGGTAAAGAGGCAGAATGGCTAAGGGACTTAGTCCATGATATTCCATTGTGGGAGAAACCAATTTCACCCATATCAATACATTGTGACAGTGCTGCAGCGCTGAATAAGGCTTATTGCCAGGTGTACAATGGGAAATCACGCCACTTAGGTGTGAGGCATAGTGTGATCAGAGAGCTCATTTCACACGGGGTGATATCGGTTGATTTCGTTAGATCACAACGGAACATGGCAGATCACTTGACGAAGGGTCTTGCAAGAGACATGGTTGTGAGATCTAATGAGGGGGTGGGACTTGTACACACGTACGTACCTGACTAGTCCTTTAGGGGTGAGACACCCAATTCCTACCGGTAACTCCGGGACAGAATTCAATGTGGCACAAGCTCATTTCTAAAGGCTGGGAGCATGATTTAACCCCCACGTTTGCTCTGTCCTACTGAATAGGCTGATAGGGACCCGTCCCTGAATCTTAATAGTTTCCTTGAAAAAGTGTAAAGTAGGTACACGATAGGGAGCGGTCCCTGATAAGGAAATTACCTATGTGAACATGAAGTTTGGCCGCTTCATGAGGCTTCAGGTAGGCCTCGGACATGTTCATGAATAGATATGGACTCATGGCCGTTAACGAGTCAGGACAACTTTGTTTAGTCAGATGACTTGCGTGTGTATTGTCTTGTGGCACCCAAGAGGGATTGATTGGTTCAATCCTTACGGACACCATGATTTTCAGGGTGTTTCAAGCTGTACACTACGTGGAAATTCAATCGTAATGGACATTTCCACTTATGCGTAAGTTATGATAAAATACACTAAAAGGGGGAGGATTGTTGGTGTTTTAGATGTATTTATCATATATTATGTGCGGCCACACATGATAGATGATTGGTACATGAAACTAATGCATACACCAATGTGTAAGATCATAGTCTGTCTGGATGAGGACGGGTCCCTTGCTTTAAGGGACGGGTCCTCATGTACCAACGGACGCGTCCCCATGTGTCATAGTCTACTTGGATGACGGACGGGTCTCTTGCCTCAAGAGACGGGTCCTACGGACGGGTCCCTTACCTCAAGGGACGGATCCTACGGACGGGTCCCTTGCCTCAAGGGATGGGTCCTCATGCACCAACTGACGGGTCGACACGTGTCATTCTCTGGGTGAGACAGTTTTATAACTGCTGAACAGTTTATGTAACTGTTGAACAAGTGGGTGTAACCGTTGAACAGTTATGGGACCTGTCCCCATGAACGTGTCCCCACGTGTAACTGCTGAACGTGGCAGTTTTGGGCAACTGCAAAGACCCTGATATTTATATTGAGAATGACTGAGTTTAGTGGGTGAGAGAGACATACAAGTCTAGAGCATAGAGGTATTGAGATACACTAGTATTGATACACCAAAAGACTAAACAAACGTCATCAACATTCGATCCAAGAGCCTTGATCGGTGTTGGCCGGTTTGTCTTATCTCACTTCAGATTTCGTGTAACCCTAAGGCTTTTGTAAGGGGCGAAATACTGATTTCGGAAAGTGAATACACGATTCAAACCGATATCAAGTTGCCATTTGATCAGTCCCCGGAAGCAACAGCAGCAGCACTCTAGGGACCCGTCCTTGGAGAGCACCGGTGCAGGAAGGCCATATCTCCTTCAGACGCGCACCAGCAACAACAAACTTTTGGTAGGAAGGTCTTTTTTCGGATGACTCTTTGTTTTTTACTGCAGTTTGGGTCATGTATGGAAAGATGTAGGTTTGTAAATGGATAAATAAAACGAACCTGTTACCAAATAACATCCAGACAATGTCATTTTATATCTTGCAGTTTTGGGCCTTTTGTCTATCAAGTCATGGATCTTAGTTCTTGAAAACAATGTACCCACTTGTAAACGATTGGTTTATATGCTGTTATTTTCTTTGTAGTGTGCTTCTGATGAACTTTGTATTTCGTGTAGATGATTGAACAAATGATTGACTCTGGAGTCACTGGTGGCGGTGCGGATGATGGTTTCTTAATATCTAATGAAAAGCAACTACAAGTCATAGTGAAGAAACAGGCATTGAGAGATTTGCCAAATGGAAACAATGTCAACATAACAAAATCAATAGATGAATCAACATTTCAAAAAGAAAGGAAAGATTCCGATAAGGTTTCTGGTAGCAAAAGATTATCATCTGAGGTCAACCCACCACAAAGTCAAGTTCCTAGTGCTGTTAGTACCAATACAAATCTTGTATATGTTCGTAGGAAAACTGAGGCGGAAATTGGGAAGATCTCCTCTTCCGAAGTTGCTGGAAATAATACTGATGCTCATCTTTCAGACAAGGCCCCAGTCTCAAATGAGAGAGTCCAGCCTAGCTCGACACTGAACAAGCCTCAAACTGATGCTGGCAACATTTCTCATTCTTCAGAGTCTTCTCTAAACTCTCGTTCCCTGCCAATAAATTTGCAAAATGAGTCTCCATGCATTGTTCCTCCTAAACCTGGTATGCCGTTCTTGGAAGACTCATGTCGGCTTCCTCAACTTGCTGGAAAGTTGAGTAACACTGTGTCATCTATAGAGAACAAATCTTTGCTTACTCATCCTGTTGGAATATCAGGTAACACTGTGTCATCTTTTGAGAACAAATCTCCACATCCTCATCCAGTGGGAATATCCAATAACAGTATATCTCCCACTAATGACAAAGCTCAACTGCAACCTCTTGGAAAGTCTAGTAACATTATATCAGCCACAGAGATCAAATCTCTAGCTCCCCGCCCCCATGGAAGTTCGGATACCACGGCATCTGTGGAGATTAGATCTGTGAACAATCATATTTTTCCTGCCTCTACCACGACTAAGGTAGATGCTTCCATGGAATTAATCAGCAAGCCTTTGCAACAGTGGCATGTTCAGCCACGGGTGTCATTGAGAGGCTTGGATCGGTCAGCTCACGGGGAATATCTACAAAGTATGTCATTGCAGTTACAGATAAATTATTTAAGTCAATTAGCCTATACTGCTTTTGATTAAACTTACTTTACTGTGCTTTATTTTTCGTCAGTGCTCCGATCCCTTCCATCAGTTGAACTAAGCCAACTTGCATTCGAGCTGGAAGCAAGATCAATTAAACTATCATTGGAAGAAGGTATTGTTCTCAGTTATGTTACTTGATCTCACATGAGTACACATATTTCTTTGAGTTGGTTGTCATATTTAAGCATCATGGTTTCACTCTTAAAATCTCCATTTCCACTGCGGCTTCCTGTCAATTCACACCCTAAAGATCCCTGATTTTGAGTGTACCATAAAGTAACTGCTATTAGTTAGTCTTGCACATTTCTTTGTTCGCCTCTAAAAAAAATGAAACACTCAAAAAGTTCAGTAATTCAGTTTCATCACAAGTTTCAGTCATGACATATTTCTACACTACTTCTTACAGCAAGAGAGATGGCTCGTGTTGAGATGCTGAACGTAATGGGGAAGTCCAGCAAGCCATCCAAATCACCGATAGCTCTACCAGAGAAGTGAGAAAAAACAACTACCTCATCTCAACTTGTCTGGTCATTAAGTACATAGTATTCTCCTCATCCCTACAACACAGGAGATACTCTAGTTTTTTGTATGGAAGCAAATAACAATATATGGATATAAATGTTGTCTTCTTGGTGTTAAAATATGTAAATGTTTCACTTTCTATTTATGAACTGATGAAAAACGTCAGTCAATGTTCTGTCGACATATCATCACATGAAAATAACTGCCAGTAACTGACACCCTCTATACATATCCACCGATTCCCCATTTCTGAAGTTTTTTCTTATTTCCTCACTCTGAATCCCTCCGTAACCCCATCAATGAATTACTTGTCAGATTTCCACTACCCATCACCACCTCCTCGGCCACTCCAGCCAGTTCTGACCCTACCACCAGCCCCTCAAACACTGCCTCTGCCTGCCATTGACTTTCTGACTTCAGGACTGACCCTGTAACACATGAGATGCCATTGGTACAAAAATGATGATACTCAGCCCCTGTAACACTGCCATCCACCACTAGCCATCGTGCATTGGACCTGGACACACACTCCCCTCTCGATCATGACCCCTCTTTCAGCAGCTCGCCCTATCTCAGATTGGATCTAAGGTTAGTTTTGTGAAAAAAACATAGCTAGATCAGCAATGGTCTGAGCTTGGCTTTGTTCTACACTACAGAGTTGTATATTCCTTACATTTGGATCTGTGTAAAATTGTCAGTAACCTGATCTTTGTAACCTAAATCTAGCTGATCAGACCTTTTTCTACTTCTCTGATGGAACCACAGATCACCTGAAAAATGTACATTTTCTACTTTCAATAGATCTCTGTGTATTTCGTCGCAAGCTCAATCGTGTTACAAATGTACAGAATATATGGCCATATGCTCCTGAAAATGTACAACTAGACACATCCATAAGCAAGCAAGCAGCAGCAGCTCATTCGAACAGAAGTAGTTTCACTCGGAAGGAAGAATTCAGATCTTTCTAATGTGTCAGCATCCGAAGCTATCTCGGCCGGAGTGGAGAAAGCTGCTGCTTGTGATTTACGCGAGGATTGCCATTAACCTCTTTTGGCTTATCAACAGCAGACTGAATTTGTTCAAGAATTTCTATGACTTCTTTCATGGAAGGTCGAGATTTGGGTTCAAGGCCAAGGCATTTTAAGGCAAGACGAGAAGTTTGTGCAGCAGCTTCTAAAGGGTATTTTCCTTCAAGTCGTGGATCCATGACTTTCCTTATTTTTCTTCTGTCCGAAAGATATGGGGTTACCCAGGTCACCAGACTAAATTGCTCACTTGGCCTGTTGGCGTCAAGTGCTCGCAAACCAGTCAGCATCTCAACCATGACAACACCAAAACCATAGACATCACTTTTCACGTATAAATGCCCTGAAAAATGATCAAGTCTTGTTGGATCGAGCAAGCAAGATATGTACAAATTTAATAGTGGATGTACCTGTGGTGACATACTCCGGAGCTGCATATCCATATGTCCCCAACACCCGGGTTGTTAAATGTGATTGACTCGCGGAAGGACCCATTTTAGCCAAGCCAAAGTCCGATAGCTTGGCATTGTAGAACTGCAAAACTCAGTTCAGCTCTTATCTTCATTTCATATTACATTTTTGCAAAAGAGGAAATAAAGTGGAAACCTACCGCATCTAGCAGTATATTGGAGGACTTGAAGTCTCTATAGATGACTTGCTTTGATGCATGTAGGAAAGAAAGTCCCTTAGCTGCACCAATTGCAATCTTAAGCCGCAAATTCCATGTAAGTGGCTGAACTGCAGACCCTCCTGAGGATTAGAAGGTGGTATGTATCAATAAATAGCTTATCAGGATAACTTTGTCAGGTGATTCTTGGGAACTATCTTACTTCCGAATAGATGATTCTCTAAGCTACCCTTGGGCATATATTCATAAACCAAGAGAAGCTCCTTCCCCTCCCAACAGTATCCTAACAACTTCACGAGATTAGGGTGTGAAATCCTCCCAAGAAATGTCACCTCCGACTACATTACAGACAGGTTATAAAGAACTGTTAAATTCTTCTGGTTCATTTGTAAAGCCAATCGACATCATGAGAACACATGATCATATTCTTACCTCCCACTCTTCAAACCCTTGTGAGCTCTCTGCATTCAACTTTTTCACAGCGACCACCATACCACCAATCCAACCTTTGTACACACCACCAAACCCGCCCTCGCCTAGTAACCCATCAGCACGGAAATTCTTTGTAGCTGACTTAAGCTCCAAAAAGGAATATATCCGCAAGTTTGATGAAGGCAAGAGCTTCCCTTCATTAAATGATCCGTCACTCTTGCTCTCAGATGAGAACAAGCTGTTTCCAAACGAGCCATTGCTAGCCCCGGATATTGTCGAATCACTTGTGGTATGCGATCTACCGATACCTGAATCAAAAAAATCTATTCCAGGTCAACTGAAAATTATAAAACCTCAACTTAGAGTAAAGTCATCATGGTTTGTACAACAATCAACAAAGATTATGCAAACATGAGGTACTTGAAAAATTACACAAAGATGAAATCTTTGAGTGGAAAGACAAAATCTTTACATCAAAAACAATAAGAACATATGAAGCTGACAAGCTCTGAGTATGTTCTAATTTTAGCAACGAGTAATTAAGAAACAACCTGAGCTGAGCTGATCAGTGGCTGAAAGATTAGGGTTTGCAGCAGCAGATGAGCCCCAACAAATACCCATCTGAGAGTTTTGACTCCAGCAACAAAAACCTACTTTCTGCAAAGATTTGAAAACCCCAAATACTGAAACTGAGAGATATGAATTGGAAGCCCCTTTCAGCAGTCCCCACTAGACACTGGAGTATTAAGTTAAGTGGGAAAAGCTTCTCTTTTTTAGCACTATTTCTTCCATTTCTATTTTCCATTGACAAAGACAAACTCAAAGATGAAAACTTTCCGTACCAAATGTCGTCTTCAGTTCAATTTTGTTTGATATCAAGGTGTGGTAGATTTGAATTGGTCAATCTGATCTCAGCCACTAGTTTATGAAAGGCTTCAACTTTTTTTGATAAATGAAAGACTTCATCTATCAAAAAAAAACTTAATGACAGCAAAATGTGAATAAATGAAAAAACTGCATACCTACTCCGACACACATGGTTCGCACACTTGTGTTGTTGTCATGATCTTGATCATAAGAGTCAACTCTCAAGTCCTAAATGAGGTAATCCCAACATCAAAGCTAACACGAATCCATTGTCCAATTCAGAAATTTTCTAGAGAATTTTCCGGTACACCACTTTCTGTTTACATTTTCCTTTATGCAATCTTTTGTTTTTGAAAAAGATTTTGCTCTATGCATTGACGCACAGGACGGGAGGAAACAACACAAATGGTGCGTCCAAAGCTATTCAAATCTGAGCGTTCTTGATAGATAGACCAAGAATATAACCATTAGATCATCACCCCTTCCGTGAATCAAATGATACTTGAATTCTTATTAAGAGATGTTTGAGTATCAAGTTGCTAGAAGAAATGTATAGTTTCATGACATGTGAATTTTGAGTATATAATCAATTGTTGATAATCACTCACTCAATACTTTTAAAAGAAACAATGCTATAAGCAAAAACAGATACATGATGAATCCATAAGGCTCAACAAGCTGTGCAGCATAGTGTTGGAGTCAGTTTCCTTTGGCAGCTTTTGCTTGCTTGGATCCTATGGAGAAGAACTCAGTAATGACTTCCAACGGCATACCCTTAGTTTCCGGAACCTTCAAGTAAACAAACACCCATGAAATACAGCAAACCACGGCGTACAAGGAAAAGACGCCTGCTAGTCCGATGTTGTTGAGCAGGACGGGGAGGGAGTATGTGACTATAATGTCGCAAGTCCAGAATGTAACGGCGCAAATAGCAATGCATATTCCACGGACACGAGTGGGGAAGATCTCTGCACAGAGGATATTGGGGATTGGACCGAATCCCATGACGAAGGTGCAGAAGTAGACTATGACACTAATGGTGGAGATGACTGCATTAACCATTTGTCCCAAGTCGATGAAACTTGCAAGGACTAAGACGACAAGGGAGACGATCAAGATTGGGATTGTGTTCAGCAGTAAGCTCCTGTGATCAACAATAGTTCGAATGTTTATAAAGTTGTTATAACTTATAAATCTAGATCGAAGAAAGGTCAAGAATTTCACCTTCTGCCGGAGAGATCCATAAGCCTCATTGCCACCGTGATGCAAGGAAGCATCAGTAAGGTGGTCAGAGTACTAATGAGAAGAGAAGAAGAAGCCGAGCTGATCCCAAGGTTAGCCAAAAGAACACCAACTCCAGCTTGTTGGAGGATCTGAGGCGTATAGTACAGGACGCCGTTGATACCAGCAAACTGCGGAAACAAACACATCTTTCGAATATAAGCAAGCACGGCAAACCAGTTTATTCAAGAGGAATATTTTCTAGGAATGTAAGCGAATAACTTTACCTGTTGAAGAATCTGGATGCCAATCCCAACAATCAACGCATGCTTAACACCAGGCTCGAAAAGATCTTTCCAGACTGGCCCTGTAGATATGGTTTCAGAAGGATGGGCCACAGCTGGTCCGACGGGATGCTGATCCAAGAGAGCCTTGGACCACAATGCTGGTTGACTGACCAATGCAGCAGCTTGTATGTACTCACCATCTTCAGGAATATCACCGCGGATAGACAACATAGAACCTCGTCTTGATCCAGCAGCTACGCCTTCCTGATGCAGATAAATCCTCTTATACCCTTCTTCCTTTTTGCCGTCAGGACCTTCCCTCTCGGACAGCTTCCATGCCAACTGCCATCCGCCACCTATATCAGCAGTCTCACCGTCCCCATGCAACATACTGCTGCCTCTAACACCCAATGCACTGCCATGAGGAGGTTTACCCGAGTCCTTTTCCACGCCTGTAGTCTGCCGTGAAATCAGTGGACTATGTAGATTGTCATCAGAGTCACTACCACTGCTGTCAGACCCATCACCGTGTTCTTCCTGGTGAAGGTTCTCCACATCCCACTCTTCCTCATGTCTCGCTTGATGCCCAGCTGTGCTGAACATGCTGCCAAAGTTAGGGAAAAGCGCACTACGCGTACTACCTGACTCTGGTAGATTTTCATGTACGCTACCGAAGAGGGTCACAAGTGGATCCATAAGCAAACTGCCACGGTTAGCTATGCTGCCTTGACGAGATGCCAGCCCAAGCATGCTTTGCCCGGTGACAGGCCTAGCCACCCACGATCTACCAGCCTCTGGTCCATAAAGCTTGATTTGATCTTTCTCCGCGTTTGCATCATGCTCGTCTCCTCCATCGTCAGCAGGCACAATGATGTAGTCCTCTATCGATGTTTCTCCTCCAACTCCAAGACCTTCGACCAGCAGTGCCATTTCGCCTGTTCACATATACTTATCAGTATCAAGTGATCATAGATCAACATTCAACAGCCATTACATTGTTGGAAAAATAAGAAACTAACCAGAAACATCTTCCTTGCCGCGCAGCCTCTGGAGGACAAGCCTAGCCTCCTGCATCCTCCCTTTACTCACAAGCCACCGCGGAGACTCAGGTAAAAACAACACCATCAGCACAAAGTAAACCAACGAAGGAACGGAAAGAACTCCAAGCATCAACCGCCAGCTGGGATTATCAGTCAACGACATACTGAACACCATACAATAAGACAGAAACATCCCACCAGAACCCATGAACTGTGGCAATGTGTTGAGCAATCCTCTGATCTCTGGCGGGGCAGTCTCAGATATGTAAACCGGGACCAACGTCACAGCCAAACCAATTCCAAAACCATCAAGAAGCCTTGCTAAAAGAAGCATGTAAACATTGGGAGCCCAAAACATGACTAAGCCGCTGATGAAGTAAAGAATGGATGATAGTATCAGCATTGGGCGACGGCCAACCAAGTCTGAGATCCCACCGGAGCAGAATGTGATCATGGTAGCTCCAATTAGAGACATGGCCACAATGAGTCCTTCCATTGTTGGTTGAGTTTCTAGTTGAAACTCCTTTTTGATGTACAAAAGAGCGCCTGTAGATCAGATCATATCAAATCAATCAAGAGAAAAAATCAAAACTTTGAAACAAGTTATGTCACTAGAGATTAGTAGTCACCTGCAATGGATGCATTATCCAATCCTTGTATCATGTTACCAACAGCAGCAGCAACTGCAACAAGCACAGCTCCACTCATCTTGGCCTGCTCAATTCACAACTCAATTGATCAACTTGAGATATCCCAAACAAAACAACATTTACACATTCGAAGTAAGAAGGAGATCTAAATCATCAAATATAAAGAGAAAATCCATCACAAGTAGATACAAAATCTCAAACACAACTGAAAAAATGGCACAAAAGCACATACCAATCTTCAACCCCCACCTCAAAAAATCAGTGGTTGTGGTGGTTTCTGGCAAAAAGAGATGAAGAAGCTAACAAGAGATGCAGAAAGGAGACATCTTTTCTGATGCTTAAAAACCTGAGCTTTCTTCAAAGGTTAGTGCTGATGATGTTTGGAGGCACGTTTCTTCACTTTGATTTAAAAACTGCAACAAGGCAAGGGGCAAAGGCATCAACTTTAACATTAACCCACTTTGCCCTGCTGGATTAATGACCATAAACCAAACAAGTGAAAAGCATTACACAATGCTGGCTCTTGCTGTCTTGCTCCTTGAGACCAGCCCACGTCAGCAACATCAGCTACAAATCAAGAAAAGAAAACAACATCCCCACAAGGGTGAAACAACTTACCATCATTCACTGGCCCAAGATGATTATTTCCACAAGTTCTTAACTTTACATGATTTTTAACAAAAATAATAATATCTTAACACAAAGATCTGAAATTGAGGACCCCAAATAGGCCAAAAGGAGGTGTCTTTGCGGTCCGGGAGATCTCCATCACTCATGATCAATTCAGATGCACACTCTAGACCTCTGTATGATTCATAGTACTATATTGAATTAATGTGCAATAATGCAGAAAAGTCCAAACTATATGATCAAGTTGTTTTGGCTTATGATCTGTCTGTCCACACATTTCAGCATTATTAAAAAATTAGTACCTGATTTCACAGCGGCTGTCGAATCTTTTCACTCCATGACAAACCCCTCTTCACTTCTCAATAACAAATTGTAAAGATTGCATCTTTGAATCTTCAATGCTATCTTTGGCATTACCCAAATCGGTAAATTGTTCGCCAAGTCGACATCCTTTGACATTTTTAACCTATTTTTCTATTTTTAATGGTTTAAGAGTAGATCTTTTACCAGCGATTCCGATGATTCCGATGATTGTGGGATTGTGATTGATGAGTGGGCGTCTGGATTCGGAATTCGGTGTTCATGCGAGTCTTCAACTTGCTGCAAGATCGATTTTTTTTATGGACCCAAGCAAGTAACATGGTGACAGCGACCATTGCTTTTCTTGGGCTAAATCGAAACTATGCAGTTGGCTCAGGCCCGAGTTACTAACCCTAAATAAATTGATAGAACCCATTCCCATAAAATGAACAGTTTAGTAACATTTTTAGGTCTAATTGCCTCAATTGTGTTGGTGTTTTGTGAGCCATGTATTCGGTCAAATGCACACGTGTTCGTATTTGGGGCAGTAACACACATTAGGCTCCAAAATCAACCACGACCCACTTCGAAAAGGAGCGACCTTTGATCGACTGAGAGTTGAAACGAGGAGGCGAAAGTGAAAGGTGGGAGCTTTTTGGAGGATGAGTGCTGAGGAGTTGATGGGAGTTGAGGAGGAGATTAGGAAAAGGAGAGCTGCGAGAATAGTAGTTGATGGTAGATTGTGTGAGGAATTCTCTGCTGGGTATTATGGAATTTGTACAGTTGGGGGAATGCTTAGTGCTGGGACTTCTCATCTTGCCATAACGCCTCTTGATGTTCTTAAAGTTAATATGCAGGTTAGGGTTTTTCACACATCTGTTTGATCCAGGTTGTGAATGTGTTTTTAGCTAATGAGTTTGATTTGGAATTGTTTTTGTTGAATTTTAGAATTTTTGTTTAGTCCTTACTCCTTGCACTTTGGAATGTGAATGGCGCACGAGATATATTAGGGTTTAAGCAGCATTTTTTACTAGGAAAGTGTAGAATAAAAGTCTGCGAAAATTGTTGGAATTTTACTTTGTAGCATTGTGTATTTTTACATAGCTGTGAGATTTTGTAGTTAAAAATGTTTGTTTTTTCTTAGGTTCTCTGTTTGTTTATTTGATCGTCTTCACCAATTGTTTAAAATTATAACTAAACTTGATGATTGTTAATACTGTTGTTTTGGAAAGTTTGTTGTTTTGACGTGTTTTTTGTAATTTACTGGCTCCACTACTAAATGTTTCCACGTGGCTCATTCAGGCGAACCCGATGAAATATCATGGTATCACCTCAGGCTTGAGTACATTATGGAAAGAACAAGGCCCTTCTTCTCTGTGGAGAGGCTGGTCCGGCAAGTTCTTTGGCTATGGTGTTCAAGGGGGATGTAAATTTGGTCTCTATGAGTATTTCAAGAAGTTTTACTCAGGTTTACTAGTTGATTATAACAAGAGTACCCTGTTCTTCGTCAGCAGTGCATCTGCGCAAGTTTTTGCTGATATAGCTCTTTGTCCATTTGAGGCTGTTAAAGTGCGGGTTCAAACACAGCCTTGTTTCGCTAGAGGCTTGGCTGATGGGTTTCCAAAGCTTTATGCAGCTGAAGGCGTGAAAGGGTAATTTTTAAACCTTCTTTTAAATATCCATACCATTAGTTAGGTTCTTCTTTTACAGCTGAATGAGTGGGACCAATGTCTACTTTGTGCAGTTTTTACAAGGGATTACTGCCACTTTGGGGACGTAATCTTCCATGTAAATAATTTTTACTTCTCTTAAAAACCTAGAGTTCGTTTCCTTTTTACATGCTAGTGTTGTGATGCAAGTTTCCTGAGCATGGCCATGTTTGTTTACCCTTTACTTAATTATGTTTTTCCGCCTTTCAGTCTCCATGGTAATGTTTTCAACATTTGAGTATTGTGCGGATTTGACATATCGTGACCTTATCGGCAAAAGAAAGGAAGACTGCACAAAAAGACAGCAGCTTGGTGTCACATGCTTGGCTGGCTATGTATCAGGGGCTTGCGGCACCATTGTGTCCAATCCTGCTGACAATGTAGTTTCAGCTCTTTACAACAAGAAAGCCGACTCTATCCTGCAAGTAAAACTTTTATATCCCAAACATTCCCCAATTCAGTTGAAATAGTAATAGTATCACAATCAATCTACATTTCCCTCCTAGGCGGTGAGGAGTATAGGATTCGCTAAGCTTTTCACCCGAAGTCTACCTGTTAGAATCATTCTGGTTGGACCTGTTATAACTTCGCAGTGGTTTTTATATGATTCCATCAAGCTACTTTGTGGCCTGTAAGTCTTAATTCTCAGTTAGCTTCTCTTAGTGAGCACTTGTTACTTTGTGGCATGAATATGCTCATTTAAACGGCGTGTCAAATTATTTCAGGCCTGCTAGTGGAGGCATTGTGCCGCAAGTGGTAGAAGCGTCTGTGTCAACTTAGTGAACTCAGTACTCATATGTGATTAAACAACACTTGGTGGCAAATCCATCTACAAAAAAACTGTCATTGCTATATGAGATCATCCCTTCATCACTCTGAGGTTGACGATGCCAATAAGTTTGGATTGGTGCTGACAGGAAACCAATTCCAGTTTTAAGTGGATGCCATGTTTTGACTTGCTGATATGTACATGAGAAGGAAAGCTTATCCTTGCATAGAGGAGTGCTGCATGATCTACTAGGCCTGGCACTTTTCGGGTTTTTAGTAAAAAAATTTAAACCCGTACCCGACCCGCGTAGTCTAATTTCGGGTTCGGGTTTATAGATTTAAAAAAAGTTTAACCCGTACCCGTACCCGACCCGCGTATTTTGAATAAATAAATATTATAAAAAAATAAAAAATGGATCTAAAAATATTATAAATAAATAAAAAGTGAATAAAGTCATAGAATAAGATTCATAAACTGTTATTTAGTCCTTGAATAACTTGAAAATAATAATTTGAGCAGAAAAATAAACATGATTTGAAAATAATAATTTGAGCAGAAAAATAAACATGATTTGTATATCAAATAGTATTATGAATATATAAATATGTATTTATAGGCAAATTCGGGTTTGCGGGTTTGATTAAAAATTATATATTAAATCCGTACCCGAACCCGCAGTGTCCAAAACCCGACCCGAACCCGCAAAAATTTTCGGGTTTGCGGGTTGAGTGCGGGTTTGCGGGTTCATGTGCCACCCCTATGATCTACTCAAAAAATACATTTTTGACTCATCCAATCCGGATAAGATGCCAAGTACTCCCCCAGTTGTCACTACTAAATAGTTTGTGCTTTGAACCACCAATCCTATCAAGAAGAAGTCCAATACACAATTGCTGTGTATGTTATCTCGATCTTCTTGTGTGGATAATGTCATGAAAATACGAGGACTTCTGAAGTCTTAAAACATGTCTTGCATGGACTATTCTTTGAACACTTCTTTGTTGTGTTTTGTCAGAATGTTGAACTGGATTTGGTTCAATGACTCAAATATGAATTAGGGGATGAAGAGAAATAGACATCAACTTCCCAAAACTCAGAACTTATCCAAACCATGGAGGCTGGAGGCGGAGTGGACCCAGCTTTGTACAATGACCGACACCCATTTCATTAATTATCCAGAAAAGCAAAACCCATTTGCTGTATCACTCATTCTGTGTCCCCATCTTCTCATATTGTGAAATCATCTCCAAAGTTTCAATCTTTCTCAATTTCAAAACCCTAGTAAAAAGAAGTCCCTTTTGGCCTTTTCAGGTCGGCAACAGAACTCAAAAGAGTAACAGTCCATATGAAAAATAACTGAAGTCATTCATTATTACTCAAAAGACATCAATGAAATAACTGATGAGATTAAACAATCATTTTGACAACATTGCCAACAAGTCAAAACAACACTCACCCTCTCTCATGGCGCCTGTCGTTTTCTTGATATTTAATCTACATTTTACAGACAGATGAGGCTATGCAATAATGCAAAGGTAAGGTAACAGCTCTATTTAGATTCCAAAAGGTTTGATTTTTTCCAACTTTCAGAAGACCCCAACTTTGACAGATCGTTGAATCTGCCAATTCTTCATCAGTTTGGAGCTATCAACCGGTAAGAAGACATCTTTCTTTGCCTGTCTTTGATTCTTCACTTAGTTGGCTTTTGTCTTTTTTGTGTAGCCGCCTTTGTTTTGTACTCTTCTTAAGGTTGTTTGAGTGGTTGAGCTTTTGTGTTTTTGACTTATTGATGTTGCTACTAAGCTTTCAAAGTTTGTGAATTTCACAAGATTCAGGATTTTTGTTGACCTTAGATCTTTATGTCACTAGGGTTTGAATTAGTTCTGAAATGATTTCTAGGGTTTGAGTCTGGAGGTGAGTGTTGTTGATTTGTGTTTTGGAATTTGGTGTGTAAACAGGTGAGTTTTTGTTTATGTTGGATGTGGACGGAATGGTGAAAAGGTTTATTTTTGTAACTGTTTGATGGGAAACACATGTCGCGGACATTTCAAAGCTGAATATTACCAAAGCTTTGAGCAGCCAAAAGATCATTCGGACGATAATTCTCCATCAGCAGTCAACTCTCAGGAAGTAATTGCAGAAGAGTTTGGTAAACAAGCTGTTGATAAAGAGGTGGACGAGGTGGAGAAGAGAGTACAAGAAACTGTAACGAAGAAACAAGGCGTCATGAGGCGAGGGGATAACCAAGCTTCTTATGTGCTCGGTCATAGGACTGAAAATGTGCGTGATCTGTATATTCTTGGAAATAAACTGGGACAAGGTCAGTTTGGGATTACGTATTTATGCACAGAGATAGCTACGGGGACTCATTATGCTTGTAAATCAATTTCGAAGAGAAAATTGATTGCACTTGAAGATGTGGAGGATGTAAGAAGGGAAATTCAAATAATGCATCATTTAGCCGGACATAAGAACATTGTGACTATCAAAGGTGCTTATGAGGATTCGGTATCTGTTCATATTGTGATGGAACTTTGTGCTGGCGGAGAGCTATTTGATCGAATCATTCAAAGGGGACACTACAGTGAGCGAAAGGCGGCTGATTTGACTAAAATTATTGTTGGTGTTGTTGAAGCATGTTACTCACTTGGTGTGATGCATAGAGATTTAAAACCCGAGAATTTCTTGCTGGTGAATAAGGATGATGATTTTTCTCTGAAGGCCATTGATTTTGGGCTATCTGTATTTTTCAAGCCAGGTAAAGCTACACTCGATTTAGACATTACCTTCTACTTTTCTTTCCAATTTCTATATAAGTATTTAGCTTTACTACATTTTATCAATCAATTCATTGGAAGATGCCAATATTAACGGGATATGAGGATGCAAAAAAATGCAGTGTCGATAGATTCTTTATGAAATGTCAATATGCATCGTACATAATTTCATTTTCTTGAACAAACTAAGATGCTGTTTCTGAATTTTGTTACCTTTTCCTCCGTTTTGTATATGCATATCTACTTTGCAAACATTAAAATGTTTGAAGCTGAGAGCAGTAGAGTACTAACCAGTTTCTTGGATATCAGGTCAAGTTCTAACTGATGTTGTTGGGAGTCCATATTATGTGGCTCCTGAAGTTCTTTTGAAGAACTATGGCCCGGAAGCCGATGTATGGACTGCAGGCGTTATTCTGTACATACTGCTGAGTGGTGTGCCTCCATTTTGGGCAGGTACTGCTTGACAAAAAAAATTGAGTAACTATAAATCTTACTGCATTTCGTGTTCTAATGGTTTGTTATCATTGAGTTCAGAAACGCAGCAAGGGATATTTGATGCAGTGTTGAAAGGATACATTGATTTTGATTCAGATCCGTGGCCCATCATATCTGATAGTGCAAAGGATCTTATTAAGAAAATGTTATGTATGAAACCTGCAGAGCGCTTGACTGCTCACGAAGTTTTATGTATGATGATTTCTCCCTTACCTTTCCTATTTGCAAATATTTAGCACACTTACTAAATCTGTCAAAAGCCAGGTAAGTTGTCAAAGCTAATTTCATCTCATAATTTTTTGTGTATAGGTCACCCTTGGATCTGCGAAAATGGAGTTGCTCCAGACAGAGCACTAGACCCAGCTGTGCTTTCTCGCCTCAAACAGTTTTCGGCGATGAATAAGCTGAAAAAGATGGCTTTGCGGGTAAGTTATGAAAATTGTATATGTAGTTTGGTAAATTAATTTTTTTCTGTCATTTTGATGGCTGTAGTAGTAACGGAATTCTCATTTACGGCAGGTTATTGCTGAGAGATTATCTGAGGAAGAGATAGCAGGTTTGAAGGAAATGTTTCAGGCCATGGATACCGATAACAGTGGTGCAATAACATTTGATGAACTCAAAGCTGGTTTGAGAAAGTATGGTTCCACCATGCAGGACACAGAGATTCGTGATCTCATGGATGCAGTATGTTCTTAACTTTTGTTTGTGTACCTTTTGTTCCGTATTTAAAAAAGGAATTCACTCAATAAATTTTATTCAGGCTGATGTAGATAACAGTGGAACAATTGACTATGGTGAGTTCATAACGGCGACTGTCCATCTCAACAAACTAGAACGAGAGGAGCATCTTGTGGCAGCTTTTCAGTACTTTGACAAAGATAGCAGTGGCTACATCACAGTTGATGAGCTCCAACAAGCTTGCGCAGAACATAACATGACAGATGTATACCTTGAAGATATCATCAACGAAGTTGATCAAGATAATGTAAGCCATCACGCCCATCATCTCTACCATTCCAGTAGTTATCATTTCACATTGACATTATAATGATTTTTAATCAAATCTCATGTTTCAGGATGGACGGATCGACTATGGTGAATTTGTTGCCATGATGCAGAAAGGAAATGCAGGAGTTGGAAGGCGAACCATGCGGAACAGTGTGAACATGAGTATGAGAGACGCTCCAGGTGTTTGGGCATGAACATCATTCTCTTCAAAAAAGGTACCTCTAATTCCATTTTAAACTATCAATATCCTTATACTCATTACACTACCTAATGCGCGTACAGATCTCTAGCGACAAGACTTAAAAGGGAGTCGACATTGAATCGCTGCGGGAGGAGACGGTACATGGCCCTTGGAATTTCATTAGAGTATGACTACTGGAGACAAAAACTAGCTTATGTTTTCAAGCTTCCTGTTTGTTGTATTATTTGTGTCATTTTATGTGATGTAACTTTGTTTGGAACTTCGTAAATGAAACAGTTGTTAACTACCAACTGAACTGATTGTCATAAATTCATTTACCACATCTGTCGGGCCGAATTGCAAACATATAAATATTATGGCCCATAAATAGTGGCCCAATTAATGGGCACAGTATCGTGGTTTCATTATTTTGGGCCGGATAGAGGCCCAACACATTTTGTACGGATTAAATTTGCTTTCGATTTTTGTGGAATTTTTTTGTATGGAAATTGATGGACCAACAATTTCATGTCATATTCAGTAGATTATAAGTTAGTTGTGATGCATTTATCGAGTTAATTTCGTATTTAAATCACAAAGAGCACACCGACACATCTTGTCGGAATATTCTAATAATGGGATCTTAACATTGCGATTAAATTTGAATGATTGTGAATATAAATAATTTAAATAAAAATGCTTTTAATATAATGTCGAGGAGACACGTGGAAGTGGTACCGTAAAATGAAAGGCCGGCGCCGCATTGGTCTCGTCACATGGACAGCAAATCAGCATAATTTGTGTAATGATTAGAATCTTGTATTGGAACAATTATGCTTTATTTCTGTCCAAATGTACAACTACACGCTTTCTGTCTAACTTGTCATCTTCCCAGGTGTATCATTTTAAATCGTTTTTTCATCCAATTGTCGGCAACAAAATTATAACAAAAAAACTTAAATCAAAATTAATCGGAACAAATTTAATTAAACACAAAAAATATATAGATTAATAAACAAATTTACGACAACAAATTTAACAACATTCTTACCGTTACACTAATTGAACTCTTCTCCAGAAGCCTTCTTCCACTACTCATTTTACACGCTTGTTTTGTTTGAATGATTTCACATAAAGAATGAAACGACAACGAATATGAACAAAACGACATCGACTCTTCAGCCACTGTTTCCAGATCTGAACTCTCAAATCCTCTTATTCAATCTTTGACCAAAAGGTTTGACCATTAGTAGCTTCTTCTGCCGTCATCGAAATTCTTAGCGTAGTTGATCGAATCATACCTGTAGGTCTGGGGCAACCCGACATTCCGACCCGACCCGACTAGCTTCTTGAGCTCTGATCTGATTTTGTAAAACAGATGCTTGACGCTGCCTCTGGAGTGAGAACCGAGCGCTGAGGTTTCATCCTCGTTCATTTCAAGATCTTGAGTGAAGATGGGTTTGCGTGACATGACCCAGTTGCAGCTCCATTGCCACCATTTGCGGATGGAGCTACCAGCGTCGGATATGGATTTGGATCTGCGGAAAGCGGACCATGAGGTGGCGGGAGAGGAGATGGGTGTGAGGTTTAGGGAGAGGGAGGAGAGACGGCGGCGAAGTAGACCTTTTTCGGAGGTGTCGGTTGTTGTTGTGGTTGTGGGGAGGTTGAAGGTGCGTTTTTGGATGATTGAACTCATCTTCTTGTTCATCAAGTTGTTGTGGGTTCGGATTTGGAGAGCTTCGAGAGCTTGTAGAGAGATATGTGGAGAAGGAAAGGAGTAGAATTAGGGTTTAGAGAGACAGAGGAATGAGCAAGAGAAGAGATATACAGGCTGGTTGAAGGAGATGATGGTGGGACCCACTTATAGTATTCTTCACCCTAATTTAGTTGAAAAAGGTTGTTACGGTGACGTTTTGAGCCTTGAGGTGTGAATCAATAACGTGGGGTCAACACACGGCTGTCAGTTGCATATGCATGACATGAAATACAACTGCCGACACGTTCTTGACTTAAGCTTCATATCGCTTATAACTCATCTCGTCAGCTCTCTGGGCACCAACTCGTGCCAAGCCCAATAATCATCAACAAATGTCCACCGGCCCAAATTCGACTGCAAACAATTTCAGCTGAAAGTAAAACTTTACTGATAATATGATCAACAAGGAGCTCAATCAACTGAATCCCGGCAGCAGAGCTGATGTGCGAGCATGGACACAACAGTTCTGATAAGGCGGTGATAGGCCAATCTGTTAGCAGTGAGTGATTGTTTCGATTTGGGGTGTGTGCAACTGAGTTCTGAAATGGTGATTACTTCTTGGCCTTGGCAAACCTGAGGCATCTGTATTTCTCGCCGCTAACAGTGATTTCCAAAGCACCGTCTTGATTGTCCTGATTCGATGCAGTTCCCATGAGGACACTTTTCTCTTTCTCAAGATTTTCTTTCTCCATTTTAAGCCTTTGCTTCTTGTCGAGCAATTTCAGCCTAAAACATGAAACATTAGAAATCAACATTTTGTATGAAACTGAAGTTGAGAAAAGTAGAGATCAGTATAGATAGTCATTATCTATAGTTCAATATTAATTTAGCCAGCAGCAAACAAAGTTAATACGATCTTAAAGTAAAAGGCGCAACAGTTATGAAGGCCACAGGTGACAAACAAGAGCAGGAATGGGAACACTTCAAACTCAACCAGTAGCTAATAGCCTCCTCAATTTCAAATACATAACACGGGACTAGATACCCAGTAACTCAATGCGCAAATCTTTCAATCCTATCGAGAATCAATATAAACTAAAAAAGCTACAACGAGTTCATAACACAGACCTTGTCCTTCATTTGTCCGCGCAACTAACAACAAAATCAAATAACAAAATTTCACAACGAAAATAAGTCAGCAAAACTCCACAGCTCCAGAGCATAACTAGAAAGCCCTAAGCTCCAAGCTCAAATCTCAAATCCTAAAAATCAAAATAATCGCAATTCAAAACTCAATTTTTACCTCACGCCGAGAAAGCTCAGCCTTCCAAGCAGCTTCCCTTTCCGTAACTTCCTTCTCCCTCTCCTCAATATAACTCTGCATTTCCTCTCCTTCATAATCCTATCTTGTATGTCTGCGTCCAGCGCCTCCTTCAATTCATTCACAAACCTATCCACCACCGCCTTTATCCTCAACGACATCCTCACCTCCCAAATCCACCGAACCCTAATTTCAAACTCAATCACCGCAACAGAGGAAAATCCAATGCCAAGAAAGATTCATCAGCTGACGTGTCACGAGTCAAACGACAGCGTTTGGAGACGATAGCTATAGCTTAGCATTGGGTTATGAACCACTGCGACTCTTCGGAAAATCAAATAATAATAAAATGAAGAAATCAAATATCTTTCCGCATCTTTCTCCGCTTAGGTTTCAATAACGAACAAAAAAACACATAAAAATTCAAACTTTCAAACTCCGGCGAATCTCCAATCACCAAAAGCTTCAATCTTTTCAACATGGAGGACTGCATGAGGGAATCGATGAGGAAGTTAGCGTTATGGTATACAAAAACATTTAAACCAATCACTACCCACGAAGAACTCGAGCCGATAATGGCGACGCTGGGCTTCGTTTCCGTTTTAACCCCTCCTCCGGAATCGAATGACGGTGGAGGTGTTGGTGGTGTGATGAATTGGAAGGAGTATGTTTACGTTGCTGGAGGTGGTAGATGGCGTTTAGGTGAAAAGACGGCGCCTAGGCCGAGGCTGCCTTCGCCGAGAATCGATGGATTGCATATTTGTACTTATCATGCGTTTATTGATGCTGTTGATTTTTGGTTGGAGATGAGTGACTTTTCCGACCTTTTCCACGTTAGGTATTTTCTTGAACTTTTGCTTTTCTGTTTCTTCATTTTTCAATTTTGATCACATTTTTGTTTTGTAAAAATGGCAGCTTTGCTTGAATATAAATTCAACTTGCTGCGCAATCTTGACGATTGTGTTTTCTGATTTTTAATGTTTATGGATGTGAATTGTGATTTTGTTGTAAAAGAGGAGTTAAAGATATTGAGGTGTGATGGGTATGGTACGTGATTTTTTGTTGTAGGGGAATGCCGTTGCACAGAGTGCAAGACAGGAACAGGAAGTGGCGGAAAATGGAAGAAGATGACAGTGTGTTTGTCTACCGGGAAGGGACTATAGATCTTGCGACTCATAGTATCTATCAGTCTAAGAGGAAAGGCAGTGGAGGAGATGGGAGTGATGGGATAGGAGGAGCTCCTACCTCTTCTTCTGGGATGATCCGCTGGAAAAGAAGTAGCAGGGATACTGGATCAGGTGGCATACTTGTTCCGTTGAAGGATATCATTGTATGATTTAGATCATTTTGTGCTACAGGTATCAAACTCTAAATTCAATGCATTTTATTTTTGTTGTTAATGATGATAAATTCATATATGTTTACTTCGAAAATGAGTTCCTTTATGCATTAGCAATCCTGTCTTGTGCGGCTGAGCTCTAACGGTATATGTCCATATTCCTTACATATTAGAGATTCATAAGAATGCAAGGTCTTGTCAGGCTTGAAAACTATCTCCATAGCTATCCTTGTGATTAGAGGATTCATACACATTGTATTGGTAATTTTGAATCACTTTGAAGTCCCTACAGGCTACAGGGTAACATCCTCATAAGGCAAAAAATTATGTTTAATCAAGTTCTTGACTCATGTATTTTGAAGTTTGTAACTGGATCTGTTTAAATGTCTGTACTGACAGGCTTTTGTAATTTTGTTTGGGTTATATCCTGTTTTGTTATGCATATATTTTGTATACAAAATCTGTGAAATCTATTTGGCCCAAAATGCATGCTGTTCAAGATTTCTATTCAATAGCATTGCTTTTTGGCCATTAGTACATGTCGAGTTAAGTTAGTGATGTGCTGGAGTAGAGTAATCTGGACATGTTTTCTTGATGTAATTTTCTATTCTGCAAACATCTTACAGTTGGGGACTTCATACACACTAGCAAAGACCTGGTAATCAGATTGCTCCGCACTAAATTCCAAATTTGACTCGTAGTGAACTGAATCATACATACAAACTGATATTTATGATGTATCTATCCTCCCAACTCTGGTTGACAATTTGTTAACTCATAAATAACAACATTAACGTGCATGAATCCCAAGTCTTGCATGTGGCCACTCTCTTTGATATACATTGAAGTTCCAACAACACTATTAACTCAATGTTGCATATAATGATTGCCGAATGGAGCTGCCCGAGGAAACTGCCAAACCCTATAAATTATAGTCGTGCTGACGCTTAACGATAAATTACTGCACACCTATTACCGCGATTAGGGTTCTAATAAATACTATAAGTATAGAGGTCGGCATCTTGATCCTATAACTCACTGACCTTCTCTATTGACCTAACTGGTTTGATACAATCTAAATGTCAGTTAAGTTAGTTGTTTTGTAGTTGTGCTCATGTTGTGATTATTGATTGAAAGTCATGCATAATTCATTCTTAATACTTCACAAATTAAAATATCTGAAGTAGGCTTCAGTGTCCTAAACAACATTTTACAATCGATATTTACTATTATTTCGATTTGGTTTGGATTTAGAGAGACAATAAAATATCATAAGACACGAGAACATCATATCAACTGTTGATTTTCATTGTTCTATTGGTTGAGATTTAATTAATTTTTAATTAAAATAGTGTTTAGATTTGCAAAATGCACGGCATTTGAGAATAATGATTATTAATAATAATCGTTAAATTAATAAAAAACAATGATTGAAATAATGTTTTTATGCATATACTCTCTCTGTCCCTATATATTTGTCCACTTTCTATTTTGGGTGTCCCCTAAGTTTGTCCACTTTCCTTCAATATCAACCACATATTCTGCTTTTTACTCATATACTTTATAAACCATTTATTCTCAATCACATATTTTATATCTTCTTTCTTTCTTAAAAACTGTGTATTTTGTGATTTTGGACAAACAAATAGGGACCGAGGAAGTAGTAACCAGTAAGGAGCAAAAATGAAAGCCTATAAATAATACCCCGAAACTCTCGATTTGCCTCCACTTTCCATTTTGCAACAAACACCGATTCTCTAATTTCCTCAACCTCCAAAGTCTCATTTAATCTTCGCCGTCGGACTCCTTCTCCTCCGCCGTCATGAACCTCCGACGGCGACAAGTACCGCTTCAAAAACAAACTGAACACGCCGCCGATGATAAACCGTCATCTAACTCCAAGCCATCCGACGCGCTTCCGCTTACTCTCTGCGTCACCAACGCCTTTTTCCTCACGCTATTTTTTTCTATGGCTTACTTCCTCCTCATCCGGTGGAGAGAGAAGATTCGCGTGAGCACTCCGCTTCACATCGTCTTGGTTTCCGAGATTGTAGCAATTGTTGGATTTTTTGCCTCTTTTATCTACCTGTTAGGGTTTTTCGGTTTCGATTTCGTCCAGTCTGTGTTGTGGAGGTCTTCGGATGGTGAGGGAGAGGTCGATTGCGATTTGGCGATATCGAAAGAGGATTCTAGGGTTACGCCTTGCGGGGCGGCGATCGATTCTGCTCCGGTGAAGATATCGAAAACGGAGGTAGTGGTGATGCAGACGATTTTATCATCTGTAGAGGATGAGGAGATTGTGAAGAAAGTGGTGGCGGGAGAGATGCCTTCGCACTCGCTGGAAACGAAGCTAGGAGACTGCAGGCGAGCAGCTGCGATAAGGCGAGAGGCTTTGCAGAGGATAACAGGGAAGTCATTGGAAGAACTGCCGTTGGAAGGATTGGATTATGAGTCGATTTTGGGACAGTGTTGCGAGATGCCTGTTGGATATGTGCAGATTCCTGTTGGTGTTGCTGGACCTTTGTTGCTTGACGGGAGGGAGTATACAGTGCCGATGGCGACTACTGAAGGGTGTTTAGTGGCTAGTACTAATAGAGGATGTAAGGCTATTTATATGTCTGGTGGAGCGAGTAGTGTTTTGCTGAAAGATGCGATGAGTAGAGCTCCTGTGGTGAGGTTTGGGTCGGCAAAGAGAGCTGCTCAGTTGAAGTTTTTCTTGGAGAACCCTTTGAACTTTGAGACCTTGTCGCTTGTGTTCAATAAGTATGTCAAATTTCAAAAACAAGTGTTGGTTCTCATTTAGTTTCACTTTTGTTGATTTGGGGCCTGTGGTGATTTTGCAGATCGAGCAGATTTGGGAGGCTTCAGAGCATCAAGTGTGCCATTGCTGGCAAGAACTTATACATGAGATATTCCTGCAGCACTGGTGATGCTATGGGGATGAACATGGTGTCAAAAGGAGTTCAAAATGTGCTTGACTATCTGCATGAAGATTTCCCTGACATGGATGTCATTGGGATCTCAGGTAATATTTAACAAGTGATTAATGATCTGGTACTCGTTGGGCTGTTCAATTGAATTACCTGATTGATATCTACCTAGAATTGTAATGTTTGCAATTTGCTAGTGGTTATTGCAGTTTCATTACTTGACTTTTATTTTTGGTATTAATGAACCATGGTCCTCCCTAGGTTTGACATTTTTATTTGAATTTAAGACACCTGGTCCTTGGGTTTAATATCTGATGCTGACCAGGTAACTACTGTTCGGACAAGAAACCAGCTGCAGTGAACTGGATTGAAGGAAGGGGAAGTCGGTTGTTTGTGAGGCAATAATCAAGGAGGAAATAGTACAGAAGGTTCTTAAAACCACTGTTGCGTCATTGGTGGAGCTCAACATGCTCAAGAACCTAACTGGTTCGGCTGTGGCTGGAGCTCTTGGGGGCTTCAATGCCCATGCCAGCAACATAGTGACTGCTATATTCTTGGCTACTGGTCAAGATCCTGCTCAGAACGTTGAGAGCTCCAACTGCATTACCATGATGGAAGCTGTCAATGATGGGAAGGATCTTCATGTATCTGTGTCAATGCCTTCAATTGAGGTTGGTACTGTTGGAGGAGGTACTCAGTTGGCTTCACAATCAGCATGCCTCAATCTTTTGGGTGTAAAAGGTGCTAACAAGGATACACCTGGGGAAAACGCGAGAATCCTTGCGACTATTGTAGCTGGTTCAGTTCTTGCGGGTGAGCTGTCACTCATGTCAGCAATTTCAGCTGGGCAGCTCGTGAAAAGCCATATGAAGTACAATAGATCAAACAGAGATATTGCCAAAATGTCTACCTAAGACATGAGGTGAGAGAGTGCACATGTAACCTATAGGACATCAGGTGGCCTATAGGACATCAAATGCAACAAGTTTAGTGTTTAGGGATGCCACCTTATGGCTTTCATTATTATGTAAGAAGGGTATGCGGTCACCTTCTTTGTACCGGTCACCTTCTTTGTACCATTCCACTATGCACCATCCACCCATCCGTTTTGTGGAAGGGATAATCAGAATTATTCTCTGAGAACTTATAAGTACGATAACAATATTATGTCAGAATCACCAACTACATGTAAATCCGTCTTCAAGGGTTATGGCCAGCCTTGCGTCCAAATTTTTACGGTTTCCTTTCGGCATCACTCGGTTTCATTGCTTCTCACTTCCCACAGTTTCGTGTTAACGAACCGATAGCTGGGGAAATATAAACCAGTGTAACAGTGGGAGAAAGAAATCTGAGTCACACCTGATGTACTAATTATTTGCCAAATACGAACAGTTTTTTGCACAAACCTAAGAACTATCAAACACAATTAGATTCAGGCAGAGTCATGTACGATTGTTCCGTCGTTTGAGCAAGTTAAGCAAAGTATCTAGATCTTCAATAAAGATGCACTGGATCTTCAGTTCTTTATCCTGATCCACGGTCCACCTCCCTGAAACACCATTTAAACATCCATTTCCACGGCCGCACACACATTCAGCACAAGTAATAGCTTCTTGACTGGATGGAGATTGACAGATAAATCCATCATCCCATCCATCCTAAGCACAGGCTGATGAATGGATGAGGCTTCTCTGAGACATCATTCAACTGCAATGGCTGCAAGGAAGCTGGGGTCTGAGGTGCGAGTGCAAGGAATGTGATTTTGACCTGCACGAGGTACAGGCAATTGCAACTCCTACATAACCACCCATTTATTGAAGTGTGAGTTTAAGACTTTTAAGTTCATTATAACCCCTGGAAGCTGGAGGCTATGTGATAGACTAGGAAAAGTAATACTCCGTAAAGTGCTGTCAGATGGCTGGATGAGCCATCAACATCAGTCTCAGGCATCCATGGAGATCCTTCTGCAACTACAGGAGCAGCCATTGGCATTTTCATTCCAAAGTAACACTGCAGTAGACCAATTGCATTTATGAGTCAACTAGCTGGCAAAAATTACAAAGTAGCAAACTAAAATGCTTTCTTCATTGACATCTATGCATTTTTTCTGAACATTTAATGCTGATGTTGGGTGATTTGGGTCCATATACAACCTTCAAAAGCTTAAAAATTCATTTGAGGTTGGAATACATTTGTGCTTTCATCTAAAAAGATACAGTGCAAAACAAATCAGCACACAGAACACTAAATACAAACACCTAGCTCTAACAGGGCCTAAATTTCGAGGCCCCAATTTGAGAAAAACATGCACACAGAGATGACCACAAAATACAGACTCATCAGTACTCATGGAGTTACTTGTGGACTATTTGTGGCCTTCTGTTCAACCATAACCCAGATAATATGTCCTTTAAATCTGAAGCAGTACCCATTTGAAAAAAAATCAAATCTCAACTAAATGAAAGCAGACACAGTGGCACACTGTAAGCTGTCTGACTTTAATCCGTTTTCACAATCCACACAATTCAGACCCATCACCCAATTCCTAAACCCAACACCAGAACTTTTCCCGCAAATTCTAAAGGCTATCAACTATCAAGTATCAATATTGACAGTTTAGACATAAATAACAAATCATTCACAAGCTAACAAACAGAATAATACATTTTAAAAACACAAGTATATTCAAGTATTTCCGACTACCTTCGGGCATGCAAGCATTCCCATATCAACTACCACTAAGAAAATTTTGAGAGATGAATAAATAAAAAATGATAACAAATTCCTTATTAGTTGCAAGGAAAGTAAGTACTCAAATTCGCCTTCACCACCAATATTACTCTTTATCAAAACTTTTATAGAAGCAAAAGACAATAAAAACTATCAAATTCATATCAATATTCAAAGGATAATAATAAGAAATCCACTAGATAGAGCTGCATACCTCGTTTTGATTTACCACCTGAAGAATCTTGTCCGAGCTTTTTTTCAGTAACCCTCTTCATGCACCTCTCTAAAAGGTTGCTGGCTGCTGCGCATTGTGTAGTGAACCATTTACCTGGCTGTACAGTGCTTCCAAAAGAATATGCAAAAGATATGATTAGAGATCCATTAATGTGGAACCTTTCAAATAATAGAGTTTATCATACAAAACACTGTAAACAAAATATTAATCCTTAGCACCTATCCCCATGTTCATTTTTTGGGATTAGATTTAACACGATCATTACACTGTTTTATCCAATATTTCTCAGTGCAACTGCTATACCGGTCTCAATAATGATGACTTAGCTACAAAACCTTTCTTTTCACCCTGGTACGTTTCATATAAATAAAAGATTCATGTCTAGGCAACTCTTTCAGTCTTTCTGATATGGCAATTGTGCTAGTCCCTGGCCTAATGATTCTATGAATCAGCTCTCAACTCCTGGCACTACACATGATTGGAGTTGATTTTACGGAGCCACTAATTCTACCCTGAATAATCTGTCAAAGATCTGCTATAGGTTTCCTAGGTAAAGACACATACACAAATCCTGATTTCTATCAGAATTTACCCATTTTTTTATTAATTATAGCCAGTTAGCGCAGCTAAATGTGCATATGCCTCCAAGCAAAAGTAGTTAGGTCCATTTTAATGTTTTAAGATCTCTATGATGTGTGCACCTAGTCATGCACTAATTGTGGCCCATTATGCATGTGGCAAGTCTTTAACAATTGTTTAAGTAAACATTTTACACTCTCAAAGCTTGAAAACCATCTCCTCTGTGTACTTAAGTCCCCTCTATATATAAAGAATTCAACTTCAGAATTTTCCACGCTCCCAATAAGATTCTGCCGATCTGGTCGGCATGTTTTATAATATTCCTTCTATCCTCATGTTCTGATTTTAATAGCACAAATGAATTGTTTTACTCCTCCCAGTATTACAAACAAATCTAGTTCTTTTTACATCCCAATTTGTGGCACCAAGGTCTTGATAGCAGTTAACTCATTACTTTCATGTTTTCTACGTGAGGCTCAAGTTTTCAGATAGATTTATGACTGTACGCTCGGAAATATCTTACACCCTTTGTAGCAATAACTATTCATATACTCATCGGTATCTCTTAGCAACCTAAGGCTTTTAAATCAAGAACGTAAATCATTTCCTTACTATAAACACTAATCTATCTTCTACAAAAACTTAAATGTAAAATAAGAGACAAAGTACTCACCACGACCTTTTTATTTGTAAATAAAAAGACTTGTGAAACCCAAATTGCGCATCACAACCCATGAGAGGTCAAAGGGACGTGGACGGCACCGGCCTGCACCCATTGACATTGATAAATCAAAAACAAAGAAATCCAATATAAAAAATCAGCTATGATGATATTTCAAATACTTGTTTAATCCTACAGGAGTAGCACAAATGCAAAAGTCAAGGCTTAATCAAATCCTGTGTGCTGAAACTCCCACACACAATTATCAAAATAAGTTAGAAAAAACCATCTGACTTAGTTTTTCAAATCCATTATAAAAAGAACCTCCAGCTGAACCCTACTTCATCAATCACAATTCACACCACACCACACCAAAACTCTAGATACCAAATTCCGTAAAAAAACTTACTCAAAATTCCAACATAATGATCTGCGTCATGAACTACACCTTTCGCATTTGGATCCTCATCATCCATCTCAAAAACATACTTCACCTTACACTCAATTTCATCATCTACCCACACGATTTCCTCCGTCCTTCTCCACAAGGCCACGACTGCGGCTTTCACGATCTACCGTCCACTATATTCCGCGACGTCGCTTCTTTAAACTCCTCTGAAGCCGATTCCGAAGAATGCTGCTCAGTTTGCTTGGTTGAGTTTCAAGGAGAAGACGAAGTGTGTAAACTGACAAGTTGCGGTCACGTCTTCCACGGCGAGTGTATACGTGGATGGATTGAACGCGATCGCTTCACCTGTCCGCTCTGCCGATCGATCGTCTTCTCCGATTTTCATCGGATTCGCTGCTGACGGATTTTTGTATTAAATTAATCAATTTAACACTGACTGTAAAAATCAAGAAAATATATTTTTCGTTCTTCACGATCTCCAGTTTCAATCCTGTCCGTTAATTTTAACTTTCAATCTCAACCGTTTATAGCGTGAATGCGTCTTGCTTAAATTTTCGAAATTTAAGGGTCCAGTTTACCGAGTTGCCATGGCGACCCGATAATTTCGTTGATTGAACCGGTTATTTCGACGGGTGAATCGGACGCATTTCGCTACTTGAACCGTTTCGATTTGCGACTCAATCTCATCACACGTTGAGGGGAGCTTGAGGCTGACGTCATCGTCGTTGCTGGATTTCAAAGCTCGGAGCTTCGCTGCTTTGCTTAGATCATATCCAGCGATCGGAGTCAGAAATGGTGAGGCATTACGCCAATACCACATTTATGTAATTTGCTAGTGATGATGTCTTGATCAGGATGCTTTGTTTTTATTAGGGTTTGAAAAATGAAATTTGCAATGTTGAATTTGGCTTTAACTTTGTGATAGGAATTTGGGATTATGTTGAGGTGTTTTGAAGATTGGATACTTGTATTTGAATGTGAAAATGTATTTGATTGTTGATTTTTTGTGATCGTGTAGATCCATTTTGTGCTTTTGATAAGTAGACAAGGGAAGGTGAGGTTGACGAAATGGTACTCGCCTTACTCGCAGAAGGAGAGAGCTAAGGTATTGCTTTGTAAGACATGTGCATTTTGACGAACAGGGTTGAAGTGTGTATGATTAATTCATTGTGTATGAGAATTTGGACTTACGAAGGTTATTCGGGAGCTGAGTGGGGTGATTCTTCATCGGGGACCGAAGCTTTGCAATTTTGTGGAATGGAGAGGGTTCAAAGTTGTGTACAAGAGGTAAAATAAATATTTAAGTGTCAAAACTCATAATAGGAATGAGATATGGGAGAACATATGTTGGGTGCATAAGGGCTTATAGAGTTTTATTACTAATTTGCTACATTGTGATGGTATAGATATGCCAGTCTGTATTTCTGCATGTGTGTTGATCAAGACGACAATGAACTAGAAATCCTTGAGATTATACATTACTATGTGGAGATACTGGACCGTTATTTTGGCAGCGTGAGTTGACTCGTAACTTATACTGCATATAAATTTGGCTTTCATCCGGTAATTACATGCATTGTTTGATTTTGCGGCTCTGTAGGTGTGTGAGCTGGACCTGATCTTCAACTTCCACAAGGTATAGTATATCATTACAACTCCAATGATATCCATCCGTTAATTTTTGCCCACTGAGCCAATGCTGGATATGTTGTAACTTTATTGGTATTACCAGGCGTACTACATACTGGATGAGATACTGATAGCAGGGGAGCTTCAAGAATCAAGCAAAAGAACTGTCGGAAGGCTCATAGCTGCACAGGTATATAGTTTCACATCCACACACTTAACAAAATAATTATTCACTGGTTGTTGCTCTGTCTCATTACCTTAATCTTCAACTTTTTCTGACGATCAACTCCAGGACTCACTAGTGGAGATCGCGAAAGAGCAAGCTAACTCATTGAGCAACATAATTGCTCAAGCATCAAAGTAAAAACCTCTGCGCAGCCGGATTCAAGTCTAGCAGTGCAGCTGGAAAAACCACACTAAAAACACACAATCATCCCACTTTTTCACTCTGGATTTCTTTCACACTCCAATGCTGCTACAGAGTTTTCCTTTCTGAATAATAATTCAGTTTCATCTAAAGTTAAATAATAAACTTCCTTGAAATGCCAAACGACTTCGTTTGGAATGTTTAGCCGTTAATATAAAACCACGTCTACCCGTTAATCAATGCTTAATACTGTCGTAAGCACCTTGTTTTATTAGTGATTAAAGTTGATAAAGAAAGCTTTTGCCAGTTGTAATGACACACGAGACTAATACAAAATCTTAATTTACACATCGATTTATGATTGCTTGCACATGAACGAACGTGTGTAAGAGTGACATTTGCATCACCCAAGATATGGCTAAAAAAGACTAAGCTAGCATATAGCAACAAATGACAAAATGCAAAATTAATGCAACGTAAATTTGAATCACACAGACTCGTACCTCAGACATTGGAATTCAAAATAGAGAACACATGGTAGGAAGAAGCATCAAGTAGGAATGAGAACAATAAATTAGAGACTGTAGAGAGTATTAAAATGCAAACAAAGATACCAATTTCCCATATGAAATTAAGGAGAAGATGATAGCAGCAAATATGATGCAACCTCGTGTTCATAACACATCAGACAAGCACGTACACGAATGCAGCTGCGCTGGTCTTTGGTATACAAAGTTACACTAAATACTATGATACGGTTGCTGACTTGCTGCCGTTGTGTTTCTTCGTTTTGACCAACCCACATGCACTTCACTTGAGCCCTAATTTACCAATTAAAACTCATGCCTTGTATTATTCCATCTAGGTTTAAATACCTTATGAGAGTGAAACAAAACAAAAGATAGGGAGTATATGAATAGATAAAAAGATAAAGACAGATGTATTAAAAGCATTTGGGAGTACAGATCTATGATATAATATGTTGCTTTGCACTAACTTACCACTTGAACATGTTTAATGGTACTAATCAAGAATGACTTTACCTGGGCATCCTCGCTCTAGACCTTATCTTATTATAGAAAATAAGATTCTAGGGTTTCAAGCTTGTCACTGGATAAGCTCTGTAGACAATTTTGTTTATGTTAAGGACAACATTAGGTTTAGTTTTATATTAATTACCTATTCTCTATAGTATAATTTTTCTCTCTCTCTCAAAGACACATTTCATTTCTATAATGTCTGGCCTTCACTTGGGCACCAATTCTAGTCCTTCTCACCATTACCTCAACCAACACTCCGGTCACCACCAACAGTTCCTCCACCTTCAAAAGCCTTCTCTGAACTCCGAGAATGAATATGGTCAGTCTCAGGTATTTAGCACAACACCTCCTCCAAACAACCAACATCAAGCAGGGTTTGATTTAGTGGTGAGATCAGGAGATGAGTCAGCTGGACATGATGATGGAAACACAAGCAACTCAGGGTCAGGATCTGGACCGACTCGACGCCCACGAGGCCGACCAGCTGGATCCAAGAACAAGCCAAAACCTCCTGTTATTATCACCAAGGAAAGTGCTAACACACTTAGGGCTCATCTTCTAGAGGTTGCATCAGGCTGTGATGTGTTTGATTCAATAGCTAAATATGCAGCAAAGCGGCAAAAGGGCATATGCGTGTTGTCAGGGAGTGGAACCGTAGCAGATGTGACACTCCGCCAGCCTCCAACATCTGGAGGAGTTGGTACAGTAGCTGTATTACAAGGCCGGTTTGAGATCTTGTCTCTATCAGGATCATTTCTTCCTCCACCAGCTCCACCAAGTGCAACTAGCTTGACAGTCTATCTAAATGGTGGACAAGGCCAAGTGGTGGGTGGAAATGTTGTTGGCTCTCTTACTGCAGTTGGTCCAGTTATGGTTATGGCTGCATCATTTAGCAACGTAGCTTATGAGCGGCTGCCGTTGGATCCGGATCAGCAAGATCAGCAAGCAGCCGAGCATATGATGCATCAATCTGGTGGTGGAGGCATCATCAGGGTCTGCCTTTTCTCAACTTGCCACTGAACAACTCAGGTCAAGCAATGGATGGCTGGTCAACTGGAAACTAATAGCTCCCTCCATTCCAAATCATTGTCTATCTAACAGGTGAAACCATCTCTCATAGATCCAGAGTTGACTCTTAGCCATGAACAAGTTTGCTTCATTTGGATCATCTTCAAATTTTCAGTTTTTTCTCTTTGTTATGTATTTCAGTAACTCCCCAATAACTTTGTTTGGATGATCTCTCTTGATAGTGTTTTATTAAGTTTTATGTTCTCCATTTTTCTGATTGATCAAATTGTCCTGACCTAACTTCTAGCAGGAATCTTTTTATACAGATACTTCATGAGCTTAATTTATGCTTCTTAAAGTCTAATCATGGATCTTTATTAGGTGCCAACAAGTTAAATTTCTATGCTAATCTTGCTAGGGTTTTTATATTTTTTATGGAGCAATTGTGTGAGATGTTTACTAATTACTTACTCACACTAGTTAATTTGATCGTAATATACTGGGCCTGACGGAGTCGGCCCAACAAACACGACCCGAAATTTGAATCCAGATGAGGGATAATTATAGTTTCTTCGAAATCGGGCTTTGGTTCCGTTAGCCATTTCGATCTATACCCATCCAGTTATTCAAACTTTAAATGGGCCTAAAAGCCCAATATGTAGTGATGGGCCATTTTCCTACGCACGCATAACTAGACCTTATCCAGACAAGACAACATCCATGTTTCAATTTCATGGTGGACAAGATTGTCTTCGTCTGTCTGCGTTAGATTTTCTTATCATCAGGAGGTTTTTTTAGGTCAACAAAAGGTTGCTACTAAAGCTTAAAGCAGCAGCCAATGGATGTTCACTTTTACCGACATGATTGGCTCTTTGTTGGATGCCAGCTCAACCAGTATATAGGGAACAGTCAGCCGCCATTGAAGACCAAACTATTGCAACAATTTATGTGGTCTCAGACATTTTTATATATTGCCATATTGCATGGGTGTAAAGCAAACAAAAATAATGTATAAAATGTTTTGTTTAGGTTACAAAGTTTTTTGATAACAATTTAGGTTACAAAGTTGGAACAAAAGCAATAGTGCAGATGTGAATATGTGATTAGATAAGCAGTTTACAGCTTTTAAAAACTACTCCCTCCGTCCCAATTTGAGTGACCCATTTGAGAACTTTCACGGTTTTTAAGAAAATTGAAAAATGTGAGATAAAAAGTAAGAAAAAGAATAAGTGGGATAAAAAGTATGAAAGAGAGTGTAAATGTATAGGTAAAAAAGTTTCTATTTTAGGAAATGAGAAGATCATTTTGGGACATCCAAAAAAGAAATGAGACACTCATAATGGGACGGAGGGAGTACTACTTAATTAACTTATCTCACTGTCTTATGTTTCTTAATTAGTAACTTTTTTATTCAATCAAGTTGCAAATTGCAATGTTGCTTGTGTTCTAAACTCAGTGCAAAATCTTCTTAACAATATAATTGTGCAAGTGTGCATTACATGTGTTACTTAAACTATCATTAAAGAGCAATCATATTGATAATGCAACTACTAATTGAGTTATTTCACTGATAACTTAATGCTATTTTCTATCCAAATCATGATACGTAGTCACACTAAATCTAAAAAGTTTGATTACATACTTTTAAAATACATTACTATATCTCATTCACATGACAAAACCTAGGTAAATTGCATGTCCCTATCAATTATATTGGCTAGAAATGTTCAAGTAAATATCAACTCTAGCTAGGTGATAACTGGTGAGACGGCCAACAAAGGTGATAGCTTATAATTTTATTTACAAAGTTATCTAGCAATGACAAACGTGTTACTATTTTATTTAAATTTCATTTCATATATATAATTCGTGTATACTTAATCTAGATTAAGATCTATTGACAACAAGACAAAATAGCAATTAATTAGCACATTAAATTATTATTGTAATTGTAATGCGTGCATATCACGATGTAATTATAATACTTCTAATTTTGAGTTGGAAAGGCACCACTAAAAAAAGAGCAATGTCTTATAATCTATGATCTAATGTGTGACCTGCAACTATTGAGTATAAAATAAAAGAGTACGAAAAAATGCAAATTCTATATAATTTGATTTCTTATAATCTTTCACTGATTGTGTCATTGTAAGTCCATGTCGAATGCACTGTCTTTGGTGCAACAAGCAATGTCTAACTTAGTGTTTGTTATCATTTTGAAAAATTACATTCTCATGAAACAAAAGTAATTTGAACACCACATCCATATGCTATATATGATGCTAGTCAATCCGGGAAATTGGAAAATTATTATTTTAAAACTATAAAATTCAACGTACTATGTCATTGTCTTATCTCCTTCCGTCCATTATATTTATTCATTTCGATTAAAAAATATCTCATAAATAATCAAAAATGTGAATTAAGATCGAAGGGAGTAGTATTTATTAACCTTGTGTTGCAGTTCATTAAGATATAATTTTGTAAATATTAATTACTTTAAGTGATTAATTAATAGGCTTAATTTAGAAATGTAAGGAGGAGAAAGATTCAAAAGTTTTTTTTTTGTAAATGATGAATTCATTTATCAAAATAGGAGAGATTACAAACAACAGACACACAGCTCAAAACAAACAGTAGAGAGCCACAACTAGGAAACGGAACCAAAACAGACTTGTGACAACACTAAAACAGAAAAAAAACACCTGGAGCAACTAAAGTAGATCAACAACAAGTATATGAAAACACCAATACAACGAAACAGCGCAATAACAAACACAAGCCTGTGCAATAGGAAATCCAAACCAAGCTGCTCTACACGGGAAAGCCAATGCGCCTCAGCCATCGCTTGTCGGTCTCCTTGAGCATCTCACTTCTGATACCTCCCAATTTCAACTTCATAGCATAAATAATTCTCCTGCAAATATCATCAACACTCACTGCCTCATTTCTAAAAATCATCTTATTTCTGCCACGCCATATCTCAGATATAGCCATTGTTATGCAAGCTGCCGTCATAATAGTCTTTAACCCACCCTTTCTAAAGATATTATACCAGGGAATGAGAAGATGCCACTGATGCGGCACCATATTGATCTTTAGAAATTGCAAGGTATGCTTCAAGATTGATCTGGCAGTATTACACTCAAAAAAGAGATGATTTCTAGATTCAGGGCAAGTCGAGCAAAGAACACAAGCCTCAGGGACTTGTAACCCTCTACAGCGTAATCGGTCCTTTGTAGGCAGCTTATTGTGCGCAACAAGCCAACAAGTGAAGGAGTCGCGCGGAGAGTTAAAAGCTCCCCACGCCAGGTCACCCCAATCAACTGCGCCTCCTCCACCGCGCAAAGACTGATACAAATTTCTAATTGAGTATTCTGACCCAACTCCACACCAGCTGATACCATTATCGTCAAACGAAAAACAACATGTACTCCTTCTCATACATTGCAACAACCTGTTAAGGACCCAAGACCTCGATCTCAGCTCATTTACGGTCCACCAGTTAGCATTATTAGTCCAATATGCCCTGATCCACTTGCTCCACAAGCTGTTTCTGTTCGCTTCCAACTCCCATATCTGATTCATAACCAAAGCTTGGTTCATCACTTCCAGGCTCTTAATACCCAAGCCCCCCTCACTTTTCTCCAAGCACACTGTTTCCCATTTGACCCTATGACCCCCTACCTTTTCACTGTTGCCATTCCACAAAAATCTAGCACAAATGCGATTAACAACACTAACAACTTTGTTTGGGAGAATGAAAATTCTAGCCCAATATAAAACCATAGCCTGAGTCACTGCTTTGATTAAGCAACTCCTCCCAGCCCTGGATAAAAGCCTACTACTCCAAGAATTAATTCTCTGAGTAATTCTCTGAACCAAATCAGTGCAATCAGCTGCCGATATGCTCTTACTGTTCAAAGGGACGCCAAGGTACCTCACTGGGAGTGAAGAGATCTTGCACATTAACAAATCCTCAACCCACTGCCTTTTATCATCATTCATTCCTCCTACAAACACTTGACTTTTCCTAGCATTGATACTAAGACCGGAGCAAGATAAAAACTCATTCAACACTGTCTTAATCACCATGATCGAGGATGTTCTCCCACTACTGAAGACAAACAAATCATCCGCAAACATAATATGAGATAACTTAACTCTATGGCACTTTGGATGAAAATAAATATACCTTGTTGTTCTCTTGCTCTCTGAACAGCCTTGAGAGAAACTCCATAACAATGGTGAAGAGGAAAGGTGAAAGAGGATCACCTTGACGCAAACCACGCTTACCAGCGAAGTACCCAACTGATTCCCCATTGATACTAACGGAGAAATGAGCTGATCTCACACACATCATAGTCCAAGCCACAAATTTGTGAGGGAACTTCAGAAGACTCATCATTTGCTCTAAAAAATCCCATTAACAGTATCATACGCCTTCCTCAAATCAATCTTCCAAGCAAGTCTTTCACTAATATTCTTCCGTCCATAGCCAACAAGAACCTGTTGAGCTAGACAGACATTGCCAACAATCGACCTTCCACTCACAAAAGCACCCTGGGCAGAGTCGATGATATCAGGAAGGACCCCCTTCAACCTAGCTGCCAAGACATTTGCCAGGATTTTATATAACACATTACAACAGGAAATTGGCCTAAAATCCTCAGGATTTCCAGCATTCTGAACCTTTGGAATTAAAGCGATAATGGCTGAGTTAATTCCCCTTGGAAGAGAGTTAAATCTCAGAGCATTTCTAATTCCTTGACAAATTTCAGGACCAACTATCTCCCAATTCCTCTTGAAAAAACTAGAAGAGAAGCCATCCGGACCTGGAGCTTTGTCAGAGCCAATGCGCCACAAAGCAGCCACAACTTCCTTATCAGTAACCTCGCATACCAGATTTCTACATTGTTCTCCTCTCACCAGCGTGCCAAGGTTCAAAACCTCCTCCCTGATCTGATTGCTCCCCCCTTCAACTCCCAAGATACTAGTAAAATGATCAAGGAATTCCCTTTTAATAACCTCAATGTCAGACGATACTTCACCCGTACTGGTTCTCACAAATTTGATGCAGTTTCTAGTCCTCCTACACTTCATTATGCTATGGAAGTATTTTGTATTCCTATCACCTTCCTTCATCCAAACAATCTTTGATCTCTGCCTATTGAAAATCAATTGGTTATTTTTCAGCTTCCTGAAATCTTGCATCTTTCTTCTTTCGGCCTCTGCCAATGTTCTATCATTCGGATTCCTATTCAAATCAGCTTGCATATTCAACAAATCCTTTCTTGCCTCATTAATTCTCTTGTCCATTCCTCTAGTCTCAGATGTAAAGAATTGCTTCATCATTCTCTTGGTCTCTTTTAGCTTCTTCTGAACCATGAATAAATCTCTACATTTTCTTCCTGCCTTCCAACAATTCTCCACTTTATCTTTATATCCATCAACACTTTCCCAGAAGTTGCAATACTTAAACGGTCTCTTGCAAAAATTCTCCTCCTTAGTAATAACCATAACCGGACTATGATCCGAGATACCGGACGGGTGAGCCACTGCCATACAATTTCCAAATTCATTAAACCAAGAGTTGTTTCCCATAGCTCTATCCAACTTACACCAAATTCTGTCATTTTCTTCTGCAGCTCTGTTATTCCACGTAAAAAAACATCCCGTTGATTGGATATCTGATAACCCATTCCTCCGAATAAAGCCTCTGATCTCGGTCATATCCCTCTCCCTAACACGATCACCATTAAGCTTTTCCTTCTGATCAGTGACACAATTTAAATCCCCCAACAAGATCCAACTACCCAAAAAATTCTCAGCTTTACTAGATATCAAATTCCACATACAATCCCTTTCAATAGCACTATTACTGGCGTAAACAAAAACAACTCCAATCTTTTTACCATCAAACTCAGCATCGCAAGTAACAAAATGAGTGGACTTATAAATATTACTGACCTTGACTATCTGATCATTCCACAAAAGAAGGATCCTAACCCGCCCTTCAAGCACACAGCTAGTATCAGCTCTCCATTCATCCCCAGGGCAGCAAAAAGAGGCAACTTCATGCCATTTATTTTCCGCAAGTTTTACTTCAAGCAAAGCAACAAAATCTACTTTCTCTTTTCTCAACCAAAATTGAACCTCTGATCTTTTGAGAGGATGGTTCAAGCCTCTGACGTTCCACGCTGCGATTCTAACCATTAGGTATTAAAGATTTTTTATGGCCTCCATTAATACCCCTTTTCACCTTCTCCCCTTTCGACCCTCTTTTGACAATATCCTTTAGCACTGCAGCAGAGTTAACTGAGCCACTCGATATGGAGTCATCATTTTGTACTCTCCTGATCATTTCCTTCCTTCCTTTTTCCCCTTTCGTTTAGCTTTCTTGGTTGCACTTTTTGACATGTACTGTATGAAATCCTCATTTCCTCCGTTCTTGTCTATAGGGACATCTGATGTAACTGTCACATTGGCAATTTCTTGTGTTTCAGGAACCCTTACAACCTCCTGTTCATTCTCCCCTTCCACAAAACCACATGACATGCCTTCTTGCGCCACACCTAACTCGGTTTGGATATTATCCTCCATGTTCTCTTCTACTATATCCTCATCTGAATCCAGCGTGTTTCTTCTGTCCATCAATTTCTGGATGTTTTGTTCCTCTTCCTTCCTCATCTCTGCAACCATTTGATCCAAGTCTGGTTCTTGGCATCTAGCTTTGCTATGACCAAAATTATAACAGTTTGTGCATCTTGGCGGCAGCCATTCATATACTACCTTTTGAGTATAATTATTTCCATAAGGGTCTTCGTACTCAATCTCCTCAACAATTTCCATGTCAGCGAATAATTCGACACATACTCTAGCATACACAAGGCTTGACCCCTCTGCTGTAACTCCGTCTGTACAAATCGGTTTCCCCAACCTTGAACACAGCTTTGCCAGCAATCTGAAGTTACTCAGGTGAGCCTTAATACCCGGGAGCCTCACCCAAACCGGGATCGATGGCACACTTCCGCATTTGTAGTCCTCGTTTTCATTCCATTCTTTGACAATCAAAGGTCTATTGTCAAATGTCCAAGGTCCACCAAGAAAAACTTCCATCTTCTTTTCAATTGTGCTGAAATTGAACATGAAGATACCCTCATTCAGAGCTGTTACCTTTACCTCGTCGCCCCATTTTCCTCTTGCAAATCCCCTCATTTTCCCCAAGTTTGGATTAGACCCAAAGACAAACGCAACCAGTGCAGTGTCAAAAGTTTTCACAGCATCCTCCCATTCAGACAATTGAAGCTTTACCTTATCAGTCCCTTGTTCAAGGGGAAAAAACTCCAGTCTCACTCCACACTCTCTATTCCTACGAACCGCAGTCCTCTCCGCCCAGAAATTCTTGTTTCGCATACGAATGGCCTCGGCAATCGTCGCTGCCGCATTCCGGTCTACCACAGCTTCCTCACCAGCACCGCTACCAACCCCATCCTGCCCAATCGCATCTCTCCCCTGAGATCCAACACCTCCTCTCACCCTCCGAGTGTCAGTCGTCGCCATCGCGGCCCCAAACACACGAAAATCGCAATCCCTAATCCAAATCGCAGGCGCGTGGCATTCTCACTAGGCGCGTGTGTTTAGTTCCAGATCTACTATTTCAAAAAGATTCAAAAGTTGAACACAGCAAATTGTATGATTTCTTGTACGCATGTTTACAAGTTACTTGGCATTAATCATTCGATGACTTATGTTTTTGTTCATACTCAACCTCTCCATATTTATGCCACGATATATTCATGGAAATTCTCAGTTGCAAACTACACGAAATCAAAAAATGACTAGCAATTAAGTTATAACATGATACTTATCGTAACGTAATCTTCAATTTCCATCTTTAATTAATGATTGTCCTCTAGTTACAAAATCAAACCCTAGCTAGATCCTAACTGCGACAAAATCAAACCCTAGCTTGACCAAATAGTGTATTTACGTCATGCATGTCGAAAATGTGTGGGTAAGTAAGTATAGATAGAGATGATGTGATCGACAGCTTGATAACACACAAGTAGACATCAACAATAGCTCATTAGCCGCTGTAATCCATTTAAAACAAGTTGTATATGGTGGCTGAGTGATTAGCATGGTTGCTTCCAACACACTTCCTTTTCTTAATTTTATATTGGAGCGGTCTGTTGGATTCTAGTGATTGATATTCCCCACATTTTTGAATCACCTAAACCCCACCACAGCACACCTCTTCATTATTGATTGTGTGTGCTGCTTATATATAGGCGGCTCATCCTCTCTAAGCTTGCAAACATTCTTGCTCTACATGCCATATATCCCCTTCTCTCTTACCTTCTTCACTCAGCTCCATACACCCTCACTAGGGTTATCACTCAATTCTCTTCATCATTTCTCATCTTCAAGATCGGCATTTTATCCACCAATCCATGGCTTGTGTCGACTTTTGCAACGACACTCAGGTGGTCTATTCTAGCCAAATATGTGTATAACTAAATTTCATTCATTTTGTGATGAACATGTGTGCCTTTTTCTTACGTTAACCAAAGCACTTGAGTCTCCAAAAAATTGTAAACAAACTCTACATATGATAAGATGGTCTAGTTACTTTAAATTTTGTACTCCCCCCACGTATAAAAAAGCCCTAGTTTCATATTGCGCTGTAAACTGGCACCATGCAAAGACTTGGTGTTCAATTTGATATTTGCTTCATTCGACAGACACATGTAAAACCCTGAAGCCACAAATATGATTGAGTTCACGAGATGCATTTGAATCTGAACTCCTGCATGGTTAAAAGTCAAGAGTTATTATGAACATGTTACTATTTCACATTCCCGAGTTAAAAAATTGCCACATAGTGAGACTCCAGACAGTGACACTTTGAGACCAAGATGTTTATAAATATGAACATTTGCTGATGTTTTGTTTGCAACAATATTTACAGGCAGAACATGTAAAGATGAAGAACAGCATGAACTTGGAGGATGTAGAGTATGTGAAAGATGGGGCTGTCGATGGCCGAGGGCGGCCGGCTATCCGGCAAAGAAGTGGAGCTTGGTTTGCAGGAGTTCTTATATTGGGTAAGATATGCATAAGAAGATTTAACTTCAAATTAAGTTGTGTTTTGTTTGGTATTTGAGTACTGATCGAACTTGTGTTGGAAATTGTGGTTTGCAGTTAATCAAGGGCTGGCTACACTAGCCTTTTTCGGAGTTGGGGTGAACTTGGTTTTATTCCTGACTAGGGTTATGGGGCAGGACAATGCGGAGGCTGCAAATAGTGTCAGCAAATGGACAGGAACTGTGTACCTATTCTCACTTCTTGGCGCATTTTTGAGTGATTCTTACTGGGGGAGGTACAAGACTTGTGCCATCTTTCAAGCCATATTTGTCGCGGTGAGTTCACATTTCAAATATGTTACACAGGTCTAGAAAATAGAGATGAAAACATGACTGTGTTATAGTTTGTAACTTGACTTGGATCAAAATATTGTTGCAGGGGTTGATTTCATTATCATTGACTACATATATATTTTTACTAAAACCTGGTGGATGTGGAGATGAGTTAACTCAATGTGGAACACAATCCTCCACCGCAACCGGGCTGTTCTACGTATCGGTGTACCTAATAGCCTTAGGGAATGGAGGGTATCAGCCGAACATAGCGACATTCGGAGCGGATCAATTTGATGGAGAGGATCCTAAGGAAGGGCACTCCAAGGTGTCATTTTTCAGTTACTTTTACCTGGCATTAAACTTGGGGTCTCTATTCTCCAACACAATCTTGGGTTACTTTGAGGATGAGGGCCTGTGGACTTTAGGCTTCTGGGCCTCTGCTGGCTCTGCCTCCATTGCACTTGTTCTGTTTCTAGTAGGCACACCTAGATACCGCCATTTTAAGCCTTCCGGCAATCCCTTGTCTAGGTTTTGCCAGGTCGTCGTTGCGGCTGCTAAGAAATGGAAGCTCAGTATGTCGTCGAACATCGAGCTCTACGAGTCCGATGAGGGCAAGAGCTGGGGTAGAAAGATTTTACACACTCAAGGTTTCAAGTAAGTTTGTACAAACTTGTGACATTTTTCTTGTGTGGAAAACTTTTTTGCTTTTTGAATGTATTCTGATCGATCGGTAAACGTTTGTTGAATCAGATTTCTGGACCGAGCTGCGGCCATCACGTCCGAAAAGCAATTAGGCATGTCCTTAAGTCCATGGGAACTATGCTCAGTTACTCAAGTTGAAGAAGTGAAGTGTGTCCTTAGACTTCTACCCATTTGGCTCTGCACTATCCTCTACTCGGTAGTGTTCACCCAAATGGCCTCACTTTTCGTCGAGCAAGGCGCAGCAATGGAAACCAACGTTGCAGGCTTTCACATTCCACCTGCAAGCATGTCCAGCTTCGACATTCTTAGCGTAGCTGTCTTCATTTTTGTCTACCGCCGAATCATTGATCCAATAGTAGCTCGCTTACGCAAGCAAAAACAAGGCCTAACCGAGCTCCAACGTATGGCCGTTGGACTCGTAATCGCAATTCTAGCAATGGTGGCAGCAGGCCTAGTCGAATACTCAAGACTCAAACACATCTCCCCTAACAATCCCTCAGGAAGCTCACTCAGTATCTTCTGGCAAGTTCCTCAATACGTCCTAGTAGGCGCTTCCGAAGTCTTTATGTACGTCGGGCAGTTGGAGTTTTTCAACAGTCAAGCGCCCGACGGACTAAAGAGTTTCGGAAGCGCGCTATGCATGACGTCCATATCACTAGGAAACTACGTAAGTAGTTTACTAGTGACCATAGTAATGAGCATTTCTGCAAGAGATGGCATGCCTGGATGGATACCTGGTAACCTAAACAAGGGACATTTGGACAGGTTTTACTTCTTGTTGGCCGCGCTGACGGCAGCCGATCTTGTGGTGTACATTATGTGTGCAAAATGGTATACGTATGTGAGCTTTGAAACGAGGAAAGGAGATGGTGGAGATGAGTTGGGAGGTGTTTAAGTTGATGGTGTTAGTAGAGATTTTGTGCAATGAATTTGGAGTGGCAGAGTCACTGCTCTGTAATGAGCACAATTGTAATAATAAGAAGCTGAGGGGCTTTGTTGTAATATACATAAAATAATAACGGAAATTTAATTTGTTTGTTAATGTGAAAATTAAGGCATGAAATTCAATTTACTCTACATTTTTATTTAAATTTAAGTTAATAACTAAATCAAAAAATAGAAAAATCAAAAAGATAAGGAATTAGTGACAGTGTTAAGGCCGCACCGTTGACCGGTCAACGGTTACGATGTGGAGAAACTGTACGGGTATGGACCGACTGGGTAGCTAGTGAGGCCATTCGGTCATGCGCAGATCCTTCACTCATCATTTCCGCCGATTAATCCGGCCGCAGAGCGGGTTAATTAGGGCTTGTATTATTTTCCGCTGCCGAAGGTGGCGGTAAGGCGATTTCGTCGACCCTGGTGGTTTCGAAGATGCAAAATTTGGACGAAGGAGCGAGGCGGTATGGAAGGTGTAATTGGGAACTGCCTAAAGCTCGACTCAGGTTTGGATTTTGGTGTTGATTTAAGGATTTTGGATGTCAGGGTTAGTGATATTGCGTGAAATGATTTTAGATCAACTTGAATTTTGAAGTGATGTTTTTGATATGTTCTAAGTTATTGTATTGATGGGAATATTTTGCTGGAAAATTGCTGAATTTCATTTGTGAATGAGTTGTGATGGCTTGGCTCATGCGCACATTCTTGAAAGTGGAAGTTCTTTAATATTCCTACCTTTTTCATACTTCTGTTGGCATAATAATGGTTGCTGCTTCAGCAAATTCATTTAACCAGGTTCCCTTAGATGTTCGTATGGTCTTACCCTTTGTCAGTTATCGTTCTGCTCTTTTATCTTCCAAGTACCAACATTAACTCATTGTGTATTGATGATTTTAAATGCATTAGTATTTGGGCTTTCTATTAAATTACAAACTTGAATAGTTAGATGATGGTAGGGTGATTCAGATAGCTGGTTTCATGATTCCCCTAAGGCTGTATTTTAATGTTGTGGGCTTCATACTAGGTATTTGAATTCCAAAATGAGAAGACCATTACCATTAAGGCGTATTAGCATTATTGGTCTGGGCTGCCAGAATTGCTTTGTTAGCTTGCTAGGTTGCGAAGATCATAAATTTTTCAAGTTTTAAACTTTTTTAATAAAAGTGGAATTATTCATTTTGATACCCTGGTTAGTGCAGGCTAATATGCTGGCAGCCGGAGTGGCATTTACGAACCTTGATCTTTATTGCACTCGTATACACTCCACTAAAGCAATTCATCCTGTGAATACATTGATTGGATCTGTTCTTGGGGCTATACTGCCACTTCTTGGGTAAACTTTACTTTTCATTTTTTATGATTCAGGTCTATTATTCGAAAGAGTAGTTTTATTCAAGAACGTCAAATGATATGAAGTTAATGTTCCTTGGTGCTCATGTATTGTCAGTCTATTGGTTGTATAACAGAGAAGTAATCCATTTTGCATAATGTTTAACTTGCTGCTATTCTAAAGAAAGGTTAACCTAATTAATTGATCTTTTGCAACCTAGTTTGTTGTCGCCATTGTAAATAATGGTGTGGTTCTGATACTTAAACTCTTTGCTAGTTGGCGTTTAAACAATGTTGTTTGACATTCAAAATAATCACCCTTATCCCTGACATCAAATTGATTTGCCGCATTATAATTATGACTTCTATTTTCATTCAAAATATTATTGTGAATAGTATAGACTATAGAGCGCTCTAAACTGTACAAGTTAATTTGTCCAACTTTAATTGATTGAAATGAATGCCTAATGTTGACTCCTCCTTTTAATAAATTTAGCTCTTTAAATGAAGTGTAGATACTATGTCTTCAGTTAGAACCTTTTTTTTATATCCAAGATTGTATCTAAGTAGATTTTCTTTGGATTTTCATTGAAAATCAAGTTGGGATAAGGAAACAAGTGAATGAAGGACCAGGTGTTTAATGTTCAATCTACCACATGGAACTAATAAATGAAACAATGAATTAGGTTTACTATAATGCACTTCAACATGGAAGATTTCAGCAGATATAGTCACATCATGTAGCTATGATCATAGCCAGATAGATGATAAATAAAGCTGGTTAGTTTGCCATTGATGCGATGCGTAGTTGGGGAGATGTACTGCATTTATACTTTTGCTAACACTTGAGTCCTAAGTAAGTAATTATGTTTCATTAAAATCTGTAAAGAAATATACTTAATACTGTCCCTGAATAACCTTACTGTTTATGGACAGGATGACGAAAAGTTGTGGAAGAGATTATTAGGTTCTTAAAAGAGGAAACGAAGCCGTTTTGCTCATCTCATTGATTGGTTATAGATTATATAATTACATATTGGCTGAGATCCTGCATATTTGGAGGTAAGACCTGACTATTTCAGTTCTATTTTTTTCTGATAACTTTCCTTTTCTAGCAACTGTAAATTATAGAGATATTTTGCCTAGGAAAGAAGTTCATGTATTACTGACATAAAGATTGAGAGACAAATATTATGACGCGAACTAGTCAAAATCAAATTAGGTTAAGGGACTGAATCTTAAATTAACAATAAGTGATGCACATAGAAGATTAAATCATTTGTCAAGATATGTCACATACCAAGCCATAATGTATACTTGCTTGGCAAGTTGCTATCTGCCTATCTGGAATATGTTGTTACCTATAATAAATGGAGTGATTAACACTGACTAGAACCTAATTTCTAGTATTTGATTATCCACTTAATCAAGGCCATCTTCTGGAGCCAGCTGATCTCATTCCTTGCCAATTAGTAATCCAACACGCATATCTATGTTACAACTTACAATAGTATATATGATTTATGAATAACTCATGTCTCATGGGCACATTCTCAACTGCACTCTAAATTGGTAGTTGAATTCAATAAATATGTAAATTTCATTAATATGTTCATACCATCTACTTCCTCTTTACGTACCCATTCCCTGTTACTTTTGAATCATGTAGTTGGGACTCTCTTCCATTATAAACAGCAACTGCCGTGTCATTTTGCACAGCCAAAGAAACTGATCCAACTATACTAGCCAATTCATTAAGTATAATACCTTATTATTTGATTCTTAAGACACGTAAACATGGACATGCGTTATTGATCTATCAACATAGATGCTGGTTGTACATAACACACACAAACAAACAAACGTAGCTGTATGTCAATGTGTACCTATAATTATAGTAATGGCATCCACCTTGATAAAGATATGTCTGATAGAAGTCTAGTTTCTGTTATAAATACATGCTTTCCGCCTTGACGAATATGTAGAAGTTATTGATTGGAGTAGCAGATCCGCTGCTCTCACTCTCTATATTCTAACTTCTGTATCCTGTCCATATTATAAAACAAAGACGTCAAAGGGGAACAAGCTGAGAAGTGAGTCACTCAAATGGCTTCAAGACCTGGCATTCTCACTGATTGGCCATGGAAGCGCCTTGGAGTTTTCAAGGTATATTGACCCCTCTCTCTTCTTCTCTATGCATGGTTCTTCCAAATGAGACTTTAATAGTTTAATATATGTTTCTTTGTTGTGTGCTAATTAATGTTGTTTTATGTGTTTTGCGGTGGTGATTAAAGTATGTTGTGATTGCACCCTGGGCAATCCACAACACATATTCCTACTTAACAGCAACCAAGGAGGAGAGGGACTTGTCGAGTTTCCTCATATTCCCCTTCCTCCTGTTCCGGATGCTCCACAACCAGTTATGGATCTCACTCTCTAGGTACAAGACTGCCAAAGGAAGCAACCGAATAGTGGACAAAAGCATCGATTTTGAGCAAGTTGATAGAGAGAGAGACTGGTAAGTCTCGACTGGTTTATTAGTTGATTATAGTTATTTGTTCCAAATTTGAATATAAAAACCTCAGGTCCAAGTTGATCATCATGGATATGGTCATTTATGTTTTGTTCGTGTTTTGGTTTATCATGTAGGGATGATCAGGTCATTTTCAATGGGCTCTTATTCTTCTTGGGAAGAGAGTACGTCCCCAACGCCAAAAACATCCCATTTTTCAGGCTGGATGGGTGCATCATAACAGCGCTTCTACACGCTGGCCCGGTCGAATACTTGTACTACTGGCTTCACAGAGCTCTCCACCACCATTTCCTATACTCCCGCTACCACTCCCACCACCACTCATCCATCGCCACCGAGCCAATCACATGTAATTAATACTTAAAACACTTCAATTCACATATGCAATAATTTATTTGCTTCCAATATGTCCTGACTATACACATGTTTTTGGCAGCTGTGATCCATCCGTTTGCTGAGCACATAGCATACTTCATCTTGTTTGCTATACCATTGTACACCACAATCCGGATGTGCACGGCCTCAATCGTGTCATTTGCGCTGTACGAGACTTATATTGACTTCATGAACAACATGGGACATTGCAATTTTGAGCTCATTCCAAACTGGCTCTTCAAAGTATTTCCTCCACTTAAGTACCTCATGTACACCCCATCGTAAGTACTTTCATCTAATCTACTCCTCTTTCAGTTATTTTAGTATTTGGTAGTTCCAAAAATATATTGCATAATATCACCGCATTTAAATGGATATTTTGTAGCCATGGGTCCAATAAATTTGGTGTCGAAGTTTTGTTGCTATGTCGGTCTTGTCTTATTTATGTCACCGTCTCAATTAATTGCCCCCCAACACACGGCATGCTAACCTTTAGAAAAGATAGTTGTTTTTAATAAGTCAAGTCATTAAGAAAAGGAAATCGTGTTAGCCCATAAGTACCACATCAACATTTATACAGTTTAAGACTAGTTTGTCTTCAGATTTCCTCTGATCAGAAATGTCTTCATTAAACCTATTAGATTTTACAGTTTTTTTAGAAAGAATGTGTTTTTCTTTATTCTGCTGATAATGAATCAGAAGTACTTCTGTAAACAGTACATCCAGATATTGGATGAAATGTTAAATTTCGCCATCAGTCTTCTTTTGATAATTCATATTCGTCATTTTTTGATGATGGTTATGTAGGTTCCACTCGTTACACCATACCCAGTTCAGGACAAACTACTCACTCTTCATGCCTTTCTATGACTATGTGTATGGCACCACGGACAAGGCTTCTGATGAATTGCATAAGACATCTTTGGAGAGGAAGGAGGACTCGCCTGATGTGGTCCACTTGACTCACCTGACCACTCCTGAATCCATCTACCACATGAGGCTTGGATTTGCTTCTCTGGCCTCCAAGCCGTACAAGTCGAGGTGGTACTTGTGGGCAATGTGGCCAGTTACAGTGTGGTCTATGGTCTTGACTTGGGTGTATGGGCGGACTTTTACTGTGGAGAGGAATCAGTGTGGAGACCTCAAATTGCAGACATGGGCTATTCCCAAGTACAAAATTCAAGTAAGAAGAGAGCTTAGTTTGAAAATTAACTTATCTCATAACATAGTGGTAAACAACATAACAAGCTGTGTTGTGCATGTGTAGTACTTTTTGGAATGGCAAAGGAATCTATCAATAATTTGATCGAGGAGGCAATACTTGATGCAGAGGAGAAGGGCGCAAAGGTGCTGAGCTTAGGGCTTTTAAACCAGGTGAGTGAATCCATTGGTAACCTGCTACTGCAGTACTAGCACAATTCCTTGATTAATCAGATTTGTTGACTCGTTGCGACATGGAATATGCAGGGCGAGGAGCTGAACAAGAATGGTGACTTGTACGTTCAGAAGTTTCCAAAGCTGAAGGTGAAATTAGTGGATGGGAGCAGCTTGGCAGTGGCTGTTGTCCTGAATAGCATTCCTCAAGGGACAACACAAGTCCTCATGAGGGGCCACTTGACCAAGGTGGCACACTATGTTGCCAATGCTCTGTGCCAGAAGGGAGTTCAGGTAAATAAAGCTTATGCTGCATCCATTTTCAGCTTAGGAGAGACTGAGAAGATTAGCAAGTCTTGGTTGTTATCAGTACTGATGTATTCACAAATTTGTTGTATCTCAAGGTTGTGATGACACGGGAGACTGAGTATGATAAACTCAAGACATGGCTCGGCTCCGACTCTGCTGATAACTTGGTCTTCTCTAGGGGAGCTGCTTCAAAGGTAAGTGTATCTGGGTAATTCCGCTTACCAGTGGGATGCTTGATTTGTATAAATCAATTCAACTGATGAATTCCTCTATTTGGAAACAGATGAGTACCTGGCTTGTTGGAGATGGGCTGAGCGAAGTGGAGCAGCACAAGGCGCCCAAGGGTACAGTTTTCATCCCCTTCTCTCAAATTCCACCAAGAAAGTTCCGTCGCGACTGCTTCTACCTCTCCACTCCAGCCTTATCAACTCCGTCCACAATTGAGAATGTTGATTCATGCGAGGTTTGTGCAAAAATCGTCTCTGTTTGTTGTGATTAAGTCTTTCAGCAGATCATGTTTCCTTAACTGACTATGTATGTTGATTTATAATAGAACTGGCTGCCACGGAGGGTGATGAGTGCATGGCGAGCGGCAGGCATTGTGCATGCCCTAGAAGGATGGAATGAGCATGAGTGTGGACGCAGCATGATGGACACTGAGAAAGTCTGGCAAGCTACACTTAGCCATGGGTTTCAGCCTCTCAAGTCTAAAACTGCCTGAAATTCAAATAAAAAATGTATGCATTAAACTAGTTAAGGACTGTTGTAATGTCTGTTATGAATATTGAGTTTCTGCAATGAACCGTAGCCTACATCGGTTACCTTATAGCTATGGAGTTGTACTTGAAGAATGTGTCTCCTACATGGTTTATCTTATATGTAATAACAGATCAAGTGTTCAATAAGTCAGTCCTCTTATAACACCAAAATCTAGCTTCTTGGTTTGGTTTAGTTTGGTTTTTCCTGTTACCTTAGTTTTTTTCTGAAGACAATTTGTTGCTGAGTGAGAGCATTGAATACCTGCTTTCAGTTCCATTGGACTAGGCAGTTGTACTGGTCCATCACTATTTAAACGCTACTGGCCTTGCTGGAGTCTGGAGACTCGGATGGACATTTGTCTTGGTGGACCTTCCCCAGCCGCAACTTACGACTACCTTTGCAATAAGTTTGAAAATTCAAATTGTTCGAAAATAATGACAATCTCACATGTTACGTGACATAAACTTATGATTGTTAGTAAATGCAGTGAGTAAATGAACAATGCCCATCTACATGATTCTGATACTTAACTACCCAACATAAGCAAATAATAAGGGATGAGAGCATACGTGTGCAGAGTTTTCATGAAGTCTGATCCTGGAATTTCAATACGTTGAGTCCATGCCAGTGTTCATATTGTCTACAGAAATGGATGCAACAGAACTTTTGCATGAGAACATATCATTCTCCTAGAGAACCAGTTCCAATATGGTCAAACTTTAATAATTACACACTTGGGTACTAAGTTAAATTACATTCTTGACGAGTGAGCAAGAACATTCTCCAGTTTATGGAACATATAACACACATAAAAGCACTTAAGCTCTCTAGAAAGGTTAATAAGCTACTAAAGACAATTAACAAATGACACCGGAGGACAGTAGATATTGCTTGTCACAGTTCAAGGCCTTGCATGAAGCACATATTTCCACGAGCTTCGGGAGACTGGTAGCTCTTGCGCATATCTGGTGATGCAACTTAATTAGTTGGAACCATGATATACATAATGCTGCAACCACTAGCTAACCAGCAACTTTAAGCACCCATGAGAACACACATGGACTTGATAAATATAAGCAACACATCAGTCATTTCTACTCCACGATGTCTAAATGTAAACAAGTCCTATTTGGCGGGTGCAGTGAACATGGGTAATAATTGAGCACCCATCAGAGCTTAATCTTTCCATATGACACCACAAAATCATAATTCTCCAATCCTCTAAAATACACCTCAGGGGTAATCCATAAGCAATCGGCTAAGGTTTCAATATGCAAACAAAACACAAATACATAGATATAAAACAAATGCCAAACCATACAAATGGAACCATCTGGTTCCTGTTAACACGCTTGGTAATAACAAGTGTTAGCTAAAGACCACATACCTTGCAAACATTTATAGTCCCCAAACCAAAGTGAAGATGCCACCATAATCACATATCTTTCACTTAATCCAGAACTAATTATAGCCTGAAGTGTTGGTTGACCAAATGAATCATTTACACACATATATTTGACAATTGACTCAGCCCCCCTTCTCCATTAACATGGCTTTAAAACAACTGCATCTTCCAAATTCTTCACAAGTTCGTCCCATCACCTTTTCATACTCATCCACCACTCCCAGTCCCAACCTTCATAAATCTCCCAACAAGCAGAAAACACAAGTCTTAGAATTCCTTCCCTCACCGGCCTGAGGAAACAGGCAGTCTACCAGCTACAACAAACCACTGCATACTGCATAGTGCAGTGTCACAAGTTTATCCAACCTATACACACAGACAAAATCCAAAATCTCAACGTGAGTTACTTACAAAGATCAACATCAACCTACGCATAGCAAGTGATTAGCTAAAGCTTATAATTTGCAGAAATGAGGTGCATGAGGCATTACTACGACATTAGCAGCTTTGTAGGCATCTGCGCTTCATGCCTACGTGAACGCCTCTCCACTCTAACTGAAGCCGAGGAGCAAATGAACTTGGAGACTCTTCCAGAGCATCAGAAACAACAATCAACTCCTCAGCCTCATCTCCTCTTACCACAATCCATCTCGCAGTATACCATCAAACACCATCTCGACGAAGCTTCAACCAAACATCAATGGCGACTCTTCAGCACTCCGCAGATCGAAATCACATCCGACACCAATATGACGACAAGGAAGCACACCGCCGCCACAAACAAATTCTCCGCAATCACGAAGCTTTTCAAATCCAAGTCAGAGAAATTCAACAACGAATCTCTTAAGACCGATAAGCACGAAAATCTCGCAGCGCCGACCTCGCCCAGCTGGTTCGCTTCACTCCGCCGGAAGTCAAAATTCACCAAATCAACGCCCGGTCAAACTCCACACACAAACCAATGCATCGGTGTCTCACCTATCAGAGCATCGCGCGAAGCGCCGAGCGGAAAGCCAGTTAAGAAGAAGTCGATAAGCTCCGCGTCTAGCCGGCGTGTAAAATCCACAACGGATTTCACAGGGATGATATTCGGCCTAAGTCCGCTCATACAACCGAGTCCGATCCGTCTACGAAGCCACAACAGTTACACGTCGGAGGCGTTCTCATGCGAGCTTAGGGTTCCGGCGAAGGCAGCAATGTCCACGTCATCATCATTACGTGGCAGCAGATCAAGGAAGATCGTTGAATCTCCGTCGTTGATTTATACGAATTGAAAACGACGATTGTATTCAGAGCAGCTAAATGTAGAATTTGTTTTCAGAATCAGAACGTCAAAATTAGGGGTGGGCAAAAACCGCACCGAAAGTGTAAATCGTCCGCACTGCACCGCAAATGCAGGCTCGGAAACAGCACCGCATTTAAATGATGTGGTTGCGGTTTTAGTTTTCAAGCAAACCGCTTAATGCGGTGCAGCGCGATAAACCGCACCGCACCATTAGAATAACATATAAATATATATAATTAAGTATATTTAGTATAATTGATGTAGTTTTAATAAAATAATATAATGAATTAATTAGATAAACTATAATTATATACATTATTATTACTAATTCTATCATATTTCTTGAAATATATGGTATGTAAAAGTGGATAAAGTTCTAGGAAGGTGATTAACTTTTCGTAAGACAGTAGGACACAATCTCGATCATTCATTAATTATAATCTAACGGTTGAAATTTAAAGTAAAATAACCGTCAAATCCAACATCCCCGTGTTTTTCGCAAATCCAACCACCTAGTTTAATTAAAACTCAACTTTAATCTCAACCGTCGATTTATTAAAAGTTTAAAATTACTTATTTTGTAATCTAATTACGTTTCAAGTGTATTTATAAAAGATTAATAGAAAGCGATTTTCAAACCACACCGCACCACACCGCATTTTTAAAAACCGCATTATGTGGTGCGGATATGGTTTCAAAAATAGTCAAACCGCATAATGCATGGTGGTTTTACCCTCAAATCGCACCGCGCCCAGCCGCCCACCCCTAGTCAAAATTACAAAAATTAGGAAGAAGGGCCCAACCGGGTTCGAACCGGTGACCTATTGATCTGCAGTCAATTGCTCTACCACTGAGCTATGGACCCCTTTGTTTATGAAAAAATGACTTTGAGTGCTAACAAAGAAATTTCGCAATGGCATACTACAGCCACAAGACGCTTTATACGTGTGATTATAATTTTGAGGTAACATGCAGCCTTTCTCCGGCCAGCATTCGTCGAAGTTCAAACTCAAACTTCTCCATAGCCATCTCAGGCAAGCACATTAAAACTCCTACAGCAGTTTTCCCATCTTTATCCTTCATTTTCACATAAGTACTAAAGTTATGATTCGTCCCGATCGGACCTGCATAAGCTGGCTTACCCCAACCAAAGTCCACTTGATCATAGTGTATCGCTCTGTTGTCCGTAACCATATGATTTCCTACAACATTGTACCTAGGATGTCCTCTGATCGCCATTAAATCAGCTATTGACATCATGTACTCGTCGTCGATCTCTGCTTTACATTTCTTCACCATTTCTAGAGAAAATTCCAAGTCATTTGAGTTTAGCATTTCCCTAGCTTTGCATATTTTGGCCGGACAAGCGAAGGCGTTTCCGTAGTATCCTACCGGGAGATCACAGAGATTACGGTCTCTTCGACGAGCATTGACAGTGCAAGCGAAACGAAGGGTTTGGTCTGGATCATGGGATAAGGCGATGACTCTAAGTCGCCATATGCAAGCTGTGAGGACGTCGAATGTCGAACAGTCACGATGGTGCTCTGTATGGATGTATCTGTATTTGATTGAGGCTATGTCGCTGTAGGATAGCTGAAAGCATTTTTGCACCATGCTGTTTTCGTCTAGTAAGGATGCGAGTTTTTGAGGCTCTGCATCGTCCGGATCATACTCTGGATGGGGTCTAGTGATACGAGGTGGATTCCTTGCGTTGAAAAACTCGTCCCTGCGCCAAACTGGGAGCGGGATTGGGGTGCGCGCTCCTAGTGCCATTTGACTTATGGCATTGAGGAACTGTGCGCACCCCATCCCGTCCACCAATGTGTGGGAGATGCGCAGTCCTACGCAAAATCCTCCGCACGAAAGTCTCGTCACCTGAACATTTTCAACATAAATTAGCCGCAAAAATTGTATACTTGTACAAGCTTAAGTAACTGATCGATTTGGCTATTACCTGCATGGCCAAAAGGGGTCCGGTAACCGGATCAGTAGAGCCAGGTACAGGAAGCATTAGCTTATCGAAAACAGGACATGGCGGCAAAAGATACCCTTTAAGCTCCTCGAGTGCAATATCCGCATCTGCTTCGATAAACAACGCGCCCTGTCCGGTGCAGTTCACTGAAAGTTTCCTATTAGGTCCTTCGACGAGCCTCCCCGCAAATGGATAATAAAACACTAGAGCATCCGCCACTGCTCGCTCAATGACCCTAGCCGGGTCCAGTCCTTTCATGGCTGAAATGGAAGCATTACTTATTATAAACTTGATTTGAAGCCTAAGGCCTTCTTGGTCATCAATTTCTGACAGTGGCTCAACCCTGTTAGGAGTCGGTTTCGAAGGCTGGATGAACTTCGAATCTCCGTACCTGATCGGAAAATGTAGCGCGTCCAAAGAAGATAATGATGGAATCATCTTTGCGGAAATGAAGAGGTCTTTGTCCTAGTTTTCCTTAAGAACATGACTCTTGCAAATATAGGATGGTCCGAGGTTTGAGCCTTGTAAAATGCATCTGAGAGCATACTGCCCTCCAAATTCAAATGGCATCCTAAATTCCAAAATTACAATTCAGTCCCTGAAGTTCACTGTTATGCATCTAGAACACCAAATGAGTAAATGCAGAGTAATTTATCTTCAAGATGTTACAAGCTACAAGCTTCATGAAGTGGATGAAACCATTTCCTTTTTACAAGCTAAAAAGAAGTCCTCAAATGCGCAAACTATGGCTTCTAAACAAGCTTCTGAAGTTGCCATTTTCCAAGGCCTCGAGCAGCTTCTTCGAGCCAGGAATATCAGTTTCCGTTAGCTTTTTCAGATACCCAATTGCTCCATTTGCAATCATTTGCCTGCGGCATTCTTTGCTGGAAGAGAGGATGACAAGCGAGGACACAGCGTACTTTTTGGCTGTGTTTTGAGGCATTGGGTCGAGCAAGTGGACCAGATTTGGCACACATTTGGAGATTTTCTTGAACTCGCGGACATTATGTGGATCAGTGATTAGGATGGATATGGATTGTGCTGCAGCTTCTCTAGCTCCATGTGGTTTGACCTCGAGGAGATTGACTAGGAGAGGAAAACATCCTGCTTCAGCTACCATTTTTTTCATTTCAGGTGAGGCGGAAGATGCGCGAGTTATAGCTAAGGCTGCTGCTTGTTTTGCGCCTATTGAGCCAGATTTAAGCACATGGGCTATTCGTGAAAGGAACCCCTGAGTGACCAATGTTTCTAATGGAACCAAGTCTACCAAGTTTTTTAAAGCTGAAACGGCAGGCTCTTGAGGCGAAGAGGCATCGATATACTTCAAGAGAGTAGCAAAACCACCTTCACCAATGACTAGGCTTTTCACATTGTCATTATTGCAAGTGAGATATTGCAAGCATTCAGCAGCGTGTTCTTTTGCTCCAGTTAGTATTCCAAAGTTGAGCAGATTGATCATCGCTCTAACTACACCTTCGTCAGCTAGTACTTGCCTTAGTTCGGGTATGGCTGATAAGTTCTTCAATGTACTAACTGAAACAGATTGAGAGACCGAATCATTTGTTCCACACATTTCAACTAGAGGTTTCGCACCACCGTGCCCAATTATCGCACGGGCTGTATCAGCAACTATAGATAACTTCTGGAGTGAATACAAAGCCTTTTCTCTGCTTAATGCGCTTCCGGACTCCAGCAGTCTGATCAAGGGAGGAAGAACACCTTCTGACACCAGCCAGTTCTCATAAGAACCGGATTGAACAACTGAAGAGATTATCACAACCGCTTTCTCTTGTATCCGGGGAGATGTGGCTGTAAGTAGCTGGATCAGAGCGGCAATGTTACTACGGCCTAAAGCAGCAAGAAGAGTCTTCTCATTCTTGGACAGCAATTCAACAAGGTGGTCTAGAGCTTGGTGTTTTGATTCAAAGTGCCCGATCTGAAGACGTGCAAGCAGTTCCCTTAAATTGCAGGTCGAGGAAGAATCTGAGTCTGAAGATGAGCTTGAAATGCTAACGGGCAACGTAGCTTCCCCAAGAACTCCGGTCTTGACCAATAGCCCACAATCTCGTAAACTCAAGTCCAACTTTCCAATCAATGCATCCAAATCACTCTGCATTTGCAGCTTCCCTATGCACTTCTCTTCTACACAAAGCTCACTCAAGGTGATCGCATCACTCACTGTTTTCACTACAGCCTGCAACTGCTCCTTGCAAAGAGAATTCTTGGAAAAGAACGGATGGCTAGATAAATCTGATAATCTTTCCGGGATCTGCTCCAACCTCGAAACTATCATCTTCCATCGACCTGGAAATAGCTTAACCTCCTTGGCTTTATTTAACGCATTAGGGACAAGCTCCTGAGCTCGTATCAACCAAGCCTCGGATGATTCAGAATCCATCAGTAGCTCCCTACTCCCGCATCCCACCATGTTCACTTCAACTACCGGAATGAGTTAACCAAAAAGTGGGCTAACCAAACCTTCAACTGATGACCAATAACAAATATAAAACTGCATAAAACGGAATCAGGTATGTCAGTACAAGACTTAACCTGTAAAAACAAGGAGCAGTTGAAAGCCTTCCTAACCTGAATAAACTAAAAATCACAAGAACACAAAATGACATACAGAAGGGAAGAATTACTGCCAGCAGACAGAAGGCAAGACTTTCAATACATCTACAAAGTACATCAACAATTACATTCATATCATTTAAGCGCAATCTACCCCACAGACTAACCTTGTGAGGAAACTAGCATTTAAGGAAAGTGATAAATCATTTTCAAATTCATGCACCATGAATAAAATGCTACTACGACAATGAAGCCAATAAAGACATGACTGATGAATGATTAAGATCCTTTTTTACGACAAACAAAGATACCGCCCAATTATGAAAATGGCATGTTAGGTACAAAATATATGTAACTTTGCTGTCAAAATGAATTGTGCGGATTAGTGGTCAGAAGTTTCTACATCAGCTTATTGAGCATATCCTATACAGTAGCTAAAAGGTTAAAAATGAAGGCATCAATGAGTAACACTTCTAAGCTGTAGATGGCTTCACGATTAAATGTATGGAATGGGGCGCATGGAAAGTTCACCTTTGAATGGAATGTAGGAGTCTCCATCTAAAAACCTCATCAATGGGTTGAAATTCATTACCTAATTTACTTCAAAATTTCAGTAAAAGAAATGGATTGAAATAATAAGAACCATAACATTTAAATAACTATGACTGAGGTTCATCAAAATTCAGGCATTCACCATGGCCATTAATTTGGGGACCAGTGCCCTCACTACTTGGATTCTCTACAGCATTTTCACTTAATTACTCAAACATCAGTCAGTTCATAAACCCCAACCTCACCAGAACAAATGTGAATGTGACATGGTTGCAAAAACCCAGAAAAGCCCTAATAACGGAATCTCAAAAAGATGACCTTTTTATCTCCACCAAGAAGAATCAGAACATGGGTAGCAAAAAGAACTCACCTTTAAAGCTCAGACATCATAAAGCACCCAACTTTCATCTCCATGGATCAAGCCCAGAGCATCCAAGATGTCAAATGAAGTTCAAAACCCTAGAGCAAGAGAAGGCTGACAATGGAGTACAACCAGAATTCAAAAATCAAAACTTACAACAGAGATCCCATTGTAGAAAGTGAAGGCTCTCAATCTCTCTCAAAAACTGAAATTGTCAGAAGATGTGTCTCTCAGTACATCTACTGGGATCCTCCGTTTTGAAATGAACTCACTTTTTTAACGCTAGTGTTGGAACAGAACATGAGAAACAACATTGTGATTGTGTTTCTCGAGTTAAATGTAGTGTAAAATTTATGTGAAATCTGATGTTGTGTCGATTGTAGTGTTGCTAAATACTCGTAGATCTTTGTGTTGAATGGAAACGGACGGTTGTTGATTGTTGATTGATTTGGTAAAAGTAGATTGGACCGTTGGGATTAAAAATATACTAATTTGAACTATGTGCCATGTTTTGGATTTCAAGTTGGCTTTGCTTCCCAACAGATTTGTACAAAAGGGTTTTTGATGTTTTGTCCTCATCAAAACATGTTCGAATCTTATGCTAACAGTGTGTCTTAATATGATTCTTAATCAATGAATCACATTATAATACACACTAATCATGAATTACTAGGAAAGGTTGTCACATTATAATAACTCTCCATTAACCCGTAAAGTAATGATTTTGCTGCATTATGTTTTAATCAGGTTTAACAACATTACTTGTTTACTTGAAGTTTGTAAAGATATGGGCCCAACCAAACAGGTCTTGTTCTGGCTAAGGAGTGTATGGACAGCAAGAGGTACATGCGTGGACGGGGTTGGGATGATGATGGTGGGTAACATAAGACTGATGTCAGGGATTTCTGGGTTTTCATCTCCACCTTGTTCCAACCGAGTTTCTACTAGAAAGCTCAGACCTTTAGCTAGTAAGTAACCGTCTGGTCTGGTTTGGTCTCTTTCTTTGTCTTTGTTGGCTCTCAGCTTTGTGGCTCACTATTTAGGGATTTTTGTGGAAACCATGGTTGCATGTCAAATTGAGTTTGCTTCACTTCTCTGATTGATCATCAAAGTTGTTGCTTTTATATTTCTTTCTTCATTAGTCAGTGAACCCTAATCTGAAGGAATGCACTTTCTTCAAGTATTTTGTGCAAGTCTCGTATTTATCAGTTTGTAGTTGTTCGCAATAATTCCAGCTTGATGCTTGGCATATACTCTGTATGTGTTATACGGTTATACCTAGTGTTTGAGATTTAAGGTGAAATTTGATTGATCGACGGGAGGACTTTCTGGTGTGATTTCTTCCAGTGGCAGCAATGAACAATGATCCAATAAGGGAATGGATATTATCTGAAGGGAAAGCTACTCAAATAACAAGAATCAGCCCTGTCGGTGGCGGCTGCATCAATCTTGCTAATCGTTATGACACTGATATTGGATCATTCTTTGTCAAAACAAATACGTAAGTACACCAGTGCCCCGTTTGGATTTTACAAGCTGAAACTGTGTGAATATATTATATGCCGAGTTCCAAGTGATCAGTCTTATGCCTTTTTAGAAGTATTGGTCCTTCGATGTTTGAAGGGGAGGCTTTGGGTCTAAGGCTAATGTATGAAACCGGAACAATAAGTGTGCCTCAACCATTCAAGGTAAATCAATTCTGAAGGAATCTTGTGCAGTATTTTTTCTCCTATTGTTAAACCAAAACTTCCTATTTGGGCTGCATTTTCTTGTGATTATGTATTGCATTGATTGCCGTAGGTCGGGCCATTGCCCTCTGGTGGTTCGTTCATTATAATGGAATTTATAGAATTTGGTTCATCTAGATGCGACCAGGTGAAACCTACTGAATCTCTTTAAATTATAGATTTTTCGCTCGCTGAAAGTTAGAGATCTAGTCAGTTTTAGGTCGTAAGCTTGCTGAAATGCACAAAGCTGGGAAATCAGAAAAAGGATTCGGTTTTGATGTTGATAACACCATCGGAAGGTAAATTGTCTCTTACGATGCAGTCTTAAAATCCGCAAAATGTGTAGTTTCTTGTGTAATTGGAATCTTGTTGCTAACTTCTTACATGACCTTGCAGCACGCCACAGATAAACACATGGACAGCGGACTGGATTGAATTCTTCGGGGAGAATAGACTTGGCTACCAGTTGAAGTTAGCTAGAGATCAGTATGGCGACTCAAGCATTTTTGAAAAAGGTTCTCATTTGTCAAATTCACTAGCGTGCTATATCCATCACAGTTCTGCTTCTAATCTCAGCTGGGCATTTGCATTTTATCAGGGCAACGGTTGATAAAGAATATGGCAGCCCTCTTTGAAGACGTGGTTATAGAGCCATGCTTGTTACACGGAGATCTTTGGAGTGGAAATATCAGTTCCAATAAAAAAGGAGAGCCTGTGATACTCGACCCAGCTTGCTATTGTAAGCCCACTAAAAACTCATATAATTTGATTATAGCCTTACATTTGAAGGTGAGATATCGATCATATGACCTGAGCTAATGATATCAACAGATGGACACAATGAAGCGGAGTTTGGAATGTCATGGTGTGCTGGCTTTGGCGGCTCATTCTACTCTTCTTATTTTGAGGTGCCTTTATATAATGCCTACGCATTCATAGCTCATAGTCTCATCATGTCATTCTTGATATCCTAAGATCCTTCCCGATCATAATGGCAAACAAACTATATTGCTTTTGTAGGTGATGCCCAAACAGCCAGGGTTCGAGAAGAGAAAAGATCTCTACATGCTATACCATTACCTGAATCATTATAACTTGTTTGGCTCGGGTTATAGATCGTCAGCCATGTCCATCATCGACGATTACATTAGATTGCTGAAAGCATAGTGCATTGTAAGATCAAGTTGTACATATATGACAGAACATATCAATTTCAGGACAGGATATCATTTATACCACAACAATGTTGTTGTATTGAGTTTTCATTGTTTCTTTACACTGCATCAATTTGAATGTTAAGACTAGGATTAGTGCATTGTGAAGTATCTAATCAATGTCTCCCAATGTCACAAAGAAGACTCCAATGCATCTTATATGTCCCACTCACTTCCCTCACCTTCTTGGTCAATAACTAAGTTATGAGTTTGGCTTGTAGGACCACATTGCTTCATGCCCAATCAGATGGATTAGACTGATGAGGTTAACTAAGACATCATGTTACTAGTGCTTAATGTTCACAATTAACATTACCCACTGATGATGGGTCACACTCACATTGTATTTGTAGTGTATTGTGGCTAATGACCTTATGACACATCACATGTAGGTCCTTTAATCATGGCCCACTTTAATCCTAACTTTGACATTCCGAACAATCCTCCCCACCGATTCATACACGTGTCAGCAACCCAATGGTCTGTTCGCTAGAAACGTAACGACACCGTTTACTGTCTTCACCCCATCCTTTCTCCCTTCGTCATCATCCTCTGTTATAAAAAGTCGTTTACAGATCTCAACTCTGATTTTAACTCAACTCGTTCCTGTTCCAAGCGACCACCTTTCCCACTCTCACTTCACCAAGTCTCGAACTTTATCTAGTTTTCGTCATATCGAGGTGATCAGCTACAATGGGTTCTGTTCAAAAATCGGAGACAGACAACGTAGGCGATGTTCCGGTTTCGACATCAGAGCCGGTTTTAATGAAAGTGGAGGAGTTCAACTTCAATCTCAAAGAGGAGACCAAATTAGTACCAAAGAAGGCGTCAAAGGATCGACATACTAAGGTGGAAGGACGTGGACGGAGGATCCGAATGCCGGCCACTTGCGCCGCCCGCATATTCCAACTGACTCGAGAACTAGGCCATAAATCGGACGGCGAGACCATCCGCTGGCTTTTGGAACATTCAGAACAAGCCATCATCGCCGCTACCGGCACTGGAACTGTCCCCGCCATCGCTACATCCGTCGCCGGTACTCTTCAAATTCCAACTACTTCAACTTCGTCCAAACCCGCCCGGTTGAGCCCAGGAAACGGAAGCGAGTGGAAGATGGAGCTAAATACGACGCCGTAAATGTATCGAGTGAGTCGTCAACGATGTCGTTTGCACCGTTGCAAGGCGTTGTTAGTAGGCCGGGTATGGTTCCAATGTGGGCCATCCCAGCAAACGCAGTATGGATGGTCCCACTTGCGTCCAACAATCAACCGCAGATTTGGGCTCAAACGCCACCATTCGTCAGCCTGGCCACGAGACCGGGGTTAAACGCTACCGTTTCAACCACCAAAACGGCGCCGTCGAGTAGCTCAACAACAGCGCATACGTTGAGAGATTTTTCTCTTCAAGTCCATGACAAAACGGAGCTCCACTTGCTGTAACATTGACCAAACGGGTTTAACGGGAAAATGTCACGTGCGCACGTGACGGTGACATGTAGTGGGGCCTTTTATTGGGCTTTTCTAGGGCTTAAGAGTAGTGGATGAGTAATTTAGGGGTGGGACCAACCGGGTCGGGTTGGGTGGATGGGGATAAAGGATGTGGGCCATAAAGGTTGTGCGTCTGCGGTACATGTGAGTGTCTACGCTTTGCCCAATGCGGTTTGTGGGATCCACTAGCGTTTGTGTCAAAGTGGTGGTCCCTATATTTTAAGTGGTGGTCCCTATGTTTTAGGGTTGGTCCCTTGTAGTTAAGGATGGTGTCCGTTGTATTTGGGTTTGATAGCTTTTACTAATTTTATTAATTACACATGGACATTTCAAATAATGCAATTTTCATTTATTTAAATTTTCATAAATTAATTTATGAATCAGCGATGACATGTATGGCCGTCATTTAGCCACGCCGATTTGAGATTAAAATATCTTAAGTGGGGACAAAGTGACCTTACCTACGCAGGGTCGGGGTCCTACAAAACCATCTAAATTGAAGTATGTAATGGGCCTGACTGGACCAACGAACCAAATTTCACATGAATAAATAAAAGTTTTGGGCCAAAGTGGTTTACACGTAGAAATTTAAAGTATGGACCAAAGTGCGTTTGTGCATACCCTACACGATTAATAAACATTTTTAGGGTTTTAATTAGACCAGACCGTGCTGCACAGTGTCCTTTGGCGAGTTCATGCAGACATAATAACCCAAGCTGCAAAAAACACTGACCAGCGACACACAAGCACCAATGGTAAATGCACCGGGTTGCACGGTGTAGCATTGGGAGTCATGGGTTCGAGATATGCGACCGCCGTCTTTGAGTGCTGACGCTAGTAACTGAGTAACGGCAAAGAGGAATGCGACCCTGCGTTCGAGCATATAAATCATTAGTAAATTACTAAATTGTACACATAAAATAAGTAGTAGTAAAAAATGTATTTGGATCTGTTTCATGAAGTTTTACACTGAGATTATTAACAAACATGATGCACCGTGGAGGCAGGAACCATGTCGGCGAACGGCACATCCGTTTTCGCAATATATAATGATATTGGCAGTGGCTAGAGCAATGGCTGCTGCAAGTCCTAGAGGAAAAGCCACACTTTTTGGATATATGCATGGGTTTAAAGTTGATGAAAAAGCAATTTGGGAAGGCTGAAGAAAGCATACAGAACCAAAACAAATTGTTATTTTAACACATTGAACTTTGTAACTTCAAAACCTAGTACTGAAATCTTAAATATCGACCGGAAGTGATAACTGATCACCTTGATCTTGGTCGCTTCAGCGGCGAAACCGAAAGCAGCGGAGAGCAGCCCTAGCACTGCCACAACAATGATCACAATCTTCGTTCTGTTATTGATCTCCATCCTTCACTGTCTAATATCTCTCGAGTAACAAGACACAATTTTTATTGAATATTTATTTATTGGAAAAATGTTTAGTACAAGTTCGATATTTATATAAATGAAAGATTCCATTTAGTCAGGTCATAATTTTCAAGAAGTTTTTTATATTTTTACTTTCCTAATTTATCTATCACTTTTTTATAATTTATTCACACTTGCGTATTTATAATATTTGTTATAATTGTTTAATTTCGTATCCGCATTTACTAAACGGCGTCGTCAGAGTAGCTGTACGCAGTACGCACGCATAGTCGCATACGACGGATCGTCACTCATTTCGATCTCTAAGACGAAATGGCTTCTTCGTGAAGTGTCTTCTTCTTCTGGATCTCAATTCGATCTGATTGGCATGGTTTCGCGAGGATCTGCGAGTATGAGAGGCGACGGCCTAGGATTTTGCTTGTGGCAAATGACGGCTTTTTTGGTGCTGTTAGCGCCTGTGAGCTTTTGCGCCAGGAGAGGAATGCGGGATTCAGGTGACGGATTTTGTTCTATTTATGGATGTGGATGATTTACTAGTTGTTCGGTTTACATGGATTAGGATTCACGTTAGGTTGTTACTTGATGTGATATTAAGAGATCATAGGACTTTGATGGTCAACGTTAGGGTTATGATTTGTGAATGTGTTTGTGGAAAGTTAGTGTTGAGTTAAGTGTAAGATGCATGAAGATCTAATCGTTTTGATTTTGACATTGCGATCGTTGCCTTACTGCGCAGAGCAATGAAATTCTGGCTTATGAAAACATTCAGGTATGGTTTCATTTGCCATTTTGTACTGTAATTTAGCTTTTTTTAGCGTGTATATGTAAGGAAGTGATGGACATTTTTTGTTCCGTGATCTGATTAAATGAATGATTTATTGCAGCTTATGGCATCTAACAAAAGTAATATTGAAAAGCTTGGTTTGGATAGTACTTCAGAGGGATACATGGCTGCTGACGTAGGTACAGAATTAAGTGAAGGTTTGGTGTGTTTTCGTTTTCCAAATTTAAAGCATTACAGTAACTTCTTCAGTTTGGACTGTATTTTGATTTTTGACTATCCATTTTGTTTGACATACTCTGATGTATTTATCTAATGGTTGCTCACTAGTTGAAATTTCATATGCAGATGATCAGTCTAGGTTTCTAGATTTACTTGAATTCCGTACTCGGAGGGTAAGTCAACATTTTTATCTTCTCTTTATTAGTAGTTTGTGAATTATTTCTCAAAGAATTTCAACTTCAGGATTAAAAATCTCATTTTCACTATAGGACATTTATCATCCACTGTTCATTGATTATTTTTTGCTCAGCATTTGCGAGAGCTAAGGGTCGACAAATACTCTGCAGAATCACTGCAACAAGATGACGACACTATAGTAAAACTTGAAAATGCACAAATCAAACGCTCCAAGTCAGTTGACTCTGCAGTGCTAGGAAAATACAGTATATGGAGAAAGGAAAATGATAATGAAAATATCGATTCTACTGTTCGCTTAATGCGGGATCAAATCATTGCTGCAAGGGTATTTTTGGATATAGCGAACATGAAGAACAAATTGGACTTGCTCCAAGAGCTGCAAACAAGACTTAAAGAAAGTCAGCGTGCCTTGGGGGATGCAAGTGCAGACGCTGATCTACCTCCTAGGTACAGTATTGCAACCATTGTTTATTTAGTAAAAAGCGATAACCACCAAATTTTGGTGCTACTGACATAAATAATGACTAAAACCCTCCAGTTCATATAAGATAAGAAGAGACTAAGGGTATATTATTCGAATTTGAAGGGTATTTTGACAAAACCATTGTCAGTTAGTACCTGACTTTGGTGCTAGCAGCTTAGGTCTCTGATTCAATGTCAGTGTCATTTCCTCGTTTTTATGTTATTGATTGTTGTTTTTCTTGCATTTATGGTTCAGTGCATCTGATAAAATAAGAGCGATGGGTCAATTTTTGTCGAAGGCAAAAGAGCAGCTGTATGATTGTAAGTTGGTTAGTCAGAAGCTGAGAGACATGCTCCAGTCTGCAGATGTGCAAGTCAGGAGTTTCAAGAAGCAAAGCACTTTCCTCAGTCAATTAGCAGCGAAAACTATCCCAAATGGAATTCACTGCTTGTCTATGCGTTTGACAATAGATTATTACCTTCTCCCTCCCGAGAAAAGAAAGTTCCCCAGAAGTGAGAATTTGGAAAATCCTGACCTGTATCATTATGCCTTATTTTCTGATAATGTTTTGGCTGCTTCTGTCGTTGTCAATTCAGCTGTGATGAATGCCAAGGTACTGCCCTCTTTACTTTCAATGTCATTTCACTAGTTGTTCACCATCTATTAGTGCTGCATCATATATTTTCCAAGTGATTCTGGTAAAGATGTCGACACTTGGTCCAAACAAGCATTAACAATTATAAACTGAGTTAGAGGTTGATCATAGGGAGGCTTTTGATTGATTTGTTTATAAGCATTACAGCAGTTTGTGTAACAAGTCATTTCTTACTGTTTGGTGATTTTTATGTGATCATTTTCAGGACCCTTCAAAGCATGTATTTCATCTTGTATCAGACAAGTTGAACTTTGGAGCCATGAACATGTGGTTTTTGCTTAACCCCCCTGGTGAAGCTACTATTCACGTTGAGAATGTTGATGAGTTCAAGTGGCTTAACTCATCCTACTGCCCTGTTTTACGGCAACTTGAATCTGCTTCCATGAAAGAGTATTATTTCAAAGCAGATCACCCAAACACACTAGCGGCAGGATCTTCAAACCTCAAGTACAGAAATCCAAAGTATTTATCAATGCTTAATCACTTGAGATTTTATCTTCCAGAGGTGTATCCAAAACTGGACAAGATTTTGTTTCTTGATGATGACATTGTTGTTAAGAAAGATTTGACCGGATTGTGGTCAGAAGATCTTCATGGAAAAGTAAATGGTGCAGTTGAAACATGCGGCGAAAGCTTTCACCGTTTCGATAAGTACCTCAACTTTTCGAACCCTCATATTTCCAAGAATTTTGATCCCAATGCGTGTGGATGGGCATACGGGATGAACGTATTTGATCTGAAGGAATGGAAAAGGAAGGATATAACAGGGATATATCACAAGTGGCAGAACATGGTAAGCTTTGTAATTATAATTTATTTTCCTGCCTTGTTCATATGCCTGTTGTCTCATTTATATGTGGATTATGGCATGACAGAATGAGGATCGGGCACTTTGGAAGCTTGGAACTTTACCTCCAGGGCTTATTACATTTTATAATCTTACACATCCCCTAAATAAATCCTGGCACGTACTCGGCCTAGGCTATAGTCCAAGCATTGATAAAGCAGAGATTGAGAATGCAGCGGTTGTTCATTATAACGGGAATATGAAACCGTGGCTTGAAATAGCAATGACAAAATACCGCTCATATTGGACAAAGTATATCAAGTATGATCATCCCTACCTTCAAAGCTGCAACTTGGTGATTGAGTGATGGCAGATCAAATTAACAAAGGTACCTGTTTATACTTCATTTATAGTTAACTAGTTGGTGGTTAATCGTTGTCCCTCTGTCATTCTGGACCTAACTTGATACTGGTGTTGCAGAGAATAGAGCTTTATCTTTGATGAAGAATAAAAGTAAAGGAAAAAATGCAACTCGGGAATACGATTTTTTATTTATCTTCTTGTAAAGAATATATTCTTAGAGATATTTACTCTCTACAGGTTTGTTCCTAGATTACTTTTAGTTCCACAGAATATAGTAAATTACCATGTTCTTTCTACCTATTTATTTTCTTAACTGGCTAAGGTACCAGGAGCTTGTGCCTCCTGTTCCTTGTATTTGGTGACTTGTTCGATTTTCTTTAAATGATGGTCTTTTAGATGGTACAAAGATTTTGTTTGTTCTTGTCTTTTTGTAATTTATGTTACAGAAAGTAAGTTGTCTGAACTTGTATTTAATGAACAGTTCTTTATAATCTTATACTAAATGTTCAGCATTCTTGGCATTTCTGCTCATTGTAGTTGACCTTCGAGGATATGCTTCAGGTAAAGATCATTAGTGAGCCCATGCCATCCAAGATACAAGCATAGCCGACGCCTGCCCTGGTCTTGTCTTATTATAGATTATGCCACTGGTCCATAACTATAGCTAGTGAGTCCGTGAGCTTTTGTTTGATGTAGAAAAAGTTAGACAAAGAGCCTTCCAAAGATACTAAAATTTAAACTTCCCCTCTAGGTTATCCCTTGGCTACGACTTTGGACATTTGCGAACAAAATCAGAGCAGTAGATATTGTCTAAATGATCCGTGGAACATTATATGGAACAAAGTCCAGCACAGTAGAGTGTGCTGCGACACTATACATAAATTCCCATTACCAACACCACATCGGTCTTTGGGAGAGTTTTGCATTCGTGGGATTCAATGTGTTGTTATTCTTCAATATACACAACAACACACACATTTCAATAATGCAATGTATGGTACAATTAGTGTCGTATTAACCTCAATTTTTGTCATTAGTGATATTCCAAACTCTGGTGAAATCATGCCACCTTGACTTGGTCTCATTTCGTCTCTTCCCTCATTTTCATCCGACCCCTTTTTTGGCCTCCATTATCATCTCTTCATCTTCTTACCAAGAAGAACTCAAGCAACTAGAAAATATGAATAGCCTCATCAATCTTCCAGTTCCCTCACTCTGCTCTCCTACAACCATCTTGGATCACCACCGCCAATCCTCTGTAGTATTCGACGCATCCATACTCCAATACCAGCACAATATTCCATCACAGTTCATCTGGCCGGACAACGAGAAGCCATGCTTGACACCTCCCTCACTCCACGTCCCTCCTATCGACATCTTAAGCTTCCTCTCCGGTGACCCACTTGCTATTTCCAACTCTATCAAGATCATCGACGATGCATGCAGGAAACATGGATTTTTCCTAGTTGTCAATCATGGGATTGACATGAAACTTATTCAAGAAGCTCATGAAAATATGGAGCTTTTCTTCAACATGTCTCTTATGGAAAAGCTGAGGGCTGAAAGAAAAAATGGTGAATACTGTGGGTATGCCAGTAGTTTCACAAACCGATTTTCCTCAAAACTTCCATGGAAAGAAACACTTTCTTTCAGCTACTCTGACAATGATTCTCAGGAAGCTGTTGTGGACTACTTCTCCACTGTATTCGGTCATGATCAGAACTCCAAGCATCTTGGGTAAGTTTCATCATATCTTAATATTTACCATCTTCTTCGACGATGAAAGTAACTTAACTTGTGCTGTTTAACACGCAGAAGGGTGTATCAAGAGTATAGCGAAGCAATGAGTAAACTAGCACTTCAGATATTGGAGATCCTTGGGATGAGCTTAGGAGTGGGAAGATGTTATTTCAAGGACTTTTTTGAAGGAAATGAGTCCTTGATGAGATTAAATTACTACCCACCTTGTCAAAAACCAGAGTTGACATTAGGAACTGGTCCACATTGTGATCCCACTTCTTAACCATCCTTCACCAAGACCATGTTGATGGCTTGCATATCTTTGTTGATGGGAGTTGGCATTCCATCAAGACCACCATGGATGCCTTTGTTGTCAACATTGGAGATACCTTCATGGTAAGTATATAATCACTCACTCTTGATGATTCACAATTTGATCAAATGCATCATTTTAATTTTTTTGCAGGCTTTGTCGAATGGGATATACAAAAGCTGTTTGCATCGGGCGATAGTTAACACTCAAACTCCAAGAAAGTCACTAGCCTTTTTCTTATGTCCAAATAAGAAAAAGGTGGTGTGTCCTCCTAGTCAGTTATTCAATCCAAGATCAAATCCGAGAATGTATCCTGACTTCACTTGGCCACTTCTGCTTGAATTCACTCAAAAACACTACAGAGCTGATATGCACACACTGGAAGCATTCTCCGATTGGCTGCACGAAAAAAACACTCAACAGTAACTTGTCAAAAATGGAAGACAAAGAAGAATAAGTAGGCAGCAAAGAGTGTCACAGTGTCCTAATATTCCCTAATGTGTTAGGTCTGATCAAATTGACAGCTAATGCCGTGACCCCAGATGTTCCGGAAAGTTATTTATGATCAGTTTAAGTTAAATATCATATTTTCAACACTTTTCGATCCCTACATTCTCAGATTTCAACAGTATATGACTCTTTGAATGGCTGGCCAAATACTTAACTGAAGTAGCATATGCCTGTTGGCCTTAATCTTCATCGAAAAGGAATGCCATTCCATTTTATTTATCCAAATGCGTCAAAATGTCACAGCTCATACAATAAGTTAAGTGAAAGTAAGTTAAAAAACTCGCCGGAGAGTCAGGATACAGAACTTTTCGAGCTTCCGGAGAACGACTGATCATTATACTAAGAATCCGGATAATCTTATACGATATGATTGGCTGATACACACTTGACATGCTGACAAAACCTCATTTTAATACTTCCCATTTTGATGCATATAATCAAATGTACATTTTGAGCAGATTTTGAATATGATATCAAACTTTGATAGGCAAAAACAGAGGATAAAACAAGTAGGAAATTGCAACGTTCGGATATCCATTAAAAATGAATACTAACCTTTCAGTCACATTACAAATCACTATCAGAAAAAGTATAGAGAAATGTAACTGTATTGGTGCATTTAGATTCTGGTTAAAGACAAAGAATAGTATAGAGCTAGAGCCACCTGCTGAACAACCATCTTTTGCCATGCCATTACTAGAAAACAGTATTGAATTTCTCATCTTTTATCATCATATAACTCAGCATTGTTAGTATACTTATTTTTGAAAAATCGATTAGAGCCATAATGCTCCGGCCTTATTGAGCATGGGTCTAAGTGTGCGATTAAGATGAAGTGTCATGATCTCATTAGCTCCTCCAATCAACTCCCCTCCAATAAACACAGCTGGAACAACAGGGCTGCACCCAAGCCTAAGCAAAGCTTGTTCAATATCTTTCCCTTTTGATATCTGGTCGAGCTCATATATAGTAGGGTGAACCCCAAAGTCATGCAAGAGGGTCTTTATAGTGTGACACATGCAGCATGAGCTCTTGCTGAAGATCACCACTGGTCGGTCTGACACCATTTTTGTGATTCTTTCCATCTTAATAATTAAGGAAGTAGTGAACAAGCTGAGAAAAATAGTAAGAACAATGCAAAGGTTAGTAAGAGGTGTATGAAATAATTTGTGAAGAAGTGGATTGACAATGGATTTTATTTATATTGCTATTAAATGGCTTTTCAGACTGATATGGTTGAAATTGGGGACAATTAGCTTTATCAAAGTTGCTTATAGCTTTCAAAAAATAGATCACAATAGATAGATGATGCATTTAGATATCTAAAAAGAAGAATTTCAGGTTGATATTCTAAGTGGATGCTGTCGATTTGTCGCACCACATGGGAATTAAAGTCACTAAAGTAACAGATAATATGCACTAAATGAGTGAAATAAGTACATTAATAGATTGATGCATAATTTGGTACTACTCTAAATGAAGTATATGTGGAAAACATGAAGATAAATAATGTATGATATAGCATGGATTAAGCTTATCCTTATGACCTCCATGTTTCTTTTCATCTTTTATCCTTTAAAACTTTAGCATGTGTGCAAATAGTCACAAATTCGAATCTGATTCATCGAAAAGAAGTTTGAAAAGGTTAGTGGAATACAAAATCAGAGCATATATTTTGTGATGGCGATGTAGATGATATCATGTAAATGCATTCAGTGCATATATGAATAACTAGAAGCCTTCAAAATGTTAGTAGATTTTGTGTACCTGCAAATGTGCTGCCCTCCCTTCCTCCCCTCTTCAAGTTGCATATCGGTATAAGGGGCTGACCGCTGGGCCCAATTAGCTTCATATGTTGGGTTGTTAAGCCCATATAACCAAGGTCCACAGTCCATGACAGTTTGATTAACTCCAAAGCCATAAGAAACAAGTAAATGATCAACAGCTGATTATCTCCAACCTACCAAAGAAAAAACAGCTCATTAACAATGTGTAATAGTTAAACTTCTTGCTACAAAGAAAATATATGTTGATTTCATCCACATCCATCTCATAGTTTTGGCAATGGATTTGAGCAGAGAAGGACACGAAAAGAAACATAAATGAAATGTAGCTTTCTGATATCCCATGTGAAGCCCTAGCAACTACTTATTATCGTAATAAAACAATACTTGTCTTGCTACAAGCTCACATGGGATGACGGTGTTTAATTAATCAATTATCATTTATGATAATCATGTGTTTCTTATTCCCAAGAAACACTTGAACAAACAAATACTAATTAAGTATTTAAACTAATCCTGAAATCAACAAAACAACTAAGCATTTGGCCCCTTATGGTCTGGTCTCCCTCCAACATAATAACACCCAAATATCAAAGCAGCCTCTTCAAACATACTATATACTATACGATATGATTGACATGGTGGTGGTTCGTAAGTCTCAAGTCCCAAACCATTGCCATTTTCAATAATGTGCGTAATTTGCGCAAGGTTTTTAAACAAAGATTATACCTTGCTTGGGGACTTGGGTTAATGCATGTATTTGTGTTTTTATTGTGAGGTTATGTGATTACCAAGCATTGTTATGTTTTATGCATGAAACGTGTAGATTGAAAAAGGGAATGTGTGACCATGAGAGCTTAACGTGTCATGCAATTAAGCTAGGCTTTCTTAACTATATGCAACATTCACTTGACTACTACGTTCCATTGATGATTGATGAATACTATCGAAATGCAACATTTAAACGCAAATATAATTAAACTAACAAAATGGGTAAGTCAGTCTACGACTCAATTATATGCAGAACTATAGAAATCCAAATGCAATTTGACTCAGACATTTTATCAAACAGTTAACATGCAGCAATAGATAGACTAAACTTGTATGCTAACCTTTAAGATTAGAAGTCGTCAAAAAGCTCAATATAATGGCCGATCACCACATGGTGGTGGAGTTCGGCAGATCACCAGATTTTCACATGCGCCAGGTGCGATCGAAAGATCATTCGAACTCACCAAATTCAACACAAATGCAACAGGTTTCCAATTTACCAGTTTACCCTTCAAAGACTCTAATTTGTATTTATTGATCACGGCCGTGCGATCTGAACAATCTGAGCCGTTGAAAATCTAATTCGGTTTTCAATCTCTGTCCCGTGTCGTCTAGATGCAGTTTCGAAAACAAAGCCCTGCAACGCAGCAGAGACTTGTTCTGGTAAATTACCATTCTACCCCTAAGTTGATACACAATGCATAGTAGATTTATAACATAATCCAGTAAAAGTAAAATGAGTAAAATTGAACTTAAAATAGTAAAAATCAGCTCTAGCACGAATTCGAAATAACTTATCGTCGCAATCTAATCTATTTGCCACATCAAATATTTATCAACTGACATATTTATTATTCAACAGAGTCTAACTTTTACATTGCAAAGATTAGAATTTTACTCTCTCCGGCTTATTATGAATGTCCATTTCTTTTTTGGATGTCCCAAAATGATCTTCTCATTTTTTAAAATAGAAACTTTTTTACCTCTACATTTATACCATCTTTCATACTTTTTATTCCACTCATTCTCTTTCTTGCTTTTATCTCATATTTTTTAATTTTCTTAAAAAGCGTGAAAATTCTAAAATGAGACACTCAAAATGGGTCGGAGGGACTAACTTGTATTTCCATGTGGAGTATGTATTTGTCCGATTATAATAAATACGTAAATTAGAAAAATACAAAAGATACAAATTGCAGATGTGAAGCTGAAGGTGGGATGAAAGGACAGGGACTGTTTAGGACGAGATAACTACATCAACAGAGCTTGATAGACAAACCACATAAATTTGATTTTAATTTCTTTTATTTATTTCTGGGTTTTAATTCATTTAAATAATGATGATAACAAGACACTGAATTAAATAGGTAATAAAAATCCAAGCTTTTCTGGAGGTGAGAGATGAGAGAGAGAGAGAGAGGAGCTTTGCAATTGCATCACTGTTGTTTTTCTAACACCAGCACTCATCCAAATTTTGGCAGACAGACAAGGAAGACAAACAAGCAAGCTTACTCAGTTTGCTGCTAGAAAACAACAACATACAACAACATTAAAGTTCTGCTTTAGAGAGAAAGAAGGGATCTTGAAGTTCTGAAGATGGAGGATCCATTGGTGTCTTAGGCTGAGATTTGGGAGGATTTGTGTTGAAGGAAAGGAAGGAAGAAGAGAGTTCGAATGTAAAGGTGATATTTTTATACTATTTATGTTTCTGAATCTGGAGATGATTTGAAGTAATTGTGGTAAAGATTTGTTTTTTGGGTTTTTTAGTTTGATTTATGATGTGGGTAATGCTGATTTTGAATGGTTCATTGTTTTCTGTTGCAGATTGTATGCTGGAAAAATTAGGGCTTTTGCTGGACTTGGGGGTTTTGTTGTTACTAATTGCTGCCAAGACAAGATATGCCTTTACCTTTAAAATTCAAGGGAAGGGTGTGTTAGACTTAGGATTTGTTGAGTATTCTTCTTTGGTTAATCATCAACAACAACAACCTCAATTGGTGGCATGGACGAACAAGCAGCTGCTTGAACAAAGTAGTTGCTATTTGGGGTCTGAGCCAACCTTAGTATTTGACACTGAAAATACTTCAAGTCTGCCTACCTCAACTTCCACTCTGTCGTCCTCTTTAGGTAGTTCCGGCAGCGGCCGGTCTCCGGTTGGCACTGGCCAGGAGAAATGTAGCATGGGTATGGATGAGTTTGAGCATGTCTTGTCAGATTTTGGAGCTGGGGTATCGGCTGCTCCTAGTCCTGACCAATCCATGCTTGGTTACTTCTTCGGTGATCATGATCAGGTTGATGATCCTAGTATGGTGAATTTGAATAAGTTTATGCAGGGCTCTGTGGCTCCGGATTTTACAATGGAGATGGGAGTTGGGTTTGGTGGGAGTGTAAGTGAATCTTGTTCGGTTTTTCCTCTTTGCAACAATGGGAGTGTTGGATTTGGTTCAAATTTCGGACAGTTGGGGTGTAACGTGGTGCCTGTTAATATGTCTCAGCAGCTTATGGGATCATTTGGGGGTAAGCCACAGGTGTTCAACCCACAGGTGTTCAACCCACATGTTGCCATCAACCAGCATCAGATTCAGCCATCCGAGAATCCTGCATTATTCTTGCCAATGGGATTTAGCCAGCAGGAGCACAGTCTTATACAGCCACCGAATCCAAAAAGATTGAATACTGGGATGGTGTTAGAACAAGGTAACTTTCAGATTCCCAAATTTCCTTTTTTGTTGCGAAACCAGCACCAGCATGATCAGGGGAGCCATCATAAGCTTCAACTCCACCAAAACCCTCAGCCGAACCGGCTTATCCAAATATGGCCACAAGCACGTTTGGAGGAGAAGAAGAATTGGGGTTTCATCAGCAAGGGATAGTTGAAGATATAAGTAAGGCTGTCGAGCTGATTCAAGTGGGTAACTTGGTACTCGCGCAGGGATATTGGCACGGCTCAATCAACAGCTCTCTCCTATAGGCAAGCCCTTTCAAAGGGTTGCCTTTTATTTCAAGGAGTCATTGCAATTACTTCTTGAAATTGAACGGGAACAGCTCTAATGTCACAACATCGACTGCCTTATCCAATTACTCGCCTTCATTTGGCCACATTTTGAAAATTGGAGCATACAAGTCTTTTTCTGAAGCGTCGCCAGTTGTTCATTTTGCTAATTTTACATGCAATCAAGCCATTCTAGAATCTGTGGAGGGATTTGATAAATTCATGTTATAGATTTTGACATTGGGTATGGAGGACAGTGGCCTTCACTTATGCAGGAGCTAGCCTTGAGAAATGGCACTACTCCATCACTCAAAATCACAGCATTTTCTTCTCCAAGCACACACGACGACATTGAGTTTGGGTTGATTTCTGAGAATCTAAACCAGTTTGCCAGTGAAATTAAACTGAAATTTGAGCTCAGAATCCAAAGCCTGGATGCTTTAAGCTCAATGCCTCTTCATGTTGCAAACGGAGAAGCTATTGTTGTAAATCTACCGGTCGGAGCTTTCTCATGCTACCCACCGTCACTTCCACTAGTTCTTCACGTTGTCAAGCAGCTATCTCCGAAAATTATGGTCTCGTTAGACCGTGGCTGTGAAAGGAACGATTTACCTTTTCCACACCACACAGTACATGCTCTTCATTCTTACGCAACCTTAGTAGAGTCATTGGATGCTTCAGTCATGAACTTGGATGCCCTTCAAAAAATTGAAAGGTTCTTCATCCACCCAAACATTGAAAAAATACTCGTGGGCCGCCATCTTTGTCCCGAAAAGATCTCCCCATGGAGAAGTATCTTCTTGTCATCAGGATTCTCCCCATACCAATTCAGCAACATTACTGAATCTCAAGCTGATTATTTGGTTCAGAGGACTCCAGCCGGTGGATATCATGTGGAAAAGAGGCAATCGTCCCTTGTTCTGTGCTGGCAGCAAAAGGAGCTCATATCAGCTTCCGCTTGGAGGTGCTGACTCGTTGTATTTTCATTGAAATTCCCATACGGAAAAGGTGCTTTATCACTTGCTGCATTTACTCATATTATGTGTCACACATTAATGTCATATTGCAAGATTCCTGCGAAGTGATGAAGTTTAGGCTAATTTTTCCTAGATGCATTATTCTACCGTCAATATCACAACTTTATTTATCAGTGTCACCGCATAATTTTTCACATTTCCAGGGTGTTGGCATGTTATTTTTCTTCCGCTATTATTGAAGGCAGAAACTTGCATTTTTCTTTACACAGTCTTCCCGTTTATGATTCATGTTTGGTTTTTGTCTCGCATTCAATTGGTCCGAAACTACTCATTTTGTCTAAGTGGTATACAAGCACTTTCATGATGTAGTCCCCATCTTGTAGCTAATGAGATTTTTGAACTTCTTATATAAAGGTCAACCCTTCGGTGGGATGTATATTGTATAGACCTTTTTTAACGCCGCCATGGGACTTATCTATGTCTTATTAGTCTAATTTCAGGAGTAGTTTTATCATGCATCTCCTATAATCAGTGAACTCGCATGGTTATTGTACAATTTTGAATTTTTGATAGTGCATATTTTCGTCTATAAGCTTCCTGATGGAACTTCTTTTTGACACGCATTAGCTCTATTTTTAGACTATGTTGAGCCTTCTGAGTGTGAAACAGTAACACGCGCATACACATCTTACACAAGCTGACAGGCATTTTATCTTTTCCTAGGTAGCTTGTTGCTGGACGTAGATGGAGATGATGACACTTCCAACATGGACAAAAACCAGATTCTCTACTGTTTTCCTCATGCTCGTTAAGTACATTGCTTCGATATATCTTGTAATGTTTTCTAAGGTGGTGGGATTTATTTCCCAAACTATGTCAACTTCTAAATGGAAGCATGATGAGAAACTCAAGTGGGTTTGTGAGTGCATTTCTCCACTCAAACATAACAAGTCGCTTTCCGGCTCATTGGGTGAATGGTAATGGGTGCTTTCCATCCTCTCGAATTTCAACTCTTTGGAAGTATCATCTCTACGCAACATGGACCATGGATTCTACGATCTTTCACTCAGAGAGGACCAACCGATATTGCTATATCTGAGATTCTTGTATTGAGAGGCCATCTAAGCATCTTATAGCTATAAAAAGCAGCAGACTTTTTGAGTGGAAAGGAAATGGAACATGCTACAACACATCTTTTGTCTTTCAGAAGACTCCTAGGAGGAAGGAAAGGTTACACAATATCAGTTCTTCAAATCTCAGAAGAATGCCTTATTTCCTTTTGCATATTTCAAAGCGTAACCAAAGATTGCTAGTCGTGACAACGTCGATACAACTTGCCTAGTTCAGTGAGAGTTGCGTGTACGTTGTACGAAATCTTGAGAGGCACTAACCAAAATGTGGCTTCCGGCTACTTGTTATGTTTTTGAAGCAAATGTCTGACAACAAGACTTTTGAGTATTCACCGCCAAAAATTCAATGGCAGTTAAACCTGTTTGTGTTGGCAAGTGAAACAACAAGAGTTTCAGTTAAAACCGTTGCTAAAGGGTATAATGGTAATTTTTACACACACTCGATCGGATAAAGCTATCCTTAGTTTCGATATTCTTAACCGCTGTTCGCATACTCAATGTCGCTCGCGTCTAGATGTTTACATACTTCTCCGATTTCAACGCCGTCGCGAGACAACTCGACACCTCCACCTCTGATCATCTCCGCGCCACCTCAACCTCGTCCTGCAGTAAAGAAACCACTTTCACTTCGAGCTAGGCTGTCGCAATTGTGTAAAGATGGGAAACCTCATCTTGCACGTCAACTGTTTGATGAAATTCCTGAACCAACTACTGTATATTGGAACACTGTTATTATTGGGTTTGTGTGTAATGGAATGGAGGAGGATGCGTTGGAGATGTATGCTAGAATGAAGGCTTGTGATTCTGCAGTATTTGATGGGTATACTTATTCATCGGTTTTGAAAGCTTGTGCGGTGTTGGGGGATTTACGTGTTGGTAAAGCGATACATTGTCATGTTGTCAGGTGTAAGGTTATGGCTAGTAAAGTTGTGGATAATTCTTTGTTGAATATGTACTCTAGTTGTTTAGTCTCGGATTATGGTGATGAGATGGAGTTTTTGGAGCTTGATGATTCGAAGTGTGATTTGGTGCTTAGAGTTTTTAGTAGTATGAAGAAGAAGAATGTGGTTGCGTGGAACACAATGGTTGCTTGGTATGTAAAGACTAGGAGATTTGGAAAGGCTTTGAGGTTGTTTAGGGACATGTTGAGAACGGGAATCAAAGCGACACCAATTAGTTTTGTGAATGTATTTCCTGCCATTTCGAGTGCTGGTAATATTAGTATGGCATCTGTGTACTACGGGATGGCTCTTAAACTAGGGAGTGAGTATGTGATTGACAAGTTTGTAGTGACTTCTGCGATTGTTATGTTCAGTGAGCTAGGTTACGTAGACTTATCAAGAAAGATTTTTGATCTGTCTGTGGTGAGGGATACGGAGGTTTGGAACGCAATGATAACTGCTTACATCCAGACCAATAAACCAGAAGAAGCAATTCATCTTTTCCTCGAGGCTTTAGAATCGGAATGGACTGTTCCAGATGACGTTACATATCTTTCGGTCCTGACTGCTGCTTCACAGCTGCAAAAAATAGAGTTTGCCAAACAGTTGCACGCCCTTGTGATTAAAAATCCAATGGTTTTGCAGATTATGATAGCTAATGCCATCATCGTAATGTATTCAAGGTGTGGTTCTGTGGAGACTTCATTCGAAGTTTTCAACAGCATGCCAGAAAGAGATATTGTTTCGTGGAATACAATGACTACTGCCATGGTACAAAATGGATTTGATGATGAAGGTGTGATGCTGGTTCGTGGAATGCTACAGGAAGGGTTTCTATTGATTCCATAACAGCTACTGCTCTATTGTCAGCATCTTCTAACCTCAAAGATCCGTATTTGGGTAAACAAACTCATGGTCACATTACTAGGCATGTGATTCAGTTTGAGGGAATGAAGAGTTACCTAATAGATATGTACATGAAGTCGGGTTTAATTGATACTGCTGAGCGGCAATTTGAGTCTTGCAATTCTGAAGAGATTGATCAAGCTACTTGGAACTCTATGATATGTGGGTACATTCAAAATGGACTGTATGAAGAAGGGTTCGCCATCTTTAAGGAGATGCTTGAGAAGGGAGTAATGCCCACTGCCGTGACCATTGCGTCTATTCTCCCAATTTTCTCGCCAATAGGAAGCATTGCTTTGGGTAAACAGCTGCATGGCTTTGCTATTCGCCAGTTGATGGATGGTAGTGTTTATGTGCTCAGTGCTCTCATCGACATGTACTCTAAATTAGGTGCAATAGCATATGCCGAGCGTGTCTTTGGTGAAGCAGATGAGAAAAATTCCATCACCTACACTAACATGATACTGGCATATGGGCAGCATGGAATGGGAGACAAAGCCTTGTCCCTCTTTTTCTCCATGCAGGAATCTGGATTTCAACCAGATGTCATCACCTTGGTTGCTATCTTATCTGCGTGCAGTTATGCTGGTCTAGTTGATCAAGGTCTTGAGATATTCCACTCGATGGAGAGTAGATATGGAATTCCACCATCTAGTGAGCATTTTTGCTGTGTGGCAGATATGTTGGGGAGAGCCGGGAGGCTTACTGAAGCGTATGAGTTCATTACTAACTTAGGCGAAGAAGGTAATCTGCTAGGAACCTGGGGATCACTTCTCGCAGCATGCAAAACCCACCGTAATTTTGAACTAGGGAAAATAGTGTCTCAGAAGCTGATTGAAATGGAGAACCAAAACCAAGTTACGGGCTATCATGTTTTGCTCTCAAACATGTATGCATATGAAGGAGAATGGAACAAAGTGGCGCAACATAGAAAGGAATGGAAAAAAGGGGTTTGAGGAAGGAAACAGGCTGCAGCTGGATTGAAGTTGCAGGAAGTGTCAATTCCTTTGTCTCCAAGGATCAAAATCACTCTCAAGCAAATCAGATATACGAAATGCTTCAAGATTTGGTCACTGAAATGAAAGATATAGACTACGAGTCTGGTACATTATCCAACATAGATGGGTCTTCAGACCATAATGAATCGAGATGGTGATTCTCCAACTATTCGATCTTTCTCAGAGGTGATAAAACTTCCATGCGACACGACTTTACGTCTTGTCCATTTGTTGATGGATTGGAGATTTCAGTACATACATGGACAGTCATTAACAAGCAGGCATTGACAAAGGCAGGTTAAATTCTCTATAAGTGCCTATGTAGCTAAACTCTCTTCACTAATTCTCATGCATTTGCAGCTACAGCGTCCAGAAAATCAATTTTAGAGTGACAAAAATCAAGTTAGACTAGTGCAGACTTTAACGCCTTCATGTCTATTTTGTTAATTTAGAATTTGGGCTGCCCTAAAGCCCATTAAGGGTAAAGTTGGGGCCAAGCCAGCCCATTTAAGGGTCGATTTTACGTTTCCCGTGCGGCTCGATTCTTTTACATATATATAACTCCGAGAGCAAGAAGTCGGTCAAAGCTGAAACCGTCTTCGCTCGCAGCTCCATTCATTCCCGAAATCTTTTATCGCCGATCTCTGAAAATAAGGTAAATCCGATATCTGTATATAAATTCGTATGTTGTTTCTTCTCCGATTAATTCATTAATCTCAGATCTGCTAATAACATGCATTAGTATTCAAGATTGGTGTTTTGTTTGATTTGATCGGATCCGATTGGATTAGCTTAGTATACTTTTCCGAACCTCACGTACGTGGTTGAATTGAATGAATTGAATTGATGCGTGGCTAATGCTGCAGATCTGGTTATGCTAATTGCTATGTTTGTTTGTGTTGTATTCATTCCATGGTGGATCGAATGGAGTTTACATTAGATTGGTGTTTTTTGTTGTTTATTTACACATAGACACAGTTGGCTTTATAATTATAATGCATCATAATCTAATTGATTTGAAAGGATTTTACTTTGAAAAGTTGGTGACATTTACTTGGTAGTTTATGATCGAGATTCATGTTGGCTTCTGCTATGTTTGTAGTAGAATTCAATATGGCTTATTGATTTCGATTCAATTTTAATTTTGTTGTGGCTGGAGTTATTTTGTTGTGAGAAGTCTTTTTGGCTGGTCAGTGGTCACCGTGGAGATATTGAGAAGGCAATGGCCATTAAATCGACTTGTGCATATGCATACTATATGGTCCTGAATTTTCACGGAGCCATCAAAGTTCATATGGAAGTAATAATGATGATCTAGTGTCGATTCATAGCATTCAAACTAGGATAAAGGATCAAATGTTTATCATCCTGCAGTTCATATGTATATTTTTGGTAATTGCCTGAATCAATATACCTTCTTAGTTTGGAGAATGGACAATTTATTTTACTTGTTGCGGATTTTTTGATCTGGGCAATCATGTGATTTTTCTTCTCTAACACTAGGCATCCTTTATTGTCATAATGACAAGTCATATATGAAGTCTGTTAATAGTTTTAGTTCTTTTATATGTGGTTATAGAAAACTAAGGAAAGTTGAGCTCAGAGTCCGTTCTATCATTGCTCCTTTTCTATCTTTACATGTATCTAAAACGCTTATGTTGATTGATTGGTGTTTAGATGGCCTCAACTGGAGGAGCTCCACCAAGGGGAAGTGCAGCAGCTACTGCAGGAATGCGTAGGAGGAGGACAACCAGTGGTGGAGCTGCATCAGGAAACGCTAGTGGAACTATGCTACAATTCTACACTGATGATGCTCCTGGGCTGAAGATTTCACCAAATGTTGTTCTTATTATGAGCATAGGTTTCATTGCGTTTGTAGCCATCCTCCATGTAATGGGCAAGCTCTACTTTGTCCGCAAGGAAGCCTAAATTACATCTGCATTACAGAGCCTGTATAAGTCGCTAGCAACTGAATTTTTGAAACTCTGTGGACAAAAGATTTCAGCCATTTATGGTTTTACAACTTTCTTAAAAAAATGCTTATCAGTGTTTGCTACTTCGCGTATGTTGCAAACCTCCTGATTCGTGATATGTGTAGTGGATATTCAACAATCGCAAAATTTTTCACCCTTTCATTTGCACAATTTACCCTGAGGTCCATATTTAGCCGCTTTTGGCTCAAATACGTAGCTAAAGCTGCTATAAATGTTATGCATAATATGTCCTGCCACGCACCCAATTCAAGTCTAAATGAGCTGGTGCAGTAAGTAAAACTAACTAGTATATGTTACTACTGTTGCTTCTTTCTTTGTACCATGATGTTGGACCCGACAGCATCAACACGGTCAAAATCCTTTTGGGGCACATTTAACACCTGTCCATTGTGGGCCACATTCAGCCCAGTAGTTGTAGCCATAGTTGTAGTTTTGGCCTTTGGGTCAAATGAGGATTTTTAGTTGTGTTGCAGGGGGCCGTATCATTATTACAAACCTTTTGCAGGTCCCACTATCTCAATCCATCTCCCCACCCAACTCCCAAGCAGAAGAAATTCTACTTCCTCATTATTTTATTTTTAAATTCACAATTAAGCAATTTCAATCTAATCTAGTAAAACTGTAAAAGACTACGTATATATATTATATATTTTTTGAATCAAAATCAATATTAGAGAGCCTACGCATCAGTTGAATTCTCTATAAGAGATTTTTCTCTCTAATTTTTTGTAGGTGATAATGCGGGATTTTATTGGGTATACTTATAGAATAACTTCAATATATACATACTAAACTGGAAGCCGCTTCATTGGTTAAAAAACATTTAGTTTTTTTGCGAAGCATTTGTTCAGATGGCTCAATCTTGTCACTAACAATGACTGATATTTAACTTTACATGATTCACCAATTGATTCCTTACGCGTCCAGCCCCTGTTGAATTCATGTTAATTGAAAATATCGAATATGGTTGCTGTAATTGAATGATTTAGATGGTGACAGCTAGCTGATGATTAATTATTTATAGGAAGACTTTGACAAATGGTTTAGAGCAAAACAGTCAATTTCCTTCCTCGCCCATTGTAACCCTTTAACTGAAAACGACTCATTCTGCAACCAACCTTTCATCAATCCACAAATATAATTAAATATTCACAAAAATTTTCTTCTATATAAAACACAAATCCTCTTAAATGACAAATTGCCACGCAAACATATAAATAATTGAATAAATTAATAAATAATGTTTCAGATCCTTAATTATTGAAGTATAATTGACACAAATGGAGCATATATATAAATGGTAAAGAGTAGCCTACAGTCTTTCAAGAATTAAAGTAATTATTATCCACTTGATTAGATCCATCCATCGACAAGCTGAAAAAGAACCTAGAGAGAGAAAAAGAGAGATCAGAAGAGCTAACCCTTTGCAGTGTTGGTGCTTTATTTCATTATTGTTGATGCCAAAGACAACGAGTGTATATACATCTATCTGAAGATGAACATAGTCGTCGTGTGTTGCATGTGTGGGGATGTTGGATTTCCAGACAAGCTCTTCCGTTGCTCAAGATGCATCCACCGATTTCAACACTCGTATGTTCTTCCATCTCTTTTCTCTCTCTCTTGCCAAGTTAATTTGATGTAAGATTTGTGTTGTTTATGATATGTTATGAGTTAAATTTGTTCACCGTGAAAGTGGCTGCACGTCCACTATGGTGGCGAGAAACCAGAGGAATAAGCATCATTATAAATATATGAGCCTTGTGTGTTGTGATTCGTTGAAAAGTACACCACCGGCCAACACTAACCTCTAATGTGTGATGTTGACTTCCACCAGTATGTATATGCGTTTGTCTTAGATATTTCTACTCTTCAAGATGTGCTTGAAAATATCTCTACTAGCCTTTAGTTCTGTGTAGTTTGATTCATTTTATAGTTGATATTATGGTGATTGATGATGATCTGATGATGCAGTGGGATAACTGAATTGAAAAGTTCAATAGTGGATGTCTGTAGTGTCAAATAACAAGTACATGTGTTAATTGATAAGCTTACACACGCTTCTTATGCTAAAGTTATACCGAGTTGCAGTTGTAGGTAGTCCTACTACAAGCATGATTATTATTTACTTTGTTTGCATAAAGTTAGAATAAATGAGAGAGTTGAATAACCCTAAATGTTTCTCCATCTAACAACACATGTGAGTGTTTAATTAGGCTTGAATCATATCACATCACATGTAGCTAGCAACATATGTGTACATTATACATTATTTGCATGGTTCAGATCTATCTACATAGCTTTTTGTCACGACCGACTTCATCCTCAAGCAACATCTTCCTTAATTACATATCCTTCACACAAGTTCTACCATCAAATGTAATCATATGGTTACCTCTGTTGTTTGCATAGGTATTGTAGCAACTACTACAGCAGCAGTCAATCATCTGATCAGCTCAAGATATGTGATTGGTGCCGGTATGAGGAAATCAATGTTTCATCTACCTCAAAACGTCAAGTAACAACTCATGCTGTTAAGAGATCAGCTGACCAGACGTCACACCGTCAGCTTCAAGTGAACAACCGATCAGAATACAGCTCCAGAGATAGAGTGAAACAGCATGATCACCGTGAAGAGAATAAGGGAAAGCAAGTTGGTGTGCCCTCACCTCGAACAACAGCCACAAAGCGGTATAAACTTCTTAAGGATGTCATGTGTTAGGAAGCCAGACGTGCGAGACTTCCTAGTAGTCATGTTGCTATGTCGTGTAAGAAGGGTTTGAATAATAACGTGTTTTAGTTGTATATATAAATTAGGAACTAACTAAAGTTATATGTAGTGTGAGCATGACATGGAAACGCGCGTGTTATCATCATTATCAAGCTGATGATGAAAGCTTTGAAAAATAAATGCTTTTTTGAAAGAGTCGCATGAACATAAACATGGATTCAGGTTGCTATGCATGTGTAAAGGATCATAGTTTTTCCTTACATTTGTACAAAACTTGCGTTCACCTCTTCACCGACATTCAGGAGTATTGCACAAATTTCTACGGTAATCTGCGCTTGAATAATTGCATAAAATACCATCTACCGTTTCAAAACTTTCCATAACAATTTCAGTAGTAAAAATGAGCCTGGCTATGTATAGAGTGCTACACTAGAAGACTGAAAACTTTCTGTGTCTACTTTTCAGATTCATTGAAAACGTTATTTATTAGACCAAACCCTACACGACAGTCTACTTTGTTACATCTTTTTTGGTCAGTTCAACAAGCATTACACAAAAGGAGTCGTGAGCATCTTCTCAAGATTCGAAACTACCTCACACGAAGCACTTGGAATAATTGCAATTATCAAGCATCAGGTAGCTGAAGGCTTTAACTGCGGAACTAATTCAGTTGAATCTATGGATTCGTTAAGCTGTGTTTACATGAGTATTCTTCCTTCCTTCTATAATTGAGTATTGATTCTTCTTTACTACATCTGCAATAGCTGACATCTATCAGCGTCATTTTCTATATGATATAAGAAAGAGGGCTCACATGACACATGTATACTTGTGTGGTTGCCTTCACACTATTGGAGTCATTTTGTTTGTGGCTTTCTCTGTATATCTACTGTATCATTTACTCCATCTTGTAAAAGTTGTCTATCAATCAAGGGTGACATAAGAGTGTAGCGCATAAGCGACACTGTCCTCTTATGAGGGAGGGCACGCCCTCTTCTCCATATCATGTGTATCAACACGCACATGCTATTTCCTACTCTCGCCCTGCCTCTTTACTGCTCTAGTAGCGTTGCTTCTCTATATAGTCGACTGTAAAATCCTAGATATGAGACTTTTACATATAGATGTAAATGAAAGAAACACAGCAATCATAGTTGTGCATATATTCTGATCTAATAATAATATAACATCGAATTAGAAAGTCTCTAATCATTAACACATGTGCGTTATGCAACGTCTAATGAAACCCACAAACAGAGCGCATCATAACGAAAACCCGGATGGACCACAGTCAATTTAGAAAACCTTCCCACCATATGCTCAGATCAATAAAGATTAATAAACATACACGTTGTAATGTGAATAGTTAGTTTTAGTATGATAATGCCATGGAATTGTTTTGAAATCACAAGGACTTGATGAGGCAGTACATTGTTAAACCTATCAGCGGATCAAGAATGTATGTACTTTGTTCTTAATATTATAATTCCGGTAACACCAACGCAACAACACAAAATATACATTTGAGCAGATCGACGTTTAAAAGAATCCAACATGCAGTACCCAGACTTGCACAATTGGAAAGATGGTGCTCAGAAAATCCCACTTCAGAGTCAGACATGCATACTTGGAAAAAAGCCATTCACCTCATGGTAAATTCTAGAACAGGAAATACATAAACTGGCTTACTTGGGTTTGTCTGTCAAAGTAACTAGTGATTTGAGTACTCCAGGACCAAATTTATCCGCAAGAACACCTTTTTCAGAAATTATGAAGGCCTTTTCCTTCACGTAGCTTTGTAATTTATTTGCATCGTAATCAAGACAGGATTGATCTGCATGATCCATAAAACGAAAGAGGTGAGCTAGCAATATGGTCGGCTGAAATAAATAAAGCACATGATCAATGGCTAGCTGATTCAAATAAAAGGCCGATAAATTACAGGCTTAAAGCTAATGCACTACATCCAATAACTTCTAAACCACTCATCTGTGTGCAGTACCAACAGGCTACAAAACTATAGTTGAACTCATTTATTGTTAAAAATATGGGAAATTATCATTATTCCGACCAGCCTGTAGAAACACACTGAAAACCAAAGGCCATTGAGCTTTGTATCCCAACTTTCTATAAAGCATAGAATTTCCTACTCCTAGATGATGTTGACTCCAATACAACTCTAAACCAGAAATACTACAAAGCCTACATTCATTAAGATCAGTTTCATCATGTATTAATGTACAAAGATCATTAGTCGAATTTTATAACAAAGAAGGTAAAAGTAGCTAATGGTTGTATACTTCAAATCCAATGTTAATCCAATATTCAAACATTTCAAAATCAATGTTTTGGAAAATATAAACTCGGCTCATTTATACATAATTTCAAAAACCTTTGCAAGCAGCACTGATTCTATCTAATTCTTCACCACTACCTACCAAAAAGAAGCACACACAACTGCTAGTCAAACACAGATATTTTATAGTTCAAAATCATATGTCAAATGAAATAATAAACAATCAAATGGCAGCGAATGGAAGGCATAAGCTCGGCACATTTATATACAACTGCAAAAATCTCTTCAACCAGAGCACTGATTCAATTTCCTTACAATGTTTCAACGAGAGAACTATCCACAATATGCTAATCCATTTTCAGGCGGTTGTATATCTCAAGTTCTCCTTTTTCAGCCACTGATAGGGAGAACTAAAATTTACAAATATATTAAGTTTATCAGATTTTCATTTATAATATATTTTAATATTTATTGGATGCCCGAGTTAGACTTTATGCTCGTTTTGTAGACAGATATTAAAGATGGGAAACATACATACCATACACACAATACTCTAGCACTATGTTTAAATCATGAAAATTACAATGTCATAGCAACTGGAGCATGTATCCAAAACCTCAAAAACTGCAGACGGTCATACGATATATCATTGGATTTTACCATATAAATAACTGTAAGAAAAACTGAGGATTAGTAAAAGAGACAAACCTTTTTCCAATATGGTATGAGCAGCATGAAATGGCATTTTTGCAAAGATATCAGTTCCAGGAAACATCATCCACGTCTTCTCTTTGGAATCATGATTGCCACAAGTAGCACAAACTTCTTTCACCAGTAGCTTCGATCCAGATCCACCAACATCTTTCATAATCGATTCATAAGGCGAAATCACACTAGTCTTTGTAGTCCTAGCTCGCTTTCTTAAAGCTGTTAAAGCTTCCCTGTTACCATTCCTCACTCTATCATTCTCAACTAGCTGCACGTTAACAGAAACACTTAATAATCATTCAACTCTGCTGATTATAAATTGGCATGGACGAGGGAGGAGCAGTTGATTACCTGATGTCGAGCTAGGAGGAGTTGCTCCGCCTCGAATTCGACCTCCTTCAAATTCTGCTGCAGCTGCTTCATATTATCATCCATGTCTTCCTCCCTCCCTTATCGACTAACTTCGAATCGAAGTCGCTTCTCCGATCGTTGATTGATTTTGACACGAAGCGCGAACACGAGGCTCGATTGCGTAAATCACATTTGGGGATGTGCCCTAGATTTCTCCAATATGGGCTGGGCTCCAACCGTAGTTAATGGGCGACTTGAGGACGGTAGTGAGGCCGTGACTGATTCAGACTCAAAGCCCATTAAGGTATAGTATAATTTAGGGTTTGTCTTTTTATATTTGTCTCTTTGCGGTTTAGAACAAGTCATTTGCAATTAATGTTATGGTTTGAATTTGATGTAATGGATCTTAGTCGGAACATGAATCTCGATTGCGGCCAAAATCAAATCACTCTCAATCCACTTCTTAAGTTTGGTGTGCATAAAAGAGACATGCATTAAACTACACAACTACCTTTTTAGTGAAGTTGAGTAGTGCCATTCTTTTTAATGGTTGAATTGCTGACTTAGAACTTTCAGTACCAGGTGACATTTATCTAACTTTGATTTTAATTTTTTCAAATAATTCTTACTCAAAAAGTTTTTTTGCTAATATTTTTCCGAATTTGCCCTACATACAATCGTTAAGTATGATTTCAAAAAGATTTGTTGAGAGTTAGGGTTTAGAGTTTAGGGTTTACAGTTATATTTATTTCGATATTTGGAGATATAATTTGTATGCCTAATCGGACAGAATGAGTGTAATGGATAAACAAAATAAAACATAGGATATGACCAATTCTCTAGAAAATCAATGATGATGTATGTTGTTGTTAATGATCTTTGATGACTCACCAACAAACTAACCTCTTAAAGTTGTCCCAACAGTGGTGTCTAAACTTGATTCGATTAGAAATGAACGAACATAATTTGCTGCTCCTTTTATCATTCATTAACCTTGATTCAAATAGGAGTGTATTTCCCAAGAAAGGTACAGCCATAGCTTCTGGTTTGATTGCCACCAGTAAGAATGTATGTGTACAACGACACACGTGTAACACGAAAAGGAAATGTCAGCAATTTAAACTCTAAAGTAATAAGTTATCAAACTATTTGACTAGCTAAATCTCTGACCATCATTACATCCAACAATTGCACTTGCATCAATGGTCAAGTCCCCAATGTCAGAAGTACAAACCCTTTCCAACCTCATGAAAGTAGGTCGTATCCAAAACATCAACGTAAAGCAACAAAACAGCTAGCAAAGACGTTACAATCCTTTATGTGACACACATTTACAGTGATCCAATGAAACAACAGAACCGACCCACTGTTAAAGAAATGGACGGTAGATGAATATGATACATAGTCGCAATTTTTTATTCTCAGTTCAAAAGTCGGCTCAGTTAGGTTACACATAGCCATCGAAAAAGTCTAGTCTTCTGTAAGTCGGTGCTACAACGTCAATCCTTTGTCATTTCACACCACGACAAGGAAGCTCTTCCTTATTATTGTCTATTTTTTGGTTTTTGGTAGTTTGAGATTTTATAGTTTCAGTTGATATCCCTGATTTCTTATCATCATTTTTACTTTTTAGTAATTCAACTAGTTTTTTTGGAGTTTAATCTTTTCTATTTTAATAATAATTCAACTTGTATTGAAAGAGTAATTTCAGTTGTCAAGACAATTAATTTGAACTAGTATTTGTTGCACAAAAATTTGTGCATGATATGTATTTTTATATTAACTAAAGAAATATATAAATAATTAACTTTATTAAGAGTATGATATGTTAATTATGATATGGTAATTATAAAATGATGTAGGGGTAATTTTCGAAGCCAAAATGTGACTTCAAATAACCGTTAATACTGAGTCTTGCGCTTTATTAATAGGGAGATATTGGGTATTGAGTATAGGATTTCTAATGTGTATTATATACATTAGGTCAATATTTTTTTTAAATAATGTAAAATACGAGCGTCGAGTGGCGCTCATTTGCGACCCAAAGTTAAGTTTACGAGCGCCTATCCCTAATTTATGTACAATAATGTCATCGAAGAATTAATCTATGTTATACATTACTCAGATTTTCAATTGCGTGACCTTAAAAGTCTCCTGGCAGTTGATCGGAAGGGGCAGCTGGAGCTTACAAACCCATCAACCAAGTGCAAGTATGTCTTCAAATCATGGCTAGTTGCTACATTAATGTCTTCCAAATAGGGTGAGTCACTGCTACTCAGCCTGAGCTCCTTCCCCACCTCTGCATAGACCCATTGAGTCTCTTCCACCTTCTTTTGTATCCAGTTTGACATTAGCTTCGGCCATCCGGCACTATGACATCCATCTTGGACAACAAAACCTGGCACCTTGGTAATAAGATCGTCCGTGTTCACAATGCGGAGGACCTTAGTGCCTTGCAACTCTAGCTCGTGTCGGAAGCTAAGATTTCCAACTCGAGGGCCACCAAATGACATGACGGTTACTAAAGGACAATGTTGGATGACTCTCTTTATATCATATGCTGTTAGGGTTGCTAGAGCTGCTCCTAGGCTATGACCAGTTACGGTTACGCTTAGTGGCTCGTTCCCATATTCCTCTATGATCCGAGTGACTTCTTCTTGGACAAGCTGTTGTAAGCTCATTCGAGAATTCGAAAATGAAGTGTAGAGAGAAAGGAAACCACTCTCGACCTTAGCCTCATCATCCTCAGTCCCATTACTTGTGCCACAAGGAGTCAAGGTGGCGCGTAGATTCTCCACCCATTCGAGACAAGTGGCCGTGCCTCTAAAAGCGATCACTACATCTCGCCTACCAAGCCGTGCAATCTCTCTCTCATCCTGACAAACTGCCACGTAGCCAATCCAGCTAGATTGCATTGTCAGCCAGTTGGCATTCTTCTCCATCCAGTGTGGCATTTTGATACCTGACGTGGCATATAGTTGCTTTGTCACTTTGTACCCATTTCCGGCAACCTCGCACCGATCAAACATGATATTTTTTGAGTATTTACAACATCCATATGTTGGAGAGGATGTGTCGAAGTTGAATGCCTTGTACGCGACGTCCACGAAACTACCATACCTTAAAATCTCACTTCTCAAATGATCATCCAAAGGGTCCAACATCCCATCCCAGTTTTGAATCCCCTGATACTCTTTCCACCGTTGTTTCAACTTTTGCTCCGGACGGGACATCGGCCCGACCCTCCTCTCCGTCAAACTCTTACCCGCACTACTTTTGATCGATAGACTACATTTCCTAGAACCAGCAGCACTCAACTGGTAATGTTCTCCAATCATAGCTCTCACTATTGTGCATGGAGGCTTCAAGCAAACCCTCATTTAGTAAATAATTAGGCTAAACTGTACTGTAAAAGCCTGCTGCTAAAATATAAACTCTAAGAAGACTCCCTAAAACTCCACCCAATATATTTATGATATTTCCGTGTGTATATGTATTTATGGAGAGAGAAATGCGTCAGGATCAGTGGGTATATCGCAATAATGATAATGTGCGAGGGTTTGATGGTAAAAAGGAGGATGTTGAGTGCAAGTGTGGCGCATCTTTGAGATGGTGATGTGGAGGATAAAGAGGGGAGAGAGAGTGGGGGTAGGTTTATATACGTACTCCTACTTAACTGAGTTTCGATCTGTTTGAGGTGAACCAGTCTTTACATAGATGATGGTGAGTTTGACTAATCAACGGAAGTTAAAGAAATGGGGAACTTGTGCATTTAAAATTGGGACCGTTTTCCGTCCATCCCTTTTACAACTCATTAACTAACCATCTTTCATCAATCCCGCTTGCTACGTACGACTGGATCATATTACAACTGCTTACTTAAATGCTCAACATTTTTAACTATTGGTTGCACTCTTACTACATGCGAAAGCAATATTGTATAGGAGCCAAGTGCAATGCAACATTTTCACAGATGAAATTCATGTAATATGTTGCGAAAAGATGATGAGATGGAGTTGTGGGACAATTGCTAAAATGGGATTTGTCTTGAAATGGAGCTAAATTAGGTAAACTTTTGGCTAGATGATGCGCGTGTAGGGATTGCTTATGGTTAGATGTGATAATTGTATAGCTTTTGTGGAGTCCTGAAATTATTGATTTAATGGAGCCCTCACCATCTAGGATACTGTTCTTGGCTTATGCGGAAATGGCATCTTAGCACTAAGTTTATGACCACTGAAAACATTTATAGTTTTTACTCTTATAAAAGATGGTATGGCTTGTTGATCACATGGAACATGTCACAAGCGATTGGTACCATTCTTCATGGCATTCAACTTAGTGGCTTGAAAGTACTCATTTCCATGGTCGGGGATGGAAATTGAAGGTCATCGTGGCAGTCATTTCATCACGTTACGCATGCTAGGGAAAGTTTCGTACGGTAATCAATCTAATCACTAACTTGTGCTTTCAGCGAAAATGCATAAATTTGTGAAAAATGAAATAGTGCATGGACTTAAGACATGTTAATTTCAGCTTAATTAATAGATATTCTATTTTTTACGTATTTTTTAATTTGAAAGTGTCAAACATCACACGAAAACACATGGCAACATAAAGCATGCTTTATGTTACTTTTCAAGATCTATCAAAGGTCAGATTCGAGGTATCTTTGATTCTTTAATCATCCAGTACAAAGAGTTTCAACCAATAGCATACTACCAAGTATACACACATTATATTTTGCAACACATTGCTACACAAATTTGATCGGAAATTAAATTTTTGCCAAGGGGATGAACAATTACGACACATACGATGAAGGAAAAATATTGTAAATTCAAAACGAGAAACCCTATGGACGGCAGTCTCCTAATAATTTCATTTGACTACTGTTTCTAAAAGGACGCTTTTCACTATTGTTGGGTTTGTACCCTTCATTTGAAGTTCACTTCACTTACAATTTGTAACGTGAGGACGCACCACTATCACGTTATGTTATTCCTAAGTTTACGTATGTGCTTGGAAGCAGAAAAAAGTGGTCGACCAAATTAGTCCATGCAATTTTAAAATATGAAGCATAATATAATTTTTATTTGAATAATTTCATAATCATTGAGAGATGTACCTTTCATTTTATACTCTGAAATTATGTAATCTACTAGTGTCCAGTGGTAAGAGAAAACAAAGTAAATAATCCAATTTACTTGTTCTTTAATCAAAGCTAAATTTTAATTAATTTGGTAAGGAAAAAGGGGTCGGTTGACCGTCTGACTTGACTACACAACCACCACTAACACTAGCAGAGTGGAGACGAGCCTAGTCGCGCTTAAATGGCTGAAGCGAGCCACCAACATTGCCGGTGGCCTGATTAATTATATGTGTAAAAATAAATGGTTCTATTACTAAATTAGATTAAACATTTTACCATTCTCAACTCGTATTAAGCATGTATTCGAGTTAATAATTTAATATGGTATTAATGCTATATCGTTAATTTATGACGTGTGGGAGCATGGAACCCTTTTTGTCGTCCAAAAGTGGTCTTGTATACACATACGTCCTTAATAAAGTAGTTGGAGATTAGCAAGTAATTAAGGTTTTAAGCTTTTCAAAGTTCATATTCAACTGCAAAACTTATTGTGTTTTGCTAACTCTTATGTGTGTAAACACCACGACTTTAATTTGACTACATTTTCTACATCACATCTGATTTCCCAACTAGATGGTATACGTATTTGGGTGACAAATGCCAGTGTATAGACTTAGATTCTGATATTAAATAGGTTCAGTTGTAGTAATAGTATTTGGAACACATACTACGATCATCAAGATAAAGACCAAATTATGATCGATACTAAACTTAAACTTTTACACTTATGTCTTTCTAAGATATGCGAATGCATGTCATTTTCACATGTATAAATGGTGGAAACCACAGACTAAAAGAACTTAGACATTCTTTTCTGATAGAGCTATGCACTTTTTAGGGTTTCTTTTGAATCTATTGCTTATTTTTTCAGAACTGGGAGGTTACATTGGTTTAGGGTTTCCCCATTATTGATGACAGCCTACCCTAATATACATGTTTTGCAAGTCTTAAGAGCGTCAAAATGTGTATATACTGTCCTTATGACATTTTCTTGTAGTGATTATATAATTTGTGTAACCCTAATTGGTGTCCTCCTTTCACTTAAAGATCCAGCTATTTATAATATTGCTCAGTCTCAACTACTTCCGAATATTCTCATCTTAACAATATTATACGAATGGTCCTAACATTTACACACAATCATTGTAACCAGTTCGGATGGAAAAAAATCAAATTTCGATATTATTGTACTAAAGGATGTAGACATGATTGGTCCATATCGGAAAATCTCATTTACTGATCCAGTCAGTTCAGCTAAATATTGACGAGTGTGGATAGAAACTCTCTGACTTAGAAAGATTGTAACAGCAACGTTGCCAGATATTCCCAAGCTGCATTTTCATGTCACCCTCAACACTAATTTTGATGTTAGACGGGACTACCTAGAGTTGAATTTTAGGGCTTCTTCAGTCATCGATCCAAACTTTGGAAGCTTAAAAAAGTGCAATTCTTCTAATATTAAATGTGTTGATTCACTCTTGATATGGCTTGGCAATAATACTAAATGATTATGATGTGCAACATCACTCTCATAGGGTTTTATGACATTTAAAGCTGGACCAAATTGTACGTATAAGTAACTAGTTCCTAAAGTGTTCCTAAGAAATTCCATTTTGTGAACTTGATAATAATAACTCTCAACAGTCGCACGATCATTTCCTGCATCCTTTGAAAATTGTCATTCATTTCGTTGAACTGAATCTCGGCCCGGTGCGTATTGGGCCTTCATCTTATTCTCGGCCCAATACAAGGTCCACGTGTCTATGCGATTGTTCAGTGTCAGCTTATGATACTAAGTCAACCGGCTTACGTGCAAAAACAGAGAATCTCCTCATCATCGGATTCCAGCAGATCTCTTTGTACCCATCTCCTCCAAGTCCCAAAATCATGAAGACAATCTTGCAAAGGTGTAAGTAAGTGAGTATCTCTGTGTTAGTCATATGCTGTCGGTACAATGCAACACTGTCTGTTACGGTGTAACGTTTGTTTCAATTTAAACTCTTGTGTAACACATTGCAATTTGCTGAATCGATTTCAGTTAGGTAAACACTAAGAGATTTTCAGGATTAGTAACACATTGTATGATCTCTTGTGTTTTGTTTTCATGTCAATTACTAAGGAATTTGGAGTTGGAGCTAAGGTTTTAAGTTTATGATGATCGTATGACATGAAAATGCAGATACTATTATTAAGTATATTAAGTCGGGTTACTGGTGATGAAGCTCTTCTAGCTAACTGAGTTGCTACTCTGTCTTTAAAGTGTCGATGAACCTCTCTTTTGTTGTATCATTTGTAGACAAGAAATCTAGAAAGTCGTTGAAGCTGAACTCTGCATAAGAAGCAGGGTGATCTTTGTCAAGCAAATCTTGCAATGGCCCAATTTTTCTCTGCAACCCCAAGCTGTGGAGACTAACTATGCTCAGTCGATTAGTCTTTGAGCTGACAATTGCACGGTGAACAACACTTTTGTAAATACCATTGCTCATAACCTCCATTTGGTCTCCCAAGTGGACTATCAGTGCTCCTTTGGTTAAAGGCACTGATACCCATTGATTGTGCATGTCAATGATTTGTAGGCCTGGGTCGCTTTGTAGAAGGATTGTGAGTGATCCGTAGTCAGAATGCGGTGGCATGCCTAAGGCAAGCTCTGGCTGTGGACATGCAGGGTAACAATTCACTGCCATGACTTGTGAGCCATTTTCCATTTCTGCGTCTAATTTGTTTGGATTTAGGCCTAGACTCTTGAGGATTAAGTGCATGATTTTTATTTGTAGTACTTGCGCGGCCATCACATATGCCCCCATTTTTTCCCTATCACACATATTTTTCAAGCTTTAGAATATTTTACATTCAAGATTTGAAATTTATAATTTTAATGACTGATGATATGTTACTTGTAGTTTGGAGGATTGGAAGGCCACAAGTCGATCCAGTCTGAGATGGGATATGAATAATGCTTGATAAAGTCTCTCCAAAAGCGAACCTTTTCGAAGGCATGAATAAAACTTGTCCCATATCTGACTGGCTTTCGAACGTCATCTGACATCATCTTCATTTTTTCCTCTGCTGGCAGATTGAAAAAATCAGTGGCACAGTCGAGGGCTTCCGCCATTACCAGTTCAGGTATTCCATGGTTGATCACCTGCTCATGCATGCATTTCCACTTTATGTAGATATCTAAGACTAAATCCTACTGCAAAATAATCAGTTTTCCTTATTTATATTTATCATGCAGACATGCAGTTTCACCTATACCTGAAAGAACCCAACATCAATGCAAGCCTTCCTGACCTCGTCAAGGAGCTGGGACCGTGAATACCCGCCATTCAAGTGCTGAGAGAGATCAATGACAGGGAGAGCTGATTGATCCCCATCAGGTCTAAAATGGATAGCGCTGGGACGCTGTTCAGAGGGCTGAACATAGCATTCAGGAACATGCTGCAAGCCATCTTGATTAAGTGACATAGCGCTAGTGAATGATGATGAATTCAAAGAAAAGGGTTCATGAAGTGGCTCATTTGATATGGAACTTTCGTTTTCCAAAACTGTTGAAGGGGTAGAAGTCATTTCTTAGAAGAAGAAGAATCTACTCGGTGGTATTTATAAGGTTAGAAGATTACAAATATCTCAGTGTCTGTCCCTGAACACTTTGATGTTATCATTTAGCCTTAAGAGATAGGGTTCGGTTCCTTTGCGATCCCCTTGCATTGGTGCAAATTGAAATTCTTCTATTTGCACTTTTGTATTAACTATATGCACATTCCATTTGTATATATGCATTTAGCTAAACGACAAAAATGTGACAAAAAATATAAAGTACAGATCTGCAACCGTTGGATCAATTGATGCATGGGTCGCAGGGATCGTAGAAATTAAGAGGGGTCGCAATTGAACCCTCCTCTTAAGAGATATACTCCTAAATATCAAGCCAATAGACTGTACTAGAATACTAAAGTTTACATGCAAATCAGCCACTAGTGATCATTTGTGTATGTATCTATACATGTTTATGCTCTTATGGTGCATCTTGAAGATGCAGAAATTTTTGGAGATCTTATCCTCTTACAAACTGTTGCAATTGAATGCAGTAGATCTTGAGCTAAAAACAACACGCTTTTTTGTCAAACTAACCCAAAGGGGACGCCATCAGGCAGCCTACTTTTTTATTTGTTTATTACAATTTCCAATGTATGTATCAGTCTTTAACAAGTTTTTCATTCATTAATTAATTTAGACCATTGTGAATTTTCAATGTTACTTGACATTATTTGCAATAATTTGAAAGGGAGAAAATAATATTTGACATTAGTCAATTGACTCAATTGATTTGGGAGAAATGAAGATGGCTTGAAAGCAATACAAATGAGCTAGCCAGGGCAACATGGTTCTCAACTTAAATTAATCATTGCATTTACTGATCCATATGATACTTAAAAAATGTACATTTGCTCTTTGGAGACACTAGCAATTAGTAACCCAACTTAAATTTTGAGTCTGAAAGATGAGTGATTACTGGCACATTGAGCAGGGTATTATTGCACTTTGATGCCTGCAAGAAAGAGTTGAACTGAGGTTAGAAGGGGATATGCTCATTGATCAACGTGAATTTAGGTACTGATGATGTATGGGGAGCACTAATGAAGGAAGGCACAGTAATTTTTACTAACCCAGATTTTGGTCAAAAGCATAGAAGCACACACAGCCGACCAATTAAGAAATTTATCACAAATTGGCCTCAAGCATATTTATATGCAACTCGCTTGATTCAGCATCATCTTCTATCTTTGATTCATCACCTGTACTGTAAGCTTCATTTTCAAGACTTTCCTTTTTCCTTAGAAGGTCAACTAACACGTCCTTACTCACAGTATCAGTTTGTTCCTCGCACAGATTGATGAAGGCGGTAAGAAGGGCTGGTTTTGGCTTCCAGCTCCTTGCTCCTTCAGCCTTGAAGGCATCCTTCAAGCAAGATAAAGCCTCTGAAACTCTTCTTTCTCCAACATATCCTTCAGCTAGAGTTTCCCAAGTATTTGAATTGGGCACCCCCCCAGCTTTTATCATTCCGTCCAAGTGTTCCTTGGCTTTATTCAACTGCCCATTTGAAACATACCATTGCATCAGAAGATTAGGAATTCTTGGGTCATATGTTGCTCTAACTGTAAGCCATTGTTGAAGCATGTCCTCTGCTCCATCAATGTCACCCATCCTTACCAAAGATGATACCATTGCACGGTAACCTGTGTTCGATATAACAGGAAAAATTTCTTTGTAGATGTTCCATATTCTGAAAAGTTCATCCCTGTTTCCAATGCTGCCATACAAACTGATGAGATAATGGTAGGGTATTCTGTTACGGCCAGCAATTTTTCCCTCTACCATTCTTAGGCATTCTTCAGCTCTCTCGATCTGACCATGCTTACTATACATAGTAGCCATTGTGCTATATGTAGTCCAATTGGGATGACAGGCTTTGTTCATTTTCATCTCAGCATACACTTGCTCCATTTTCTCCAACGAGCCAGAGGTTCCATAAGAAGACAACCATATGTTATATGTATATATGTCTAACCGTATTTTTCTCTGCAGCATTTCAGCAACCATATCATGAACCTTTTCATACTCTTTAAGATTCATATAAAGAGTCATCATCACATTATAGGGAAGTGGATGTGATGCATAGCCTTTCTTCCTCATATCATTCATCAAGGCTTCTGCCTTATCTTTCAGTCCAGCCTGTGTGTATGCATTCAGAAGAGATCCATAGACCCTGTTGTCTTTCAGATTATCAGGCAACTTTTGGAAGAAATCATCAGCATTCGAAATACCCCGCACTTTACAGACCAGATCCAACTGAATTGCTGAATCACTTGAAGCTAATCTATATCTCTGCCCTCTCTCATTCATCCACTCGTATACCTGCCATTCATTTAGTACAACAGTTATCTCTATTACAGACATTAAGAAATGCATGTAGTTTACATTCTAAAAAGCAGGAGTACGAACCAGCATGGCCCGGAGTAGACAGGGTGGAAAAGAGGTATAAATATAAATACATAACCCTCATGAGACTATGCAACAATAAAGAGGTAACCAATCACACAATTACACAAAAATTTCGCTTTGGATGGCCATTCCCTAACACTGAGTATTAATATATCCAAACACACAGCAAAATCTTACAACAGACACTACCACATGAATCTGAAATTGAGTTGTGGATGTACGTGTACCACAACATCAAACCATTAATTGAACTACAAACAAATGGCTTAGCAAGTTTTAGCCTGCACCAATATAGTCCATACAAACCACAATGCAGGTATCATATCAGTGAAACAAGCTACAAACAGCATACAAAAGCTATTTTACGCGTGATCAACTACCTATAATCAAAGAATTACTAATGACCTAGTAGTTCCGACAACCATTTTCATTATTTCATAAACAATGTTAAGCAATTCAGTCCAAACAAAAATCTAAAAACACCATAGCAAACAATTACTCTCAACATTGACCTTTCAATTTTCAAATTAAGTACCTCAAGCGCTAACCGGAACCTCCGGTACTTCCGCAACTCCTTAACAATCTTACAAAGCTCCCACTTAGTAAACATCCTTCCCTTCCTCTCCGCCTCATTCAGCACACTGACAGCCGAAGCATCACTATCATTCTCCATCATCGAAATCTTCCTATACGCCACATTCCAATTCTGCATAGGCCTTTTCTCGTAGTCCTTAGTCTTGTACGTATGTGTCATCGATATAGAGCACGACACGTTACTCCTTCGGTTACTGATGATTGTATTAGTCGGTAGAGGTTAACTGAATCGGACGGAACGGGACATGCGTAGGCGAGGTGAGATGAGAGTGAGGCGCCGGTGCGGTGGCGCGGGGAGAGAGCGACGGAGGATTGGAGAAGCATCGTGGTCGTCCGGGTCGGGTCAAGGGTTTTGGGTTTACGGACTGCGGATTGAAGTGGAGATGGATGATTACATTGTTTGTGTATTTACATAACCCCGCAAGGATTGGATATTTGACGATTTGCTTTTTTGTATAATTAATGAAAACTCAAATGACCAGTTTGTAATTAAACTGTTGTTGGAGATTCGATCGCATATTCCATTCCCAAATTGATTTTGGAAATTAGGGTTTGCTCGCGTGCCATATAAATATCACTTCTACTGCCCTACGTCGGCTGCTCAAGATCAATTTCAGAACAGCAGCAGAAAACTTACAGAAGAAATGGAACAGACTTTCATCATGATTAAGCCCGACGGCGCCCAGAGAGGCTTGGTTAGTTTCTTTTAATATCATCTTTCGGTTTGAACTGCTGTCGTTATTTTGGTATCGAATCGATTCTCTGATCTTATAATTGATTTGATTCCTGAAATGTTATGCATGTGTTGTTTGTGAATGTTTTTAAACCAGTGGATGACGAAATTTTAATTTTTTGATGAAAGGTGTCTCTTTCATGTACTGTAGTTTCTAGTGGAGTGTGATTTACTGAGGAAGTTGGCATCTTGTTATTTGTTCAGGTTGGTGAGATCATTAGCCGATTTGAGAAGAAGGGTTTTTCTCTTAGAGGTACATTCTTGTCTAATTTCGAACCATATTTATATATATGTGTGTCTAAAATCTTTTAGAATTTGGAAGAATCTGCTACTATGAACCCAGAATCATTAGTTCTTTTGTTTTTGTGCCGCTTTTGAATGAACAATAGGTTTTAGTAAGCAATGTGATGCCATCGTAGTAAATTTGCAATATGTTTGAATCTGATTTCTTTATAAACTGTAAGATATACTGATGCTAAGTAATGCTTATATTTTGATTCTAGGTTTGAAGCTTATCAATGTGGACAGTGCTTTTGCACAGAAGCACTATGCTGACTTGTCTGCCAAACCCTTCTTCAACGGGCTAGTGGAGTACATCATTTCTGGACCTGTTGTTGCTATGGTTTGGGAGGGTAAGAATGTTGTCAAGACTGGCAGGACCATCATTGGTGCCACTAATCCAGCTGATTCTGCCCCTGGAACCATCCGTGGTGATTTTGCTGTTGATATTGGCAGGTCAGTTTATCTTAATGTGTACCTAACTGACTTTTAACATCTTAGTTTTCTCAACCATTGCTAACTTGTTATAACATTTGCAGGAATGTGATTCACGGAAGTGACTCTGTTGAGAGTGCAAATAAGGAAATTGCTTTGTGGTTCCCGGAAGGTGTTGTTGAATGGCAGAGCAGCCTCACCCCATGGATCTACGAGTAAAACTCCCTATGTCTGCGCTAGCAACACCATAAATTTATAATGTCTTTCTATATTTGAGCCACTATGTATGAGACCTTAACTTACATTTCTACTATCTATTTTACTGTGTGTTTTAATCCTGATCATTAGTCATCAGTCTCTTCATGGTTCTTGGTACTCATTTGAAGAAAAAAATGAGTAAAGTAACTGTTTTTCATGATAAGTTTCCAACATAAGCGTGTAGTTTTGTTCTTTTCCTAAATTTCCACATTCTTAATTTCTACAAATTTCCATGTTCCAGACGGCATGAAGCAAGATTACAGTTGCAGTTTTCAGTCAATAATTGCTATATAGAGAACCTCAAACTTTACAATTGTGATTGTACAATAACAAGACATGTACTGAAAATAAGTCAATGAAGTAAACAGAAGGGATTGAGCTGATCATACAAGGGTGAGGCACAGTTGAAAAGAATTGGCATTCAAGGATCAGACAGAACTGATACGTTGGTGAGCTGGTAATATTAGTTTTCGACTTTTTGGTCTTTTGCATTTTTTTGGGCTTCAAGTGTTGTGCCATCCTTGAGTGCCAATTGTGCCTCATTTTCCATTCCAAGTGAGATCAGACATGCAGCTTGCAAGTAAGATGCTATATGCCATATGGGAGATATTACTTGTGATTGCATAGCATCACTTAAAGCCTCCTCACTCATGTCGCACATGAGATAGGAAAGACTACGACGGGCGAAGACAGTTGGAGACGCCATGGTTCCACCATCAATGAACTAGTTCAACAAAAGGAGAAAACCATAAGAAATCAGCTCAGTGCAGTGTATAAGTAAAATAGTATTTCAAAGATTATTTAACACTTCACCTGGGTATAGCATTCAATGGCAGTCTTGAATTCCTTCTGTCGGAAAGCGCTGTCTCCCTTTTTCTTTGAGTTTAGTGTCTCTTGCATTTGGTCGGTCCACATTTGAAAGGAGAGCTGCATCATCAAAACTAGCCATTAATTTAAGGCATGGGGTAGTAAATACTAAATAGAAAGCTTAAATCATTACATAAAATATAACGAAGAATATGTTAATGGTTCAAGGAGACAGTAAGAACCTCGTTTGGCACTCCCTCGTCATCTTTATACCCAGCTTCAATCAGTATCTCATGAATGGACGTCAAGTCTTGTCTCAAACAAGCTTCACCAAGAGGTGACAGTAAGGTTGGGGTTCCAATATGCGGAATATCCATCAAAACATGAGAGGGGACCTGCGGAACATGATAAAAACCAGACAATGGGAATCAATTGACAACACTTAAGACTCAATTAAAATACTTGGAGATAAGTACTGACATCAATTTCCTTCTGAAGTGGTGCCAGGGCTGCTACTATAGATTTAGTGTTTGGCCGTTCTCGTGGCTCATATTGCAAACATCTTGAGGCTAGCCGTACAAACTCAAGCCCATCATCATCAGTAAACTGTGCTTCTAAACATGAATCAGTGAGCAACTGAAGGTTCCTGTCCCGAATCAACTCAAGGGCCTGTTGTAGATAATCATAATTTTTTAGCAAATTAGTATGATGTATATGTACCGAATGGGCTAACGAACTTTTATAATTTCCCAGAGAACTAGTGTTCACGAAAGATGAAAGATCAGCCTAGTTACTTCAAAGTTTAATGAGTAAAAAAAGCTTAAGGGCGTACATGGCCAGGTGGAATATGCTTCCCACTGAAAAGATCAAGCAGAAGCGTGCCAAAGCTATATATTACACTTTCAGGGGTGATCCTTCCTGCATGAATATAAATATGTAAATGCACATGTATCAATCAAAAGTATTTCTCTTAAGTTTCCTCTTGCTCTTTGATGTAAATGAGATTCTCAGACAAGTTGAAATTTAGTTTACAATGGGCTGTTAATAATTGAAGTTAGTGGTTCAATGACTAGCTTCAAAGTCCCTGTATAAGCTAATATCCGGGAACTAACCAGGGAACTAACCGTTTCTCAAATACTCAGGAGGCGTGAATGCCAAATTTGTGCTGTAACTTTTCCCATCCACACTATTTTTCATCAGTCCGAAGCTTGATAGCCTAGGATTACCATCCTGCACGGTTTGTAAAATGTAAAAAGAACATAATATATCTGAACCATATTATGAATATGAGTTATGATACCTCGTCAAATAGGACTCTATAGCTGTTAAGGTCATGATAAAGTGCACGGTCTTGGCTTGTACAATAGTCAAGAGCCTCAGCAAGGGAAAAGGCCACTCTTAGTCGCATTGTCCATTTCATAGGATTTGTATCCCCTTATAAATGATCAAAATACAGGAGTTATTTGCAAAGAAAGGCTTTGAAGTTAATCAACAATTTAAGCAAGAAAATCCAGAGTTCTTCGCAGGCATTTATACACACAAGACAAGCAAAGTCAAGGGATTCACTGGTAGAATGGAAGAGAAATCTTACAATGGAATAGATGTTTTGCTAGAGTCTGGTTAGGCATATACTCAGCAACGAGGAATCTCTCGTCACTAGTACTGCAACAGCCAAGCAAATTTGCCAATCTCGCATTGCGAAGCTTACCCACGCATCGCGCCTCTTCCTACGAGTCCAAGTGATCATAGGTAAGCTTTAGTCAAAGGCACAAAGGACTATCCACATACAGAAAACAAGCACTAATTTTGTGCTAATTTGAACATGTACGAAATAATGATAAATGAACTAACAAAGAAGATTCTTACAATGAACTGATGGGCATCTGGCCATGCTATTTTACTTAAGCGCTTGACAGCAATCCTAGTTTGATTCTCAAGCTTCCCCTTATAAACAATGTTCGCACCCCTTTCTCCATGCTCAGAGACGATATTCTCAACAGAAAAACCAGACGTTGCATTTTTAATTTGGTCCAAAGTGAACTCTCGAAAGACAGGTATGCCGCTAGTTTCATTTGCTTCATTATTATCTGCCAAAACACAATAACTCATCAGGTACACTTCTCATCATCCAGCAGTTCCATAAACCAAAATAATTCACCCACCCAAATCAGGAGCCTCCGGCATTGATGACTCTAACTCTGATGTCCAGCATGCCGTAAATCTTGAACACCCAGACCCCATCACAAAATTACAGAATCACAACAAGCAGCTAATTTCAACCTGAACCTATTTGGGTTTCCAGAGCAACTCAGCGAGATCAAAAGAGTCCACCAAAATCAGGCTTCTCTTTTGCAAGCTTACAAACAACCTGGTTGCTCCTGCGCATTGGGATAAAACTATAAATGTAAAGCTTTATTTTGCTGGTGCCACAATAACATACAAGCTATATTGACTCACTAAACCACCTAGTCAAGCCTACAAGCAAGGCAAAAGATATCTAGATAAAGCAGGCCACTTTACCACATCTAACCTAAATTACTGTACAACTCCATCTATTACATCTCATAAACTGGAAACCAAGCTCAAGCCATCAAAGCAGACAATAACCATACCTTTTCCACAGCTGATTCAGCTCACCAGAAATCAGACAAGCCCCAAGTCAAGAAACCAAACAACCTGAACTCTCTAAAATCCCAATTCACCTCTGCCCAACCAACAAAAAAAACCTTCTTCACAATCACATCAATATAAAGCTAACACATTCCGCATTTTATTCTCAAACCCCAACACCCAAAAATCCAGCTTTTCACCACCAAATCCAAATCAAAAAAAAACCCCATTTCCCAAATTCACAAACAAATGCTTTAAACCCTCCAAAATGGAATCTCACTTCATCCACAACAACTCCAACAAATCCAATCATAAAACTACCAAAAGCCTACTCCAGAAACATCTGAAAACATAAACAAACAAAAAATCTCTGGATTTCAGCCCCAACATCCGCGCATCAACAAAAAAGAATGTGAGCAGATCGAAGAATAAATTCTAAAAAATAATTTAACCAAGAAAATGATGAAAAAAGACATTACTTTACTTGACGACTTTCTGTCGGAGTGAATGATTAATGGCTAACATTAATACTTGTTTATTTGTGGAAATTTGTAAAGGTGCAAACTTTGTCTTCAGTGGATGATTTAGGGCGCCAGCCATGTTGGAAAGTCGACGACTTGCAGGAAAAGGGATTAGGTATCAATCCATCCGAGTCCATTTAAGATTGTCGGAAGGTTTGTCTTAACAGCTCATTCACTCGGTCCCGCCACTTCCTCCCTCTCCAGCCGTAAACAATGCTTCATCTCCGTTGACCAGGTCGGTCAACTACTTCCAAACGACACCGTTAAACGGAGCATTTAGTGTTATAGAAAGTTGAATTATTGACGAGTTTGAGGGGTTGGTTTGTATTTGTTTAGATGGAGGACTGGATTTGTGAATATTTTTCTGTATACAAATTTGGGGATTAGGGTTTTGGGGAAGAGGGTGGAGTTGAAGGATTGCGATTGGAGATTGATTTGAGGAAAGATGTCGAAGAAGAACGATTTGGGGAGGAGGAAGAGACAGCATGAATTTGAGCTTCAAAGTCTGCATTTTTATTTTTGTTTAGGGTTATTTTGTTTATGGTTTTTGTGTGGTGTGTTATTGATGTTGGATTTTTGTTCAGGAGAGCAAGCTGAGAAGGAGAAGAGAATGAAGAAGCTGGCAGCAAAGAAAAATAAGATGAAAGTATGAACCTTTTTACTCGTGTTCTTCTTAATGTTGTTGTGTATAATGTGTGATTGAGAAGTAGACCTTTTTTCAAGGTATTTGTTGTTATTGATGTTTTGATATTTAGGAGTTTGGTTGTTGTTGATTAGAGTGGAACTCACTTGGAGTTTGGTTGATGTTGTAGTCATTTTATTCAATCATAAATCTTTTTTCCCAATTCAGCTGCATTATATCGAATTGCGTCTTTTTTGAGGTTTTGATACTGTGATTTGTGTACTCGGCATAGGAGTTTGTCCATTGCTGATGCTTCTGATTGTTCTGTGCAGCTAGATGGCACTGATAAAAAGAAGAAGAATAAGAAGGGGTTTCAAGTTGGGCAGAAAAAATTGAAAACAAAGTTATCAGCAACTGCTAAGGCGAAAGCTGAACAAGCTATGGAAGTCGACAAATGAGGTTGGGTTTTTTGTATGGCAAGCAAGAGAGGAGGAGATAAAGTTCTAGTAGTATGGTTCAGAAATTATGATATCCTTGTTTGACCACATGAATGATGAAATATGATCCATAGTTTAGAGCATAAGATTTATGTTTCAGTTAGTATTTATAGCATACTCCGCTCTTAGCTTGACTTGGCTTTCATTTGTATGTTCAACCCAACTCCAGTTGAAATCAAAGTTCAAAACTTCAAATATTTGCCTGTAATGAGTATTGATTACTGGTTTCTTAGGATCTTGCACGTTCAGTTGTATACTAAATGTTATGATAGCATTTTCTGTGAAACCAGGAGGATACGATAAAAATTGCTTCCCAAGACCAAAACAAACAATTACTAGTCTGGACATAGGGGGTCAGGGGATGAGTCAGGGTAGATATCTATGAATGAATCTCAACTGAGCACTGTTTTTTTAAGTTTGGCACTAGACTGCAGTTTGATGCTAGCTTCAAAGACTGACTTCAATAAAACAGAATTCTTGAATGGATTGAACTTCCTGGTCCCAATATTTTTAAGCTGTGGGCTACATTGACCTTACTGTAAAACAGTCAATTTTGCTCCAAATGCAGTAAGTTCATTGTTGTGAAAAAAATTCTGACAAAAGTCGGAATGGAGAAGTTGAAGGCCATAGTTCAGTTCATGATGATAGGATAGACTAGTATAACCTTAATGGTTTCCCTATGAAGGCGCCATAGCGTCCTCCTAGTACTTGACAATTTAAATGAAGGCGTAAAGGATACAGGAATTCAGTACAAGAAGCATTTGACAACTATGGTATATAAGCTTCCTCATCACTCAGGTCGCCTTGTTTAAGAACAGAACAGTGCACTTCTCAAGTGTATCATCAGGGCTAGTCACTGAGCAAAACCGGGAAAGGAAAGAAAAACAGATGGTAAGTCAGTCACGGCAAATGCGCAGTTGACATGTAATAGAATAAAACCCAAAATCCTGACATAAAATGTGTACGAGGCTGACCTGTATGACCCACAGTTCTCTCTGATTCAAATATTTCATGGTCATTTCCTCCCTGTAAAATGAAGATAAAAGTATCAGAAACCAAAGACCCAGAAGAGAAATTTGATATATTAGCTAGGGATTAATAGTCACCTTGTACGTTTTGTCACCAAAGAAGTGAATTTCCTGAAAGTCTTCAAGGTACCTCAAGCAGTATGTCTTGTCCCATCCTTGGGGAAACACCTGCCCCAAACATGATATAAAGTATGATTATTATGCAATGATACATAGGGTATAATTTGGCTCGGTTAGTGTTTATCACTCACGTCAAAGCTTATTTGTCCACCAATGGAAAACGTTAGGTTTAGATGAGCAAACTTTTCTCGAAGAATGGACACCATAGTAGGGCGAATGTTGTGAATCTGAAAAATGGTTGTGAACAGGTGAGGTGATATGCCAATTCTTGTATATACACATATGACGGCAAAAATGTCTAACTAACCTTGTCGTACTTCTCGAATTCATCCCTTTCTTCTTGGCTGCAGTTTCGCCCTATAGGTGATACATTGATCATCCCACTTCGAAACTCTATGAAGGTTCCCCTTTAGAGAACAATGAAATTCTCGATAAGACACGGAGAAAAAATATGTAAAGTAGTCGAATCTGCCGAGGCTCACCTTTTGATTGGAATGTCCAAATCAGCAATGTAGTGAAGAGTAAAATTAATGAACTCCTGCATAATCAAATATAGGCCATCAGAAACTACAATCGACAAAATCACATAACTTTTCAGGATAAATGCTGCAACAATAAGTGAATTTCCAACCTTCAGCTTTTCATCGCCAACATAAGTCTTCAAGCTCTGGATTGGCAATGTAAGAGATCAGCATAGCAGAATGATAAAATATGTCAGCATAATAACTGGATGATATCCTCAATGCTTATAATAAAACTTTCAGTTCAAAAGTACCTGAGTGTCAATAAGCTTGCCGTCCTTGTGGGCCACAAGACCATTCTCAGAAAACACGTAATCGTAATCATCAAGAACTATAAAAAACATGTCCCATTGAGGATTAGATAAATAATCACAGTACATTAATAGCCTGACTGTAAATTTTAAGTGGTAACAATATTAAAAATTTACAATCCAATTTCATCCCCACCTCCTTTCCCAAGTTGCTCGGTTATCTTAACAAGGTCAGAACCCCCAACAACACCCACAGTGACTACCTGTAACAGAGAATGAGGTCATTGTATTGTAAAAAAGAACATTAGTGACTGAAACTGAAATGAAACATGGCTTCAGAAAAAATAATCTACCTTTCTAAACTCACGCATAAAATCTAGCATCTTTGGGGTTACCACCTGCCAACATGTGCAAGATGGTCTGTTAGCTATTCCACAAGCAATAGATGCAAAATCTCAAATGCGGTTGAACATCATCATAATAGATGCCACGAATGGCAGACTTTCAAGTTAGGCTAAGTAAAACATCAGTAACCTCAGGCCATATGGCTACTCAAGATCAATCCACTAAACAAAGTTGTTCAAAGATTGTACCTTTCTAGGAGCTGTAAGAGTCCCATCAACATCAAACAAAGCAATCAATCCAGGTCTTCTGCTAAGAGCCATCTTCCTCAATTACAATCTCCTGCATCAAAACAAAACTCCTCAGCATTCACATACCTCAAAATTCACGACAGTCACAGATCCAAAACAAAGACTCAACACACAAACCCCAGTTACCAAATCCCTAACATCATCCAATCCAATCCAACAAACAACATTAATGTCCTACCTTCACGAAAAAATCAGATACCCAGATGCGCAAATGGATCCACTCACACTTCAAAATCAGATCTGAATCGGTGTAGAAGCAAATGCGTCACCAATTTGGCCCTTTTATACACTTAGAAATTATACCGAGTGGATCCCAAGAATGATCCTTTTTCTACCTTTAAGCAATCGGGTGGTGCAGCATTGCATCGAGATAGCTGCCAAGTGCCAATCTTATTTAAAGCGACGAGGACCAGACCAGGAGTCGTGACGTGATCGTGAATCGCTGAGTGGTGACTGCCTACTCCGATGTCAATCGGGTCCCAATCGAATTCAATCTTTGACCCGCTTCGTCTCAATTTGTTGCTTATTTTTCGGGTCGACCCGTCTGAATTCAGTATCTAAGTAGTATATTTTTCAAAAAATATCATATTTTTTATCTAAAATCATTCACTCAATACGACAATTTTAACGAAATCATGCGCAAATATCAGTAGAGTACAGACACATGTCTTCACTGTTTTCAGCATTTTTTTGAGGAGAATTTACTACATTTGAGTGCCTGGAAATTTGTAGAAAACATTGTAACTAATATAACTGCACTGTCTGAAGTTACTGAATACAAGATGGGAAGATTTTATGGTGATGGGGAAGTTTAAGCTCCTGGTGTTGGCGAATATCCTCTGACAAATTAAGTTACAAATTATTTGCAGGGTGAGAAATAGGATTCTATTTTTCTTGCACGAGAGGATGGTACACTGGAAACCACATATTGTTTCGGACATACTCCACAGTCTCTTCCTGCATAGAAAAACATATGATAAATGCATGATCGAAATCGGACAAGAGGGAAACAAGTTACAAGTTATGACCCATTCTGTTGACGTAAATGATTCTAAGCATCTTTAAACAAGGTACCATCACTGTAGTACTAATTTACTAGAGCTAGATTTTTAAGGAAATCTTACTTTTGACAAGTTGAGGAGCTCTTTTGGATCCATTTCACCATGTCCTTCTGCAACTTCTTCAGCAACGGCTGTGCGCACAATAGCAGCACCGACTTCTGCTGTAACATCTCGGATACTGTGTTTTTCAAACATTATGACCTTGATTTTTGGGACTAATCCTTGAAACGATCAATTCAAAGTTTAGCAAGTCTATGACTACAATACCTGTCAATAGATGGGTATAGCATACCCTGCTTAATCTCCTCGTCTGTCATGTACGAGGCAAGGCTGCGAAAAGAATGACCAGTTACATACTAAAATACTAGGAACTAAATTTATGAAGTGCAAAAAATCTGGTAGCTGCGAGAACGAATCAGATTCTTATAGGTTCTTTATACCATTCAGCAGCAGCTTGCAACATGCCGTCTGTGATTATGCGAGCACCTGAAAGGAGAGTCCCTAACCCAATCCTGATCGATAAACAAAACATGGTTTTATTAACTTAATTGCAATGTTTATTTCATGAAGAAAGTTAAGTGTTTGGTGGCTGGAACATACCCAGGGAACAAGTACATGTTGTTTGCTTGATTTACATGGCCGATTTTACCATTCTCTGTCAAATGTGCAGATCATGAGTAGTGAAATAATACATACGGAATATTTTCATTGATAGCTAAATGATAAGAAGAAAATTTACCAAGTTCAACATTCTGAAAGGGGCTTCCACTGGCAAAAACAATATGGTCACCAGCATGCTTGAAAGCATCGGCAGCTGTGCATTCAGCTAGTATCAAAAGTAACATGTCACTTAACTGGAAGAAGTGAAGATCTGCTTTGGTAGGAGGCAAAGGTGCAAAAATGTACCATTCATGGTGGGGTTCGACATGGCAAAAATGGCAGGTCTAACTGAATCAGATTCTCGCATTGCTTTAAGCACCTAATAGTTCCGTTGCAAATATTACAAGAGAATAAGTGGGGATTCCAGTCCATAAAATTACTAGTATTAACTTCTAATGATATATGAATTAGATAGTTCAATAAGCACCTCCTCGTGGAAGATGCCACCAACTCCAGACAATCCAAGAAGCACATGGGGCTTGACCTTCTTAACCTGCACGGTTCCTTCATATTACTCACTAAACAGCATTAAGATTATTTAAGGTTTTATTTTTCTCAAACTTCTTTTCCCAAAATCCATTTAAAAAACAGATTAAAGACACAAAAATAAGTAGCGAAAACATACCACTTCCAGAAGGCTTGCTCCTTCAGAAAGTCCCTCAATACCTCCTGGCACCCTGGCGAATGGTGCAGCAGCTGGATCAATAAACTTTCTGTCCTTCGTTATGAGGCCCTGCAATAAATAATATCTTTGATGAGCAGGAGGTTGAGTAAAAATAAATCTGAAGACAAACAGATGTGACTGCTTACATCTTTGTCAAGTAAGAAAAACTGGTGAGCAACAGATGCTAGATCTTTCCCTGACATTCTCGCTGCAGCCTGTGCAGCCGTTTTAATAACACCAAGCCCAGCACTGTGTAGCGAATAACAGCAGCGAATGTTGTTGAGCATATGACACCAAATAATGAAGCAAGGAAAAAATGCAAAAATTTAATTTCCAAATACCTCCCAGCTCCCACTACGACTATTTTTTGATGTACAAAGTCAGTCAAGGGTCGGCCTTGGGCCCTGACAGCTCCAAGTAGTCCAGCCAGAGCCACACCAGCAGTTCCCTGCAGTATTAGCATGGAAATAAACTCGCAAAGCAAATGATCATAAGGTAAGAGAATTTCAGATTACTCACCTGGATGTCATCATTAAACATCGGAACCTGTTGCGGTATCTTGATAGAGTTTCAAAGGCCCATTTCATTTGGAAGTCCTCGAACTAAGAAGATGACAATATTCAGTTAAATGAGAAGAATTTTACAAAGAAATTCACAAACTAAGAGCAATGCATGATACCTGCACAATAGCCTTGGGCCAACGTGTGTAAGCAGCTTCCATAAATTCATCAACTATAGATAGGTACTCATCTCCTTCCAACCTTGGTTGTCTAAGTCCTAAATCTATCCAAACAAATATTAAATGTGAGTTATTGAGTAAACGTTCTATGACATTAGAGCAAAACTAGCTAGCTGCCACACATTTATTGAATGATTAAAAAGGAGAAATCAACTCACAAAGGCGATCATCAAGAAGCTTTTGGTTGTTAGTACCAACATCAAGCATCACTGGCAGTATCTGTTAGAAAACTTAGGTCAAATATATCATTATCAATATGAGCTGTTACACAAAAGATTTGATGATATTCTTGAGTCATATTTTCGGTCTCATAGAGAGCCTCTTTAAGATGCTAACATGTTATAATGGGATGAAACTGATCTTGAGTTTGAAATAATATTTTATATGTCACAAGGTAAAAATATACCCTTTGTGGGTCGATGCCAGCAGCAGCAACATACATATCAAGTTTTCCAACAGGTATCCCAATCCCCTGAACTCCAAGGTCTCCCAAACCAAGAATCCGACTTCCATCGGTGATGACTATCATGTCCACCTGCCACATGAGATTTATAGCGCCACTTGAAAGTAGAACTAGTCACAAATGTGACTAAAACTTAGTTGATTGACATCTCAGCAGACCTGATGAGAAGGCCAATTATAGATCATGGACATCATCTCTCCCTTGTCCTTTGCACTGAAATACATTCCACGTGGCCTCCTGAACAATCCCGAGTAGTTTTGACATACTAACCCCACAGTTGGAGTGTAGATCACAGGAGCAAAGCTTTTGATATTATCAATGAGAACCTAGTGCAAAAGAAAAATTACTTCAAAATGTAAGATTTGAAGAGCAAGAGCACTTTGACTATAAACAACTACGAAACCAAGATGAACAACTTACCCGGTAATACAACGTTTCATTCCTATCATGTAGCCTATTCAATATTCTCCACTTAGCCAAGGATACGACACTCTCAGGTTCATTAGTAGTGTTTTTCTCCAGCGAATGATATGAATCCACTACCATTCCACAAAAGAATTACATTCAAATACATCAATTGCAGCAAGAGAGCATCATACTCATTACTCGCACAAACATTACTTACTGAAACGATCATACTGCTGCTCAAATGATACGATACGTGGAGGAACCAGCCCACGAAGCCCAAGTCTGTCTCTTTCAGTCAAAGGAAAACCAGTGTCCTACTAGCAAAAAAATTACACAAATCAACTCAACTTCAAACCTCATACATTAAATGTCAATACAAACCGAATTAAGCCCTGACTAACAAATTCTCAATCAAGAGCAAAAGTGAGCTAAATCACTTTCCAGATCCAGATAACACACTCATCAAACTAAGCAGACACTGAACAAGTGAGATCTCACACAGATCAAATCGGTATAATCTAAACATTAAAGTTTATATCTTTCAACTCCTAATCTGTCAACCAGTAACCACATCCACAAATCCAACAACAAAAGGCACAACATGATCTACTAATAAAACCAAACACAAATCAAGCACAAGACCTGACCTTGTTAAACCAAGGATCATGAAGAATGTCCGTGCCACGTTTATGAACAATAGACGGCCCTGGATTGGCGGTGGACAGCAACCTCGACCGGCGACAAACACCAGAAGCTGCAAATCTAGCAAGATTCCACATATTAACTAGAAAGATGCAAACTTTCTCAAATCAAGATCTTGATGCTTGCCTAGCATGAGTTGTAAGCAGTCAGTGGAACTGAAACTGGTGGTTTATTAACTTTCAATCAAATTGGAAAAATGGGTCGCGTTGGAAAGAGTCAACGGGAGCCTTGATGTCTGAAAGGCGTCGTCTTTGAATCACAGCCGACAGGCTGACTGACTGAATTACTTCAAAAAATGTTTTTTTTAAAACATTAGGAAAATCATAAGGATGGGTAAATAAAAATGAAGGGCTCAGATCGATTTCATAAAAATAACAAAATTTTATTTAAGGTATATAACCAGATTACTTAGTAAGAATATGTAGGAAATGTATCATGTGGATCCTCTCAATTTGGTGGATCCGTGGATCCCTCTTGCAGCCGTTGATTGCGTTTTTTGGACGCACCAGATTGCGCCAGCGCATTAATGAAGCATGTGCAATTCACGTGTGCATTTTTCATGTGCACATCACGTGTACATTTGTCATGTGCAATTACGTGGCGCAATCTGGTGCGTCCAAAAAATGCAATCAACGGCTGCAAGAGGGGATCCACAGATCCGCCAAATTGGATGGATCCACAGGATACAACCCCCAGAATATGTATTATTAATGAGCCGAGCAAATTATGGTAAAATAATTTTGTTAAAATTACTCATTGTACAATTTCTCTTTGATAAATTAAGTTAATAAAAATGTGCCTCACATTTGTAGTTTGCACAACACAATTGTAGAGTTGTATAAATATGGAATGATGTAAACTATTGTAGTAATTTGAGTAGTGAAAAAAAAATTATACTACTAAGATTGTTGAAGTAGGTCGTGAGTCTTAAGGAGAAGATTGTTAGATTTGGATTGTGCAATTAACAAAGAAAAAGGGTGTAGTACAACTAAATGTGCAAGATTGGTTGGTTGATATGAGTCTGATTAAATGATAACAAAGAGGAATTTACATGACAATGGAATTAAAGGTAACTAAGTTTCTTCACGTACTCAAGGATTAACATAGAATAAATCATGAATTTAAAATATGATCGAGAAAAATAATAGAGATTAACTGAGAAATAGGAGGGTACAACCAACACTAACCAAGAATAAATACAAACACAAAGATTAAGTCCGAGAGGAGGAAGACACTCTAGAAAAGTATAGAAAATATGAATAGAAAGAAAGATTTTTATTTATAAGGACGTCTTAAAGTGCTAAATGTGAACTATTGAATGAAATCAATTGTCGCTGTTGTTCATTTCATAAATAGATTTGTATAAATAGAGAAGATGTAAAGTAAGTATCTTGTTTAATTGAGACAAAGAATGATTGTCTATTGTCTTATAAAAGTTTCCTGTTACACCGTCTTAACTAAATTGTGCAACTCAACAATATGTTACATTTAAATAATAAATAAAACTCAAGTTGCTATTAAAACACCGCAAAAATATGATCACATTTATACCTCAGCTAATTTGATTTGTAATATTGTTTAAAGGTATTCATTATTCACAAATTGATTTTCAGTTGTGTAAAGATTGATATTGAGTAGGCACTATTTTAATCAAAAAGAATATGCATTACTAATAAATCGAATAAATTATGATTAAGTAATTTTATCGAATCCCTTCTTTCGACTTTAACTTCAAATATATATTAATTAAAAACATTTGTCCCGTGCACAGTGTGCATTAAATGGACATTATTAACTCACATTGAAAGTTATTCATAAACTAAATCAAATTAATTCACATAACTTTATTTAAACCTGACATTATTAATTAAACTAACTAAAAAATATTTTCTACTTTAATTGACTCATTTATATGTAATAATTGTTAATCGTAAAAGGTTCGACGGAAGGCATACAAATATGTGCAAAATATTAGGGGATTATTTATAATTCAATTGACGAGATTTAAACTGAAAATAATCGTCAAATTCAACTGTCCATATTTTTTTACAAATTCAACCATCCATTTTAAATAAAAAACTTTAATCTCAACTGTCAAATTAATCAAATCAACAAACATAATTCAATCAATATAAAAAACATAAAATCAAATCTTAACAAACCATATCTAATTCAATCAAAATCAAATCCAATTTAATTAAGATAAACTTAATATTAAATTATTATTTTTTTATTCAGTCTTAATTATTATTTTATTAAGATAAACTTAAAATTAAATCACTTTTATTCATAATTCGATTGACGTTTTTTCAACATTCATTATCTTTACAAAATTAAAAAATGACTAATATAACACCTAAAGTGTTTGTAAGAAAATAAACTTATTTTTAGTAATTCAAATCCCCACAAAAATCATTAAAACAAAAATTCAAATTCCCAAAACCTAAACAAACGTACGAATCCACCAACCACAGATTTCCATTCCTTCGCAATTTCGACTCTTCGTATGATTCTCTCCTCCCGCGAACGTCTCGCAAGTTTATATCTTTCCCTCAATTTCTCTCCCCTCCGCAAACCCATTTATTTTATTAATTATTTAAAACCAAACCCTGATTTTTCTCGCCATTATCTTCTTCTGCGGTCTGCTACTCATTCTTTCGAATCTCAAACGGTTACCAGAATCTAATACGATCTTATGAAACCCTTTTCAGACTTCTAACGTCCCCGCTGATCAAGTCTTCAGCTTTGCTGTTGGATTAAAGGATAGGGTTTGCGAAAGTTGGGATTTTTAATTTTTTGTTGGTGGGAGTTGAGAGATGGCTGCTGCTGTGGGTGTAGAGTGTAGTACTGATGAGTCTGCGAACAGCCAGGGCTCTCATTCTGTTGATCTTGCCAAAAGGTTTGCTCTTTTTATCTATACCTATTTAAGTGGTTTATTTTTTTTTTTCTGTTTTATTTGTTTGCGCGTTGTTGACGGTGTGCATTTGGGCATTACTATTTTGATGTGTTATGCCCTTATACTGTTTTGAATAAGTGCTGTAGTTGATCAGATCAGTGCGTTGATGGTTTTGTTTTTTGAGTTACTTAACTTGGTTGCAGGTCTAGTTTTGATTGAGTGTCGTTATCAATTGTTGATGTGTTTTCTCCGTTTCATATACTAGGGTGACTGGTCCGAAGAGGCGATCCACAGTGGGAGGTTGGACTCCAGAACTGGCAAGTGTTTGATAGGTTTTTATATTTTTGATAGCATACCTCGGTTTTTTATTTTGTTATGTTGAATAAGACTAATACCAAAAGGTTAATCTTTTTTTGATCATCTGTTCATCTAGTAGTTTAGTTGTCTATCAGGGAATGGAATTGTACGTTGTGATCAAATATTTACTAAATTTAGTCGAGAACCGAATCCTTTTAGTGAATAAGTATCCACTCTTTTACTTCTTCTTTTGCTAAAACGTAATGAAATCATTTTGTGGCTATGGCAGGATAAGCTATTAATTGAAGCATACGACAAGTGTCAAGGGAAACCATGGAAAAAGATTGGTAAGCTTACTGGGATGTATTTTGTATTTTGGATAATTAATCTAACCATTGCATTCTCATTCATCCTCAAATTCCTGATCGCAAAATTTTGAACCTTGTGCAGCGGAAATGGTTCCTGGTAAAACTGATGTTCAGTGTCTGCATCGGTATCAGAAAGTTCTTCATCCTTCCGTCCACAAAGGACCTTGGACACTAAAGGTAATTCTAGCAATAAAGTGTTTACTGAATCAATTTTCTGTATCTGTAATCGTAATTTATGTAAAGTTTGAGCATGTTCCGTGATTTTAGGAGGATAATCATCTATGTGAACTAGTGGAGAAACTCGGGGACAAGAAATGGTCTGACATAGCAAAATACTTGCCTGGGCGCATTGGCAAGCAATGCCGAGAAAGGTATAATGAAAACTGTACATATACGTCTCATTTCTGTTTTTGAATCATTTATAAAGTTAGCTTTTTCATAAAGGTACAAGTGACAAAATATCAGCAGTAATAATATCATGAGTGCATTTAGCGACTGAGCATTCTCTTTTCAGCTGCTATTATTTTTCTTAAATTAACCTTGCATATTTTTTCCTCGACTATGGTTGTGCAGGTGGAATAACCACTTAAAACCAAACATTGACAGATCACCATGGACAAAAGAAGAGGACTCCGTTATCATGAGGGCGCATCATGAAAATGGAAGCAGGTGGGCTGAGATCGCAAAGCTTCTTCCTGGCAGGTATGAGAGTTTAACAAAAAAATTCTTCACGGTATATTGTGTGCATAAAAATATTTCTATTGATCCAAGTCGATGATTTGAAAATTTCCTTTTCATCATAGAACTGAGAACTCAATCAAAAACCGATGGAACTGTAGTTTGAAGAATAAACTTCTTCAATGGGGTAATCCACAAAATTTAGATGAGCAGCTCAAATTTGAAGGATATCCTGTAACACCTTTGCTCGTATATAATAAAAACAAGGATGTCAAATGTGCTTCACGTCAACCTTCTGGAACTCCTAATGGGAGGGCAGTGGACCAGCATGCTACTGAGCGGTTGAAGGACCAAAAGAAGTCATCATCTTCAGACTTAATCCAGCGAAACAAAGATGAAACTCAAGCTGCACCAGATGATTTTAGAAACTCAAGCTGTACCAGTGACTATTTTCCAAGCTCACTGACGTCAGAGAGCAGACCCATGGACCAAGATCCTAGAGAACTGGATGCCAGCCCACACAGCTTGTCGGACCACGGATGTCACTACTCGCGCACCAACTTGATGGATAATTGTAGCAGCCTAGTTGACATATATTCTGGTGGTATGCATACTGTTTTGAAAACACCAGCCAGCCAGGAGTCTAACCTTGCTTCGTCTGTCAAGGTGATTGAGTTGTCAAGCGTTCGTAGCTGCAGTCCTGAAGCTATATTGAGAAGTAAGGCCTCAACTTTTCAGTACATGCCATCCATCATAAGGAAGCGGCGGTTTGAAGCATCTCCTGATGCTACAGGCAATAAAATCTGTAAGGTGGAAGAAAGCGTAGAGACGTTAGCATGTAACCAGGAATCTGAATCAGAGAATGAGCCAGTTTCGGTAGAATTGTCACTCTCCCTTACCTCACGCTCCCCAAAGCTCCAGGATCGTTTTGGTAGAAACAAACTTGTAGAAAAAAGTCTAGAGAGGG